>LNAC01000128.1:541238-675731 GCA_002007465.1 Ailurus styani | reverse complement strand
CCCACCCCTCATGATCTATCTTCCCAAATATTGCCTCAGATTCACTTCTCCACATGTCCTACCTTCCAGAAAGGACATGGTCACTTTTCTGTTCATAGAATTCCTGCTATTCTTTTCTTCCATCTCCTTGAGTTTGTAGGTGTTCAGAATGGTTTGATAGCTATCTAGCTGAATTCCTGGGATCAGATGAAATTTAGGTCCCTATTCCTCTACCATCTTGCTCCCTGGGCAGATCTCTGAGATAATGAACCTTTCTGGGTATACTTTGGGAGTCATCTTTTATTTTCTATTGACCTCATTCATTATTTCTAATGTCTGTCATTTTTTCTGTTATCACTTCTGCTATTTATAGATCTCTTTTCTTTTTATTACCCTTCTCTGTTTTTTCCTTCTTATCTCTTCTTTTTCCTCCCTGGTAGTTTATCAGTACATTTCAGCATTATCACTAACAAGGTTTAGTCATTTATCGAAGAAGATGAGACACCTTGTGTCTGGTTGATGAGTTGACTGATCATATTATACTGTTCATAATTCTCATCTTTGGCTCTTAGTTATTTCTGGCATTGGTTAATATTTGGGTATTTTTTGGATTGAGAATTATTCCAAAGTGCTAAAATTACTAGGCATCTGTTAATGATCCTTACGTAAGGTATGGCTTTCATTGCTTTTCTTAAGTAATCAAAAAAAATGTAATAGTTTTACAAATCCAAATAATGTGGGTAGAAAGTGGATGATTTACACAATTCCAGACATCAAGTTCTATTACAAAGCTATAATCATCAAGACAGTGTGGTGCTGGCACAAAAACAGACACAGAAATCAATGGAACAGAATAAAGAGTCCAGAAATGGACCCCAACTCTATGGTCAACTAATCTTGGACAAAGCAACAAAGAATGTCCGATGGAAAAAAGACAGTCTTTTCAACAAATGGTGTTGGGAAAATTGGACAGCCACATGCAGAAGAATGAAACTGGACCATTTCCTTATACCACACTCAAAAATAGACTCAAAATGGATGAAAAACCTCAATGTGAGACAAGAATCCATCGAAATCCTTGAGGAGAGCACAGGCAACAACCTCTTCAACCTCAGCCACAACAACTTCTTCCTAGAAACATCTCCAAAGGCAAGGAAACCAAGGGCAAAAATGAACTATTGGGACTTCATCAAGATTAAAAGCTTTTGCACAGCAAAGGAAACAGTCAACAAAACCAAAAGACAACTAACAGAATGGGAGAAGATATTTGCAAATGACATGTCAGATAAAGGGCTTGTATCCAAAATCTATGAAGACCTTATCAAACTCAACACCCAAAGAACAAATAACCCAGTCAAGAAATGGGCAGAAGACATGAACAGATACTTCTCCAAAGAGAACATCCAAATGGCCAACAGACACATGAAAAAGTGCTCAACATCACTCAGTATCAAGGAAATGCAAATCAAAACCACAGTGAAATATCACCTCACACCAGTCAGAATGGCTAAAATTAACAAGTCAGGAAATGACAGATGTTGACAAGGATGCAGAGAAAGGGGAACACTCCTACACTGTTGGTGGGAATGCAAGCTGGTGAAGCCACTCTGGAAAACAGTATGGAGGTTCCTCAAAAAGTTGAAAATAGAGCTACCCTAAGCCCCAGCAATTGCACTACTGGGTATTTAGCCTAAAGATACAAATGTAGTGATTCGAAGGGGCATGTGCACCCGAATGTTTATAGCAGCAATGTCCACAATAGCCAAAGTATGGAAAGAACCTAGATGTCCATCCACAGATGAATGGATAAAGAAGATATGGTGTATATATATACAATGGAATACTATGTAGTCATCAGAAAACCCAAAATCTTGCCATTTACAACAACGTGTAGAACTAGAGGGTATTATGCTAAGTGAAATAAGTCAATCAGAGAAAGACAATTATCATATGATCTCTCTGATATGAGGAATTTGAGAGGCATGGTGGGGAGTTGTGGGAGGAAGGGAAGGGAAAAAATGAAACAAGATGGGATTGGGAAGGAGACAAATCATAAGAGACTCAATCTCATGAAACAAACTGAGGGTTACTGGGGGGTGGGAGGTAGGGATAGTGTGGCTGGGTTGTGGACTTTGGGGAGGGTTTGTGCTGTGGTGAGTGCTGTGAATTGCGTAAGCCTGATGATTCACAGACCTGTACCCCTGAAGCAAATAATACACTATATGTTGACAAAAAGAAAAAAAAAAGTGGATAATTTATTTTTGACTTAAAAGAAGTAACATAAAATGAGCTTACTGCCCATAAAGTTATATTTAAATTACTAGACCATTCATTTCTACCACTGGCCATCATGCTGTTAATGGGAGAACAAGATGGGAAACAGAAGTCAGAAGTCATAGGAACACATTCTGGGTAAAAATAAATGCTTTTAAAAGGCTTGTCTGCCAGCACATTCATTAAGTTATTCATTAAGTTATTCTTTCCCTTAATAAATACATATTGAGAAATATACAAAACAGAAAAAATCCCTGCTCTTCTGGATCTTATATGGTAATGAGGGTAGACATCAAATTAAGAAATAATGTAATCTAACTGATGATAATGGATGCTATAAAAAATTAAGTAAGGGATATGGGGGTATGGTGTGTTCTTGTTTCTAATGCAGTAGTCAGGAAAAACCTCCCTGATTTCCTGACTTTTTTAAAAGCAATTTTTAAATTGAAGTATAATAAATATACAGTGCTATGTTAGTTCCAGCTACAGAATGTAATGATTCAACAATTCTATACATTTCTCCGTGTTCATCAAAATAAATGTACTCTTAATCTCTTTTATCTATTTCACCCATCCCTCGACCCACCTCCCCTTAGGCAACCACCAGCCTGTTCTCTGTATTTAAGAGTCTGGTTTTTGTTTGTCTCTCTTTTACTTCGTTCATTTGTTTTATTTCTTAAGTTCCACAATGAGTGAAATACTATGGTATTTGTCTTTCTCTGACTGACTTATTTCACTTAGTATTATACCCTCTAGGTCCATCCATGTTGTGCAAATGTCAAGATTCATTCTTTTTTATGGCTGAATAATATCCCATTATCCATATATTGATTGCTTCCATATCTTGGTTATTAGAAAAATGTAATAAACATAGGGGTGCATATATCTTTTCAAATTAGTGTTTTCTTTTTCTTTGGGTATTCACAGCAGTGGAACCACTGGATCATAAGGTAATACTATCTTTAATTTTTTGAGGAACCTCCATACTGTTTTCCACAGTGGCTGCACCAATTTGCATTCCCACCAACAGTGCACAAGAGTTCCTCTTTTTCCACATCCTCTTCAACACTTCTTATTTCTTGAGGTTATTTTTTTTTAATTTTAGCCTTTTGGGCAGGTGTAAGGTGATTTTCTAACTTTTGAAAAAAGATCTGAATAAGTAAGGGAAGGAGCCATGATATTCTCCGAGACATTTTCTGCATTATACATAAAATACTTGTTGATCACATGAAAAATCATGGCATTGTACATTTCATGTTGGTCTCACTGAAGGGATGCCATCACAGCTTGTATATCAAGGTTGAATTGTGTCTCCCAAGAAGAAATGTTCAAGTCCTAACCCTTGGTTACTTGGGAATGTGATCTTTTTTGGAAATAAACTTCTTGTAGATGTAATCAAGTTAAGATAAGGTTATTCTGGATTAGGGTGGGCCTTAAATCCACTGACAGATATCTTTATGAAAGAAAGAAAGGAAAGCAAGATTTGGGCAGATAAAACATGTAGGGGAGAAGGCCGTGTCACTATCTATGAAGAGAATGGAGTGATGCAGCTTTTAAGTGAAGGAATCAGCAGCCAGCAGCTATGAGAAGCTGGGAAAAGACAAGAAGGGATTCCTCCCTGAAGTCTTCAGAGGGAGCATGGCCCTGAACACACCTTGCTTTAGACTTGTACCCTCCCAAACTGTGAGACCATAAATTTCTATTGTTTTAAGACACCCTTTTTAGCAATTTATTATGGCAGCCTTGGAAAGCTACTACAGGAGTGTGAACCAGGAGAAAGCATCGAATGTGCTGTGCTGGCTGGTTTGGGAATAAACACATACTTGCAAATAATGACCACCACAACAGCCACAACTGATCTCTTCTTCCTCTTCTCCTAATTCTGCTTCCCTTTCTGCTTTCCCGTCTCCTCCTCTTACTCCTCTTCCCCTTCTTCCTTCTTTTTCTCCTTCTCCTCCTCCTCCCCCTTCCTCCTCCTCCTCCTACTTCTTCTTTCTCCCCTCCTCCCCCTTCTTGTTCTTCCTCTTTTCCTCCTCCTCCTCCTCCTCCTCCTCCTCCTTCTTCTTCTTCCTTCTTCTTCTTCTTCTTCTTCTTCTTCTTCTTCTTCTTCTTCTTCTTCTTCTTCTTCTTCTCCTTCTTCTTCTTCTTCTTCTTCTTCTTCTTCCTCTTCCTCTTCTCATTCTTCTTCTTTCAAATAAATAATAAGGAATATGTGAAAACACAACTGTTTAGATGAGAATCAGTGATAAGCTTAAGGTCACTCTTTTCACATGTTCATGTAGCTCCTATTGTGGATCGCATAAGGCCTTCCCTATCTTGCTTCCCATTATATTGCCCCAAGAAATCTCATGCAGGATATCCCAGCAACAATGAAGCATTGCTTCCATTCTTCCTACATTAACTTTGCCTCTTCCACTTAGTCAAGAATCCAGGAGTTACACTTGAAGCTATTCTGCCCAACAGAACTGTGCTTCAGAGAGTGTTGCTTCAAATGATGGTTTGTTTCAAGACTTGGGTGCTGGGACTCCTGCCAGAATGATGGCCTTAACTCTACTCTATAAGAACAAAAGAAACCATCTTTACATCCTTGTAGTATCTAAATGGACAGAGTGGAGACAGTGAGCAGAGTGGTGAGTCGATTGACTCCAGCAAATGTTAACTCACCATGGTCAGTTCCTCTATGCAAAACCTGATATTCGGGGAGTTATTTTTTTCTGGTGAACATGTTCTTTTCCAGGGCAATGGTTTTCATATGTTAATGTTGCATACATTCCATTATGCAATTCAAGTCAACAGAATTGCCTGAAGCTTAATGATCTTGTATTTCTTCCACATTGAGCAAGGACAGCCCTCTTCATGAATCTTCACACTCTGTTTGGTGCAATGTGGTAGGTTGCACTCCTGCTTGGAATCCATGACCTTTGCCATATTATCTTGTAATTCCTCTACTAGAAGCAGAGAGAGTTCCATCAGTGCTGTTTTTGGCCACTGGCCCTGCTTTGGGCAATAACAGAGTTCCTATTTTGAGCTTAAGCCTTAGGAGCCTTCTCATGTTTCTGCTCAGACCTCCTGTGCATATGCCAGCATGATGAAAAACCAGTGATGGCCCAAGGACCGTGAGACACACATGAAGAAGGTTTGGATTCCAGCTGCAAGTTGGAGTCAAGATCAACAGAGTCTAGCCCAGATTACTCAACCCCTTGCTGACCAAAAAATGTATGAGTGGAAATAACAGCCTGTTTGTTTTAAGTCACTGAGTTTTGGGGTTGTTTGTTAAGCAGCATTATTTTGACAACAATGGACTGATATATGTGAGGTTAACAGGGAGAGATATTTATAGAAAGTGAACCAAATTTCATCATAGCAATGGCTATTGAGAAGTTGTTCATAGTCATGGAGAGGGAGCCTGATGTTTTAGAAGGAAATAAAGATCAGTATGTAAGATTACAGCTCTGTTGGTGATGTCCTTAGTTATATAAATTACCTACCACCTCTAAGCTTCATTTTATTTTCTTATCAAATGCAGCTCACGCACCTCATCCCAGGGTGGTTGGGACAGTGACATGTGAAAAAAATATTTGAAAAGACTTAGGTGTTACGTATACACACATTATTTATTAATATTAACCATTGTTATCCATGGATCATCATCAACTTATTATATATATTATCTATTACATGGACACGGTGAAGGGGACAACCAGCATTGTGACAGTCAACATTAGGCTGGGACATGAGTTCAGGCAACACTCACCTGTAGTAACGTGATAAATTAATTGTAATATTTGGATTTATACTATCCCCCGAAATTTCTTATTTGTTGTCCTTACGTGTTGGTTTAATATTTTCCTTTCGAGTTCCACTCCTGTACATGTGGAAAGACGTAGACACTCTGAGAAAAGAATGAGTTCACTAAAAAGAGATAAGCATACTTTGGTCCTTATCTGTGAAGCACTGTCACCATTTTTGTACACAACAATAGGATTATATTTCAAGGACCAATGTTTATTTCTGAAGCAGATGTTTATACTTCAGGCAGTCTGCTTGAAAACATGATTGAGTTTGGAATGGCCTCTCACAGCTTTCTTAATGGCTTTGAAGTCCATACTTTTTATATGTGATCTTCCAGAAGGCTCTTGAGCCCTGGCTATAAGGCTACCTGGCGGAGCTACTGCTGAGGCACCTGGCTAGAGCTGAGGGGTTTCAGGGCCTGGTGCTGGCGAGGATCATGCTGAGTCTACCCTATGGTGTCATAGGTGACTTTTATTCATGTGTTTGTCTAACGAAATCTTTTTTTAAAAAGGCATTATTTATTCATGAGAGACAGAGAGAGAGGCAGAGGGAGAAGCGGGTTCCCCACTGAGCAGGGAGCCTGATGCGGGGCTCGATCCCAGGACCCCAGGATCATGACCTGAGCCGAAGGCAGAGGCTCATCCCTCTGAGCCACTCAGGCTCCCTGTCTAACAAAATCTCATCCAACCCTACTCTGGAGAAGTTTGTGTGTTAGGCTCTGAGATAACTCTTGGTATGAATCTCTTGTGATAGCTCAGTGTGTGTGTCTTGTCCCTATGAAATTTGATCATCTCCTTCCCTGAGGAGGAGCACTGTAGTCAGAAAAGTTCTGATTTGCATTTTCCTCTGTGAGTATCCTGACCCTTACACTTTCTAGTCTCCCGGTGACAGGAAAGAGTTAACGCATATTTTTCAGCACCTGTCACGATTTGGGAGCAACTCAGGCAGTGAAAAGAGTATGGCTCGATTGATGTAGCCAGAAGTGTGCAAGCATTTGGAACACTATTCATAGGTTGCTCTTTTATTCTTCCTTCCCTTCCCCCAACCCTGGCCTGTGGACGTGAGTGGCAACTTAAACGAACCATAAAACATCCCTGGAAAAGTCTGCAGTGTGCTGAAGGAGGCAGCAGAGCTTTGAGATGACTGGATTCGGGAGGTTTCTGAGCAGGGGAGAGACAGGACATAATATTTACGGGACCGTTAAACTCCCATGTGCTCTGGACCTATGAATCTGGAGAAGTGTCATCCAGTCATCAACTCTGGACTCTTTCCTGACATTTGTCAAAGCCGTGGTCCCTCCCAAACATGGCTGATGGGACAGAGCCAGAGAGCCCATCCTCAACTTCACGAACATAGCTCTCCTTCCTAAGTGAAAGGATGCATTTCTTCTGCATGAATGGACAATTGCTTTAAAAAACAAAACAAAACAAAGCAACCCTTGCATTTACTCATTGCCAGACAACTCCTACAAATCTTAAGATCTCAGAGGCCGGCCGGAGGATCCCCATGTAGACTTACAAAAGTAGATTTTACCTACCAACATACTGTTAAATTCGACAGGAGAAGCTGTGGGAAAGCAGAACCGGAAACCTGAACTCAGGTTTGTCACACAGCAACTTTCTGGCCTTGGGCTAGTGTTTTGTCTTTCTGAGCCAGGCTATCCCCTCATTCTCCTCATCTATAAACGGGTTCCATGAATGTCTGTTCCCATTACTCATTCCACACAGACAGCACCAAGTTCTGTGTAACACACCAAGGACATGACAGTGGACAACCACCCTTGACTCTTGCTCCCACGGAGTTTGTTGCTTCGGTAGGGAGGAAAAATACTGCACACGTATTATAAATGTGGTGAGTGTTACGAAGGAAAAGCACAGCACGTGGCAGAAACAGGAAACAGGAAGTGCTAAGTTATTCGGGAAAGTTGGAGGGCCCTCTCCAAGGAAATGCTGTTGGGACTGAGATATGAAGGCCAAGTAGATGAATGCTAGATATCGGGATGTCAGTCAGGTTCCATGTAGGAAAGAGCAAGCGTGAAAACTCAGGGAGGAGAAGAGAACACTGCATATGATTTACACCATGGTGCTGCGGGGAAATTAGAAAATGTACACCAAACGGAGCTTTCTCGACTGTCTCTGGACATTTACCAAGCACCAGGGGGACCTCTACAGAGCCATAAAAGAAACTCTATAAGAGATCCCATGTGTTTAAATACACGTGCTTCCTTTCAGCTAACGCTGCTAAATACTTGTCAAGGTTCGTTTCTGAGGGGGAGGTACATTTGAAGCATGGATCATAATCATGATAGGAATAAAACTTGTCCTTGCCTATATCTGATATTCTGGCCTGTTGGGGGGCACCATGGGTGGCATGAGTCAAGATATCAGCTGTCTTAATATGTTACTGATGCTTTTTTCTTCTGTTCTTCACTGATTGGGGTTCTAGACCCGGCACCCGTTCCAGCACATTTCACTCAGGGGGAACGCCCTGTCTGCTCAGGGCACACCCACAAAGTTGGGAAAGGGTCTTTGTCTTCCTCTTTCCAAGTATGAGACTCTGAGGGCTGTCTCACGGCTCCTTTCTCTGTTTCCTCTCAGGTCTTGTGAACTGTTACACATTGACTCCTGAGCATGGATCTTGACAGTGGTGGAAATGAGCTCACCTCAGAGCCATGCTACAGTTATAGAGGCAATTTCTGGAGATTGCAGAAGATAGGTATATTTGTTTCTAATTCTGTGATCTCCAAGGAAAGCCTGAAGGTATCTAGAACAGGGATTGGCAAACATCTTTCTCTTTTGTAAAGGTCTAAGCTGCAAATATTTTAAGTTTTGCAAACCATATATGGTCACTATTGTATATTATTTGTTTGTGTTTTACAAGCCTCTAAAGATGTAAAACCTCTTTTAGCCCAGCAACAGGGAAATGGACCAAAGTCTGGATTTGGCCCATGGGCTGTAGTTTGCCATCCCCTAAACTAGACTAAAGCTAAATCAGAGCATGTAATCCAACCTGATGAGATATGTCTTTCTTTACTCTATTTAGTATTAATAAGTCTCAAATAGATATTGTATACCTAATAGGGTCCATTTAATTTTAGTTTATGTAGGATAATGTGTCCTTTTAGAAACTTTTGCTTTTGCATTACTTAACAAGCTAATAAGTTAGCTTGCCCCAGTTTCATGAATGATGGTAGAATTCATGAGACTCCTGGATCACAGACAAAGGACAATTTATTCAACAGCCACAGCCAGACTGTGAGTATTTTTGTGCTGGTTCCTCAAACACCAATTTCCACTGGGTGGCACAAAGAGGATTCCATGATGTCTGTATGTGTTGTGGGCCTCATTGCAGCAGAGGAGACTTGAGTTTATGGAACGGAATCTTTTATAATAGGAGGTAAGCATACACGCTCTTTGTTCCAGAGGGTGACACTCTGTCTATCAAGCCAAGCTATAGGCAAATATGCTCTTTGTTCTAGAGGGAGATACTATTTTAATCTTCTGAGACAGTTTATAAACATCCTTGAAAACTGAATCCAGAATAAGAGGATAGGGAGGGCCCTAATTGTAAGACATGAGGAACCACAAGAGATCCATGGAAAATTGTCCTTCAACAGACAACTAGTATTTATTCAAGCTAACCTGACAGTCCATGTATTTTGGAGAAACTAAACATCAAATAAGCTATTTCTGGTGTGAAAGTGATCTTTTCCTATGTCCTCTGTTTATTTATATGCCATATGAGGACAGAGCTAAGATTGTCTAGTTCTATAATAACTAAAAAACCTTGATAGAGGGATTTCAGCTCCCAGAGCAAAAGAAGAGAATTTTTTAAAAAGGGTTCATTTTTGAGATTTTCAGGATAGTTGGAATTTGACATAGAATCAGAAGTACTCTCTACATAAGAGAAATTAAATTATCACTTCTTTCAATAGGCAGACAATTTTTCCTTCTGTTGTATCCCAAATAATATATGGCTTAGCAGGATTCAAATAGAAAGTTGTGGGAAAGCTTCAAATGTGATCCATGATTCACAGCGAGAGAGCACGGGGGTTCAGCAGGCATGAATATAGGCTTAATGGGAGCCTGTAGGAACTGATTAGTGCCTGTGTCAAGAACAGAAGCCACATACAGGTAACAGGCAGAACAAGTGAAGTTAATGAATCAGGATGGCCCAGAAAGCATCACCAGAGAAGCCCATGTTAATGATGCTCTGGTCCAGAGGAGTTTTCCTTTCAAAGATGTTGTTAAGTGCATTGGAAAGATGTTGCCTACTGTAAGACAAATTTATTCAATAAGGTCAGCTTTGAAAATTAATGTGCCTGTTGAAGCTGTGGTAGTCAAATATAGATTTCCCATAGCTCCATTTCCATTTCAGTGATGCTTACCCTTCATTTTTGGAGTCATGTTCTCCACTGAGTCAACCCTTCAAAGCCCCAGGTCTCTAAACATTCATTCATGAATGTGGCTATAAACAAACAGTAGAGTGATACTCCAACTTTAGGAGACATATCCAAAATGATTATTATTTTTTAAAAGATTTTATTTATTTATTTCAGAGAGAGAGTGAGCAAGGGGAGGGGCATAAGGAGAAGGAGAGAGAATCCTCAATCAGACTCCGCACTGGGCGTGGAGCTCTACTTGGGGCTCAATCCCAGGACCCTGAGATCAGGACCTGAGCCAGAACCAAGAGTCAGGCGCTTAACCAACTGGGTCACCCAGGTCCCCCCAAAATGATTATTAATGGATCAGAATAAGATTGATTTGTCCAATTTTAATGTAATTTTTATAGTCTTAAACTTGTAATAAAGAGTAGATATAAAAGAAAATATAAGTAAAAATATTTTGATTTAAAAATGTGGTTTATCATTCTCTCCCCTTACGTCAGGGAGGAGTTTGTGTGATTGGAATAATCTAAGGTAGAGAAGCACTACTTTTTGGTATTTAAAGCATATATTCTTGAACCAGGTAACCTAGCTCTGCATCCTAGGCCCAGGCCACACAGCTTGGAGAGTAAATTAATTTATCTTTTCCTCATATTGGAAGGATGGTTTAAGGTAACAATTGTAAAGTGTTTGAGATACTGGATATGTAGTATCCACTGAAAATTTTAGATTACTTCATTACATGCATCAAGAATCCTAATGTTAAACTGGAAAGCAGGCAGTATGATGGTTATAAATCAGATGCCTTCTAAACTTGAATATATAGAGACTTAGATGATGGCCTCTTCCAGAAATAGATCCCACCCCCTTCTGACAGGTAGCTAGATTAGGGCAGAGTAGCTCATTGCAATCGGGTATTGGACTGGTTTGAGTTTGGATTATAGACTTTGTAAGGCTCATTTGACTGTTGGTTTATCTTGCACTTGGGACGTAGCCCTCCAGATTCCCAGTTGAGAGCCAGAAATATTTATGAGGCCAATTCTCCATGGCATATCTTGAACTTTGCTTTTTCTTTTCTTTTTCTTTCTTTTTTTTTTTTTTTTTTTTTTTTTTTTTTTTTTTTTTTTTTTTTTTTTTTTTTTGTTAAGCTCTGCCTCTCGATTGCTTTCTGCTTGGCTTTTTGGCTTCTTACCCCGAACAGCTTTAAACATCTTGGTCTTTCTAGGTGACTAAAGAAATACATAACGTTAGCAGCCCTGGAGATTGTCCCATCCTCTACTGATTTTCTTGAGGGATAGACGCGATTTTGTCTGGAAAACAGAACTGACTCAAGACTCAGCCAGAGGGTAACCATGCTGGTTTACTTGCTTTTTTTCTAGTCTCAGCTTTGGCCCACAAAGCTTTCTGTGGTGATATCCATATTGCTCAATCAGGTAGCCACCAGCTGCATGGGGCTCTTGAGTATTTAAAATGGGGCAAAGACAGCTGAGAAAATGAATCTCTATTTTTATTTAGTTCTAATTAATTTAAATGTAAGTAGCTGTTATGTCCCCCAAAGGGACACGACAGCTTTCTATCGTAGTTTTGGGTACAGCAGGTGACAGCTTCCATCCAACTGGAAAGAATGTTACATAAAATGATTAGATAACTGGAGGGTTGATCCCAGCTGGTTAAGCCCACCTCTATGTGCCGGCTCCCCTTAGAAGAGGCTTCAGGAAGCAGCAGCACCCTTAAAGTCAGGAGACTCATTGCCTATGGTAGGAAAAGGAGTTAGAAACAGAAATGTTGAAGAAGACGCACTTGCCCATCTTAGGGCACGGCAGTGTGACATGCAATGTTCTCAAACCTTGTTGCTATTATCATTTCGGCAACAGACCTTTTTATCACACTGAGTTTTTTTATGCAAACTCCGATATATGGGACAGACAAGACCGGGGATGCCAGACTCATAGTCATATGTGATCTTACGTCTTCCTTTCCCTGTTACCCCACAGGATCCTGCAGGACAGTTTGAAAACTATGCTTCCAGGACAGCGCTGTGATTTTATACAAGAGGAAGGCAAAGCCCAGAGAAATGAAGTGCTAGCTAGTTCCCAGGCACTTGGCTACTGAAACAAATGGGACTACTTCCAAGGTTCTTGTCTCCCAGTTCAGTGTTGCCATGATGTTGCTTCTGCTTGAAGTTTTTCCCACTTCATTAGTCCTTTTAATGCCTCCAAAAATAAGAGTAGCCTGTACCCTACACAGCGAGCCATCTGATCCTCTCTGGAGTTTCACTCTTGTCTGCTCTGTCTTTCTCTTGTTTCCTTGCTCTTGCTGCAAGTTCCTTAAAAGCAGGAACTGCACCATCCATTCTGTTAGAGACCCCGGACACTTGGCGGAATGTAAATAAGCGGGCAGTCAATATCCATTTCAATGATGATTCCCCTTGCAAGTCACTTTATTGAAAGTTCACTAAAAGCCCGCAGTGCCCTGCTGCCTTGAGCACACACAAAATGTAAAAAATGGTCTCTCCCTTTAGGAAACATAGGTCTGTGTGGGAGAAACAAGACAGAAGAAGGGAATAACTACAACAGTGTCTTTCTGTGGGAGCTCCATAGATCACCTGCATCAAAGCTACTTGAAGATCCAGATGGATGGATCTCAGGCATAGAGATTTGGATAAGGAACGACCCACGCAACATCATTTACTGTAGATTTCTCAGTTGACTCGCACTTATAATTTCAAAAATTGGAGAATATAAGTAGGTTAGCAATCATTTGTGATTGAATGAATGTCTTGAACATCTAGGTTGAGGCAATATTAGAAAACTGGGATGAGCTAAGGAGGGAACTCTGGCTGCAGGAGTAGAGGGAGAAGTAGACAAGAGCAAGAGGCCTACCTTTGTTGAAGCTGACACTCTAACCACAGAATACTGGGGCTACTGATCCCCAAGATGGAGAGCTCTCCACTCTGGTGGATGATTGTGAGAGCTGCTGATGTGCTCCTCATCAGCTTGCACTCCATATAAATGGTCACCAGCTCAGGGAAAACAAGTTTCAGGCAAGGCGAGGCTGTACTTTTGGACAACCCATGCAAAGGAGAGTGGAGGAAAGGAACAGTGTGGAGGGGGATTTGTCAGGAGCTATATTAGGTATCTGTGGTTGCATCACAAAGTACCCCAAAACTCAGTAGCCTAAAGTGACAAATATTTATCATTTCGCATAGTTTCAAAGGGACAAGAATCTGGGAACAGCTTAGCTAGTCTTCCGGTTGAGGGTCTCTTATGACTTTGCAGTCAAGATGTTGGCTTTGCCTGCAGGCATCGGGAGGCTTGACTAGAGTTAAAGGGTCTGCTTCTTTGCTCACTCATGGGGCTCTTGGCAGGAGCCTTCAGTTCCTCATTGACTAATGGCTGGAGGCCTCAGTTCTCCACCCTGTGGGCCATTCCAGAGGACTGCTCATGAGGTGGCGTATTCCTTTCCTAGGGCAAGTGATCTGGGAGAAAGAGAGAGACTGGATGGAAACCACAGTGTCTTTTATGATCTCATTTCAGAAGTGACATACACCATTACTTCTGTCCTGTTCTGTTGGTCACAGACACTAGCCCTGGTGGAAGGAGATTATGCAAAGCTGGGAATACCAGGAGGCGGAGAGCATCAGGAGCTATCTCCCAGGTTCTATTCTTTTCTGGGGGAAAGAGACTCCTCACATAACTTGAGAGGTGCAGCCTATGTCCTCAGTTTACACCAAGTGTATATCTTCCTCTTTAATCTCCCACAAAGGAAGTCTTCTTACACATTCATAGAAATCCCGGACATCTATTCTTGCACAAGCCAGTCTTTCTGGCTGCCTATGTTTTTCCAAACTTTCTTCTATAAACATGTCTTATATCCACTACTACCCTATCCCACCAGCAGGAAGGTATTTTGAGCGAGGCACCTTCCTGTAACAGTTATTCCCGCCCCGCTGAGGAGGGAAACAATGGGAATTAACTTCTGGAGCATTTCTACAAGGAGTTGTGAATGACCTGCATGTGTTTCTTTGGTTATTTGATGGTGAAAATTGTTTCCAGGAAGACTACCCCAGAGCTGCCCATGCAACTGTAATGTGCCTAAATAAACAAACTCTGTTGTTTTTTTTTTGCATGCTGGAGTGTGAGCCTTCACACAACTCTTCAAAAATATTTTTAATACAATTTTGATTTTATTAAAATGTTGGCATCTTTCATATACATATATACGTGTATATAAATATATTCAGATTTTTAAAGCATGAACTACTGGGGCACCTGAGTGGCTCAGTGGGTGAAAGCCTCTGCCTTCAGCTCAGGTCATGATCTCAGGGTCCTGGGATCAGAGTCCTGCATTGGGCTCTCTGCTCAGGAGGGAACCTGCTTCCTCCTTTCTCTCTGCCTGCCTCTCTGCCTGCTTGTACTCTCTCTCTCTCTCTCTCTCTCTCTCTCTCTCTCTCTCTCTCTCTGTCAAATAAGTAAATAAAATCTTTTAAAAAAATAAAGCATGAACTACTGATATCTAGTTGTAGCCACTGTGTACATATAATATTGAATCCTGTCTAATTATTTTTTTTTACCTAGGTTCCATTGTTTTACATTTTCTTCATAACCACTTTTCATGAATTCTTTCAACAAATTTTCATTAAATGCTTACTCTAACCCAGGACCATTCCACTGGAGATATGGCCTTGAACAAGAGAGTGAAATTCCTGTTCTCAGCTTGCTGCCATTCTCTTTGATGAGAGAGAGATTTAGCAATCAAGTACACAAGATGATTTCAGGCAGTGATAAGTATCTAGCAAAATAAAGCAGGTAACTAAGATGGAGTGCCTGCACAGGGATGTTTACTTAGGTTAGGTTCTTAGAACTGGGCATCTCTGAGGCTGTGAAATTTGAACTGAGTCCTAAATTATGGAAGAGTCAGCCACAAGAAGAGGAAGAGGGTAAAATTATGGACAAGCAGAACAGAAAGTGAATATACTAAAACCAGAGTAAGTTTGTGTAGCTGACAGCAAAATAGAAAGCCAGCATGGCTATAGTGTTTTAAGTATTGTGGAGGGACACAGAGGAGAAGGTTCAAAAAATAAGATGGGGCAGATTAGGTGTGGTTCCATGGGTCAGGGTAAGGAATTTTGTTGTTCTAATTGCAATGAAATGCACAGGGTGGAGTGGGGCTTGGGGGTGCCCGGGTGTTGGCTAATAGTCCAAGCAAGGACGCGGTTTGCAATCAACAAATACTTGTTGAATAAATCAGCAAACTATGGATGACTTAACTATTTTATGGAATAAGTATCACTTAACTATTTATAGAATGAAATAGACATGTTTCTATTATAGATCATAAGTTTACTGTATGTAACTTGTTTAAATATTATTTTGTTATTGTTGGAGGTTCTGGTCCCCAAGCTTTTGGGAACGAGAGAAAATTCATAAAAATATCTTTGTCCAAAGATGCCAGAATATGTTCAGCATTCATTAGAAAAAGGTACAATAAAATGCAGCTCCTTCCCAGGCTTTTGAGATGAGATCAAAGACAGCACAAGTTTGTTTCAGGGAGTCCTCATTTTAATATTGTATTGTCACATGTCATTTTATATGTTTACTTTCATAGTACTTTGTGTTATTTGCATACTGGGCAAAAGAATTACAAACCACTTTAAGTGACTCAGTGATGGAAACATCTTCCCGAGTCAAAAAGCAACATTTGTTTCTTGTTGTATTGTGAACCACATCTGAGTAGAACAACCTTGAAAGACTTGACTGCATCTAGAATTACTGTCCTTCGCTAAAATGTTAAAGATTTGATGATCTTAAAAACATCCTGCCGGCTTGTTACTGTCATAATTCTCAGACTAGAAAGTACACGTTCTTTTTTCCAGAATGGGTCCATATGAACCCTTTACTTCCTCTGGAGCAGAACCAACAGGAGAAGACTAGATGTCTGCTACATGGAGGCTCTCCTCTTCTGGCTGGAATGTGAAGATCCTCAAAGTGTTGAGCCTTCCAACACAGATTATAATTTATGCTACACTCACTCTTAGTAGGCTGGGAAAAATTGTATGATGTTAGGGCCCTGGGTGGGTTGGGGTGATGACCCTTCACCCACATTCCCAGCAGATGACTTTATCTCTCACTTCACCATGATGGCTCTTCTCCATATGTCCCTTTCTCGCACCTATACTTTCTTTGCTCTTCTCTGGCTTCTCCTCTTGACTCATCCCTTAAGTGTTGGTATTTGGGGCAGGGGTGTGGTGCTGTCTGGGACTTCTTTTGCTTCTCATTCTGCACAAATGCCTCTGAGATCCCAACCACTCCCATGGCTCCCATTCATCTATAGGCAAATGCCTCTCAATTCTGCAGATACAGTCAGGACTCTTAAATCAGCGTGGCCAGAGATGAAATGATCATCTTTCCCTCTCCATCTGCCTGAAATCTCACCTTCTCTATTCTTTTTTTTCAAAGCATAGTCTAATCAGCCACCAAGCTGTTCAATACAAAGACCTTGGACTCATTCTTGACTTTCTCCCTCCAATTCATCAGCAACTCCTATAAACTCAAGCACCTAGCCTTGGATGATCCAGCCTGTGCTAACCACTTCAGCTTTTTTGGAGAGTTTTTCCTCACTCTGCAAGATGCTCCAGCCCTACAGAACCAACTCCAGCTCTACCACATTTTATCTCACTCTCCCTTGCATCCAGGCCTTTGCATACCCCATTCCTTCTGCCAGAAACACTCTTCCCATTGCTCAAACCCTTTACCTGAAAAAAAAATGCATTTATTTTGTAACTCTTATTATAAAAATCACTTCTATCTAGGAGTCTCTTCTGGATAGTTTAGACTATCTCAGGACGTCTTCTCTCCTTTGTCTCCCCCCAAAGGACCTTGTCCTTTTTCCCATCATAATTTAGTATTTATAATTACTTAACAATCCATCTTCTCTTTTAGACTTCTATTCACCACCAGTTCCCCAAGTCCTAGCAAATGGAGGTTACTCAAGTTGAACATTGAATGAAAATTAAGAGATCAGAGCTTTCCCACGTGTCTAATGCCCATATCTCTAAGTCAAGTTTGGGGTCATATTATATAAATAATGTTTGACATGGGGTCAGAAAAACCCAATATTTGAAGTCAAGCTGTCCAAACTGTTAAAGAAAAAACTGCACGCAGAAGGTATTATGAGGGGGGTGGTGTGTGACGAGGGAAGGGGGTCATGGACGCAGCATCTGGGACATCGCTGCATTCCCCCCATCTCTTTCCACTTCTCTCCAGGCAAGTTTATCTGGCCCTTGGTTATTTTATACCAAATCAATCAAAAATCAGGGCCAGAAATGACTAAGAGAGAAGCAAATGCAAAGGAGCAAAGGCAGTTAAGCGACCTGGGTCCTTTGACAAACATGCACACCTCCCTCACCAGCTCCTGTCCATCCTTTGCCTTTTTAGCCATGCCTCCCCCTTCATGAGGTCCTGTAAGTCTGCACATCCCTTAAATATATGTGTGCTAAACCTTCTATTCTTTCACACTCTACACTTCGCCTGAGTGCTCCATTCATGCCCAGAACTTCAACCTCCACTCACAGGCTGATGCCCAGATCTTTATCTCTAGCCAACAATACTCACCAGAGTGGCAGATGTGTGGGACCGACTTCACTGTCCAATAAAGACTTCCACTTAGGCATCCACAAAGCAAGCTATTGTGTCTCCAAAACAGAAGTATCATTGACCTTGCGTATCTGCTTCTTCATTCTGCAATTTCCCAATATAAACTTTAGAGTCATCATAGTAATAAAAGGCACACGTTTAAAAAAAAAGAAATAAGACAATCAGAAAAAAAATAAAAGGCACACATCTATTTAATGTTAACGATAAGCTAGGCACTATTCCAAGAGTTTATATTTAGAGATCTATTCAATCCTCAAAATAGCAGTTACTGTTACAACACCATTTCACAGATGGGCAACTGAGACACAAAGAGGTACAGGAACTTGACCTAAGTTGAAGTCACAAAAGCCAGGGTTCAAACCAAGAGAGTCTGGCTCCAGAGTCTGGACACATAACCACTCTGTTCTGTGATTCTAGAATCATTAGGTTTTAAAATATTGTTTCCTTCACCAAGGAACAGATTCCTAGGGACTGGTTTCCTAACTTAATAAATTTAGAAATTCTAGCACCAAATTCCTTGCCTGGTACATAGTGGGTTTACTGAATTAAAAAAAAAAAGAAATGAAAATGTGCAGGAGAGATTGGAAAACTAACTATGAGGTGAACCACAATTCCAATAAAATCCATTGTAGAAAGCAATCCTTTATGTCCCCCCACTCCCACCACTACATGACCCCTTCTACTCAAGTATTCGCAGGATCTTCAAAATCCCAGAAAGAAGTCTATGCAATATAGCCCAACAGGCATGGTAGGAATGAGCAGAGGGAAGAAGAAACAGAATGGAAAAAAATTCTTCCCTTTTCTTAAAGCAGGAACTACTTATACTTCTTTGGGGTTTCATTTGTCCCATTAAAGCAGAGTCTGGGATTTTCATTGTAGTTTTAAAAGTATAGTTGTTTGTTAATCTCAAGAGGAATACAATATAGCCATATAATTTGATTTTCCTAGTAGAGAAGCAAGTAATAGGAACAAATTCTTACTGAGCTATTATCAAGTTCTAGGTCCTGAGCCAGGCAATTTCTCTGGGTCCTATTATCAGTTCCACAATATGCATGGAGAAATTGAGGCAAAGAGAATTGTTGGGGGGAACTAGCCTGGGGCAAAGGAACAAATACATGGAAGACAGGAATTTGAAAACAGGCTGTGTGCCTATGGACATTCTGCTCTTAACCCCCAAGTCTGGACAGTAGCTTCCCATGAAAATGGGCTCCTAAAAAGCCTAAACAGTGATGAGTTGGGGATAGCAGGCCATCTACCATTGGGAATCTTTTCCCATTTTGTGAGGGATGGTCAGGAGAGTCGTTTCTAGATTCTGGGGCCAAGATTTCCCCCCATTCATTTTATCATGGCTTCCTCAGCATGCAACATGGAAAGACAGGATGAGGGAAAACAACCATAAAAAATAAAAGCAAAACTTAAAGTAAAGCCTGTTCAATCAGCTGCAGCTGCCATTAATTTCAATAAATATCCAATTAAATTTGTGGACAGGCAGCTCATGAATCTTGGAGGGAAATAGATCACTTCAAAGAATCTGGAGTCCTTTGGAGACTTGAGTAATGTCGTCTTTCAGCGTGCTTATACTTAATATTAATTTTAATTTGCTGAATATACCCTGGATAATTTGGAAAATCTATGGGTCTTGGTTTACAGGTTGTTTTTCCTCTTAAGGGGATGAAAAGTGTAAAAGCAGAGTTGATTAAAATGCACATTTATTATACATACACGAGCAGAAAATTGTTTATTCCTCAAGCATCTAAATACTCATATCTTGATCAGGCATGCTTCCGGTTTAAGTCGCTGTTTTGTGATGATTTGCATTAGCAGAGATTAATCAATCTGCTCAGTGTCAGAAAGGAAATTCTACCCTTTTCTGTCCAACTTTGATATTAAAGCCACTGCTCAGGATCAAATACACCTTCACCCATTTTAGTAAACATGTACTTTTGTGTTTTATTCAGTTGAGACAGGGAAAACAGTGCCCTTTCATTATAATTTTAAAAACCAGTTTTATAAGTTTCCGTAGTTCCATAAGAGGAGAATGTTTCTAAAGCAACTGAGAAATCTTTCATCTTTAGATTACAATCTCTCTCTTTCCCAGGACTACTCTGTTTTATCCCAGTTTTCTAAAACTGCATCCGAAGTTGAAGACTTTAGGAGACACACCAATCTATCCAAATGTAAGAAATGGACACACAGACCCAGCCCTCTTTGGGTTCTGTACATAAGCCTACCATGTCCTCCCTGTAAGCTGGTCTGTATTTAGGCCCCAATCCACTGGAGCTCCGCAAAGCCATTTTACCAAGTCCTGTGTTTGAGATCATTTAGTTATAATTGTTTTCACGTTGTCACTTTTTTAGGGGTGAGGGGCAGAGGGAGAGAGAAACTCTTCAGGAGGCTCCACGAGCGGGGCTCGATCTCACAACCCTGAGATCATGACTGAGCCGAAATCAAGAGTGGACACTCAACCAACGAAAGCACCCAAGCACCTCTCAATGTTGTCACCTTGACGGTTTTACATCATATTTTTTAAAAAGTCAGAAAAGGAAATAACTCCCCTCAGTAACGAACATCATTTCCTCTGCTCTTCCTCTTGTTTTTTAATTCCTGGAGATCTAGAGAGGAATTGAGATGAAATGTTTAAGCAAACATTTATGAGAAAGGTTTACCACAGTGGATATTTTTTGTTATTACTAGTGCTACCCTCCTTATCAGTTGTCCTGTGTGCCGCAGGGGCTTAAAGTCTAGAAACTACATTTCCCAGACACCTTTTGGATAAATTTCACCAATGAGAGGTGCTTGTGGGAGGTGCAGAAGTGGAAGAGGAGGAGGCATTCCTCGGCTATGGCTGTGGTAGGCAGATGCAGGAGGGGTCTGCAGATGATTTTCAGGGAGCGCTCTGAGAATGACCCACTTCAGTGAGACAGGTAGCTGCAATCGTTGGCTTTCAGTGTCTCTGGGTGTACTCCTAAGAATCACCTACTCTGGTGTAGAGAAAGTGGGGAGCCTGGTGGAAGCCCCCTGCTTTCCCAGCACTTCTGTGTATCTAGAGAGTAGGTCTCCACCCTTTCCTTCTCCAAACTTCCCAGACCTGAACAAGCCTCTCACTCGCTGGGTTAAACTCCTTCCACCTCTAAATGCCTAGAGTCGTTTCTGGTTTTCTGACCAAACCCCAGCCAGTAACAAGCTACCTAATTTCTTAATATTTTGAAGCAAAAACTCATTGTGAGATAACATTCTAGAAAGACAAAGAACTATTCAGTATTTATAAAAAGGGGTACCAAGAGATTTTGTTATGCCTGACAATGATACAAAATGAACAGTAAGTTGCTAACACACATTTTTTTTTTTCAGACGAAGAATTCAAAATAGACATGGTAGTTGGGAGAATAAATGACCTAATTTGAATGGAACCTTTGCGCTGTGCCAAAGTCTTTTATTTCTTTCTGAATTTCTCTGCTTTCTCTGCTTTGTTACTGTGTATTGGTGTTATTGTTCAAATATCTCTATGGCCTAGTTTGTTATATGGCACAGAATAGTCTTATAATAAAATTGTTGAGTAAATGAATTGATGGATACATGAGTGAAACCCTGTGTGTTTCAAGTATTGAAAGAATTTTTTTTTAAGATTTTATTTATTTATTTGACAGGGATATAGAGAGCACAAGTAGGCAGAGCAGCAGGCAGAGAGAGGGAAGCAGGCTCTCCACCAAGCAGGGAGCCCGGTGTGGGACTCGATCCCAGGACCTGGGATCATGACCTGAGCTGAAGGCAGCAGCTTAACCAACTGAGCCACCCAGGCGCCCTCAAGTATTGAAAGAATTTTACAGTTTCTTCTGGTCTTTCTAGTCTTCTTTTTTTTTTTTTAAAGATTTTATTTATTTATTTCACAGAGGGAGAGAGATCACAAAGAGGCAGAGAGGCAGGCAGACAGAGAGAGGGGGAAGCAGGCTCCCCGCTGAGCAGGGAGCCCGATGCGGGCCTCGATCCCAGGACCCTGGGATCATGACCTGAGCCGAAGGCAGCGGCTTTAACCCACTGAGCCACCCAGGCGCCCTAGTCTTCTGAGTTCACTTGAAACTCTCTGTCTTTGTAAGTCTAAGGATACCTAACCAACCTAGGAACTGGTTGTAACTCCTCAGTCTTCAGTCTGCCATGTCTTCCTTCCTCCCTCCCTCCCTCCCTCCCTCCCTTCCTTCCTTCCTTCCTTCCTTCCTTCCTTCCTTCCTTCCTTCCTCTATTTACTTGCTCATCCATTTATTAAGCACACTGATTGTGTACAGACATTATACTAAGCAAAGGAGATCAAATGACAAATGAGGCACAGTTCCTGTCCTCAAAGACATTAGAATCTAGAGAACAGTAAAACAATAAAACATAACTCAGCACACAACGGAAAGAGTACAGGGCAGATCCGTAACCCCTTCTTGAACATTCTTGTGGCCTGATAGATTTCAGAACAAAACATTTTTTCAGTTTTAGAAAGATAATCTTGTACCTATATTGTATATTTTTTAACACCCCCCAAAGGGTCTGATACAGCACACCAAAGCCACACACATCAATTTTTCTATAGCAAAAAATATGACTATTCTCACCAACTGGGATATGTTTGCACCAAACTTAACATTAAAAAAAATTGGTTTTCAGAGCTTTGTGTATTTTATGATTATGGAAAAGGAGTTTGGGATCTATACAATTCACTACAATGTAGTGCAAAGAATACAATGGGGGGAGGGCGAGTTGCTTTGGAGGAGTGTGTGTGTGAGGGAGTCTATTCCAATTTGGAGTGTGGATAAAAGGCTTCCCAGAACCCAAAAGCTAAGGAGTTGGTGAGGTGGAGGGAAGGGATGTTAATAGGCTGGAGAAAGATGCTCCTGCGGTGTGACATACTGAGGCAGGTGGTGTGTGAGGCGCTGGGGAACCCAAGAGCATCCTTGAAACGTCCAGTGATGTGGTGAACGAGAAGATGGGGATCCTGAAGCCGGGAAGCAGTGTCCACCCCAGCTGCAGAGCTGAAGGCAGGAAGTGCTAGCTCTCATTCCTGAGTGAACCCCTTTAGAGCTAGGAAAGCTACATCACCTCAGGAACTGACATGGTAACTGCTCTTCTCAAACCAGCTGCCTCCCAAGGGCAAGTCTATGTAGCCTTGGACTAGAAAGCAAAGCCTGCAGTTTAGAATCAGTGCTGGATACAATTCAGCTTCCTAATTGCTGTGTTATTTTAACCATAGAGTTAGAGGTTCTGTGTTTCCATCTGCCCCATTCACCTTTATGCCAGCATCTACCCATGTCGAACCCACCTGCAAATATAATCCTCACCTCCAATTCCATCTTTATTTTCAACATTCCTCTTTCACTTTTTGAATTAAGCAGCCATAATAGTAGTTGGTGCTACTTTTGGTCTTTGAACCTGGATTAATCATAAATTTGCCACTTACTAGCTATAACATCAAGTACATTATTTAGCCTCTCAAATAATTTCTTCTTCTGTAGAATGGAAATATAAAAAGACAAGATGCACCTCATTGGGTTGTTGTCAAGATGTTCCCTGTGAGTACCTAGCCTATGTTGGGTGCTCATTACTGCTGGAGACTTTCTGTAATATAATTACCTCTTCTCTTGTTGATTTGAGTATAACTTGTGTGGCTCTTATTCTCCTCTCGTCTCAACGGGATCACAGAACAAAGTTATTTCTGAATGAAACATTCCTTGTGTCAGTCAACTGGGGACAAATTAGTTCCTCAGATAGGAAACCAGATCTCAGTTGAGACACTTTCTACAAGTGAATGTAGAAATTCTCATTATTTGCTGGTCCTCATCTCCTGAGATTTGGACCTTTTGGAGGACACGTTTCTAAGTGTGGGCTCCAGGCTAGGGAGTAATATGATGCCATAGGAGGAAGATGAGGTAAATGAGGCATGTTTAGAGAAATGCATGTCTCTTCAAGGAGCTGTCTAATTCTGAGATATCATCACGCAGGGCTCGCTACATAATTCTGAGGGGCACCATTTTCATTGGAGCTTAGGCTCATGGCACCTCCCCTCCCCTGGAGTTGGACAGTGCATGGCCCGTGACACCATTATGTGGCCACAATGTCTGGGTTTGTTACCTTTGGGTTATCACAAGCCTTTGGTAACGTTATATATCAGTTTTTCAGACTTGGCTTGTCTGCGCTAAAGGAAACAAAAGGAACAGCTAGAGCTTTAAATGAGAAACAGACCACCACAAACCATTTCTCCTAGGTAGGGACTGGAGCAAGTTTACGTAATGAAAGAAGGTGAGGGCAAAGCTTGGGGGACAAGGGTCAGACCATGAGCTACGGTTTCTCCCTATGTGGAGACACTCCTACCAGTCACAGTGTTGGTATTAGTAGAGGTGATTGGGTTTTCCTTTTAAGCTTCCCCTTCCCCAACATTTTCCTCTCAGTTCTGTGAGTACGCTTCTGGACCCTCACCCTCAGCCTCAACCCATAGGTTCTTTGAGGGAAGCTGAATTTTGGATTTCTGCAGGAGACCATTTCTACCTTAGGGTCTCAGGACAGGCAAAATGGGCGAGCGACCCTTCCATGATTTAGGTCACACATCTGCTCTCCTCTCAGCCCCAGTCGGCTTTGTCAGCCATGCTCCCTGCCGCTCTGTAACATGCAGTGTGGTTGTTGTTTCAGGAGATGTAACATTGTTGCACACTCTGTGGCAGTGTGTCCACAGAGACCCAACCCTGGCTATGCTCAGGGCAGCTTTCTGTCTGCACGTCAATCTACTGGAAGTAGACTCTTTTCTCTTAATTTCTACTCTGTGGAAATATCTTGAAAGGAGAGATGGGATTTTCTCTTGTCCAAAGGCCCCATGAAGAATACACAATTTCGGGTGCCTGGGTGGCTCAGTGGGTTAAAGCCTCTGCCTTCGGCTCAGGTCATGATCTCAGCGTCCTGGGATCGAGGCCCGCATCGGGCTCTCTGCTCAGCAGGGAGCCTGCTTCTTCCTCTCCCTATCTCTTCCTGCCTCTCTGCCTACTTGTAATCTCTCTCTGTGTGTCAAATAAATAAATAAAATCTTTTAAAAAAAAAAAGAATACACAATTTCTTTCGGAGTTTCTTTCAAAATCAAAACCTTCTGCTGGGAAAAGATCTTGCTCTGGTAACTTTCTTTGCTGTGCTCCCTCAAACAGCAGGGTATATCTGACTGCCCTCCCCAGTGTAGATCCATTTTTTTAAAAAAGATTTTATTTATTTGATAGAGAGAAACACAGCGAGAGAGGGAACACAAGCAGGGGGAGTGGGAGAGGGAGAAGCAGCCTCCTCGAGGAGCAGGAAGCCCGACGCGGGGATCAATCCCAGGACCCTGCGATCATGACCTGAGCCGAAGGCAGACACTTAAGGACTGAGCCACCCAGGCGCCCCTGTAGATACATTTTTAAACACACAATGGAAAATGGAAAATTGGAACATTTATTCCAAATGCTTATTATTTGTCATCACTATATTGAGTTTTATTTATTTATTTATTTATTAAGATTTTATTTATTTATTTGACACACAGAGAGAGATTACAAGTAGGCAGAGAGGCAGGCAGAGAGACAGGGAGAGGAGGAAGCAGGCTCCCTGGTGAGCAGAGAGCCCGATGCAGGCCTCGATCCCAGGACCCTGAGATCATGACCTGAGCCGAAAGCAGAGGCTTTAACCCACTGAGCCACCCAGGCGCCCTATATTGAGTTTTATATACATTTTCTTTAATACTAACAACCATCTTATGGCACATAAACTCTTACCATTCCCAGTATAGAAATGAGTGTTAAAAGAAGTTAATGAACTAAAATAAAGTTGGTAAGACATTGAGGAAAAGTCCCACACCACACCTAATTTACTCGAAACCCAAACTTCTACCTTCTATGTAATACTTCCTCTAAATACAGTGACTGAAACAGAAATGATCTGAATTTAAATGTCCCCGTTTATTTGCACCAGTAGTTGAATCCGCTTGTATACATATGATGGCATTTAAGAAAATTGAAAACTTCCGAATGAAGCTCGGCCACACAGACTCCATATCCCTGTCTGTTAGACAACCATCATTATTCTGCTCCTCGATATTGAAATTAGCATCCCCTTCCTTCTGGGCAGTGTTTCTGAGTGCTTGCACCTTCTCTGTGTTTTCTCCTTTGTCCACACCTCCTTTCCCCTTCTACCTCCACGTCTCTGGCACAGGTATAAGGGATCTCCTGGTTTGAGCCAATTCTACTTTGGGATTCAGGCATGTCAGAGTCTTCCTTTTATAAGTTCAAGGAGACTCTTCAAGGGAGGCCAGAGGAGTCTTCTTGGGAAAAAACTCATGCTAAGGGAATAGAGGGTCAAGCCTACAAATCTGTCCCTACAACACTGCCTCGGTCACCGAAGCAGGATCTGGCCAGGAGGTGTGTGTATGGAAGGGAAGGATGGATTCCGAGGCTGCAAAATGTTCCACGGTTTCTTTCCTCTAACTCAACCTCATAGACCCCAGACAAAATGAGGGGAAATGGAGGGTAGGTGCAGTCTTGGCACGTAGCAAAATTCAAGTATATTGTTTTTGCTCATCTGAAACATGAGGCCCAAAGAAATGGGACTTTCAGTGCCCAGGGGACACAGTGGACACATTCTCCTCACCACTCAGTTTAGAGACATGGAGGATTCTAGAGACCACAGTGCTGTTTTCTGATTCACTAGCAGAGTGCAGGGTCCCAGGGCCGGACTGTGACATCTGTGTTACTAGGTGCCAGTGACATGGGTAGCCATGAGACCAGCAGAAGAGAGTGGTGGTAGGAATGATTCTGAGTGCCCCAAGGCAGGACCCAAGGTGAAGAAGTGTCAGCAGAAGCGGGTCCCACCACCCTGTGCACTCCCACATGGCTTTGCTGGCAGGAAGGGTGAGGAAACTTGAGCATGAGCATTTGAGAGACATGTTTGTGGTCATCTAGGGACAAGTGGTTGGCTTAGGACTCAGGAGATGGCAAAGGAGGGCCGTGCTGGAGAATGTCTGCATTAGTCATGGAATTACAGCTTGCATGGTTATTTCTCTTTGATCTTTATAAGGACCTTCTGAAATCTAAGTTATTATTTCTATCTTATTTGTGATGAGGTTGAGGCTAGGTAAATTGCCCAAGATCCAGAAGCTGGTAAGTAATACAGATGGGATCAAAATTCAGACCCTCTGACTTGCTGTTCTTTTCTGTACCCTTCTCACTTTTCACAGTTTCATGAAAATGGCTGTCTTGAGTAAATTTACGTTTCTTTCCCTGGCTAATTAGGTTTATGTAATTATACTTTTCCTTTTTGAATTGGCCGTTAGAAATCTAAATTGGATTTATTTTTTATTCTATTGACAATATGACTCTAGGTGCTTAATATACTTACCAGATTTTTCTTTTAACCATTTTAGTTGTCCTGTTTCCCTGTTAATTATCTTTTTTTAAATATGTTTCTTTTCTACAAGCTGCTTTAGTCCTTCCAGGAAGAAAATGGGGTAGTCCCTTTAACTAAAGAAAGAAATCTATAGACTAAAATTGTGACCTGCAGAGTGTGAATCAAGTAGATTCTTGATTCCCAGGGACTAAATTGAGCAATTCTAGGGTGAATTTCTAGGAGATATCACTTAAACTCTGATTTTTTTCCTCTAATAACCAATGACTTTTGCTGGTTGCCCAATATTCCCATAAAATCCCCCCTTTTCATCAATGTTAAATGTTTGAGAGAAGCTTGACTGAGGTCGGGCAACCAGACATCAGCCATGATACACAGGAAAGGGTGTCGAATGATTTCTAAGAAGCACATAGAAATAAAAAATATGTGTAAACCACTGCAGATTCAAGTACTAAGTGCCGAAGAGTCACAGTTCAGCTTGGTTGTCTTAGTGCTTCTTAGACTTTATGAAAATTCATCAGCAAGAGTCTGCCGTGTGAGCATGCTTGCAGCGTACTGGAGAGACATGACTTTGTCGGTGAGATAAATCGTGCTCGCTAAGAGAAAAAGACAGGAAGAGACAAGTCACACACCTGTGGATATTAGCAGTTACTGCTAACTAGAGCTGAGAGTATGTTCCAGAAAGAATTGGGTGGTGGGAAGTTCCCGGGGAAGAGAAGAAGGGCCTGAGACAATTAGGACTTTGGAGTGGCTCTGAGGACACTGAATCTAAAAGTGGACACAATCTGAGAATGGAAATGCCACTCTTAATAGCACAATGGGGACATTGTATTACCTCATGAAGGAAGGATGGAGGAGAGTAGAGAAACCATCATCTGCCAGACGAAAGCATCACTTAAGCCTCGGAAGGAGCCTTGGAGAGAATGTGTGTCAGAACGAGGCAGTGGATTATACAGAAGGTATTTGCAGAGAGCCGGAAAACTAATATTTTTTAAATGACACGAGATTCTGTGAAGAGGATGACAGTGATGGCAGCAGAGATTCTGGATCTGTCTGAATCCCCGCATTGAAAGCAAAAAAGCAAAGAGATGGCAAACAAGCAAACAGAAGGCACAGAAAAGAATTTACAACATAACTGAGTGGCAGAGTATCCTCGTGAATACCAAAATACAAGCAGTTGAGGACGAATGGCCAACAGGGAGGAGACTGTGATATCTGGCATTTGAGTGAGAAAGAGAGAGGAAGTAGCCCTCTGCTTTCAACACTTCAGAGCAACAGAAGAGGGAGCTCCTTAAAAATAAGAACACAAAACCAAACAAAACCAAAAAACAACCTGAATTCGGCCTTTGCCTAAAAGTACAAGTAAACTAACGTCATAGGAAAATAAGCAACAGAAAATTATCAGGCAAATGCCATGCAACGTTAATGTAATAAAAAATAGAATAAGAAGCAGAATGACATGCAACCAACGATGAAATAAGACAGTGAAAAAGAAGCAAAATAAGTACCCCCCAGATGATGAAAACAGTCCGGAAAGATATCTTCCAAAAATAGATTATAATATACTATTTTAAAGCAACTAGAGGAATTGAGAAAACTATGTAAAACATGAAGAACACATAAGTCATAAATAGAAAAACTCATATACAGGTGGCAACTTAAGAATGATTTCAAAATAAAAGAAACAAAGTAATCTAAGAAAATATACTGGAAGGCACACAACAGCAAAGAAACTCAACCAATAATACCATAAGAGAACTAGAAAGGGAAAAGGGGGGGGAACCTTTTTAAAAAATTGAAATGAGTTGAAAAATGTGATAAAAAGGTTCTGATCAATATTGAAAAAAAGAAAAAAGGGGGAAAAAAGACCTAATATACAGAAATAGGAGTCTCCAAAGGAGAAAATCAAAGTAAGGAAACAGAACGATTAAGAAATGCTGTATCTTGGGGTGCCCATGCGGCTCGGTCAGGTAAGTGTCTGACAATTGATTTCGGCTCGGGCCATGATTTCAGGGTCATGAGATTGAGTCCCACGTTGGGCTTTGAGCTCATCAGGGAATCTGCTTGAAGATGCTCTTCCTGTGTCCCCTGCCTCGCATGCCTGCTCTCTCTCTCTCTCTCAAATAAATAAATAAACCTTTAAAAAAAGATACTGTAATTGAAGGCAACGTTCCTAAAATTAAAAATAAATAAAACATTAAAAGAGCACACCTCGTTTCTGAGAACCCTGGTTCAGAAGATCTGTTCTAGTAAAGACCAGGCAGATTCCTGTCTCCCAGTGGTGAACTGGGTGGTTAGGGAAATACTCTAGCGGGTCTGATGCATCTAAAAATTTAGACATCTGGAGCAATGATGGATACAAAGATAACCATATTTGGTGACTATTTTTGACCACCACTGATGTACTACGAAGGGCTAGTGAACAGCTGACAGTGAGTAAAACACAACTGAATGGCGGGTCTGAAAGGATAAGAGCCAAGACAAGACTTCTATCGATACGGAAAAAATCAGAAAATATTCTTCCCAAGAGCCCTTCCTAAGGAAATCTATTAGAGCATAAGCTTCAAGCAAACAAAATGACCAGATAGAAATCAACATGAGAACTGTTGATGTGTATTAAGTATGGAGTTACTAGAAGAACCAAGGTTCATTACATCAGTGTTAAAATGGAGACTTTGCACTATGGGATGATCTGACAACTATTTAAAAATTGGAGTGGACAGAAGGATAGCATATACAATTTAAAATATTTTTATTAATCATAGTTGATGTTATAACTATCTGAGATTATTATACTAAATATGAAATAAAACAAGCAGTAATCTCAGATTATTGTAACTCTATAATCACCTGTGTAATTCGGAACCAGGATTTTTGGTGTAATAGAAAGAAGAAATAGATGTATTATCAAGAAGTTAATAAAAAGTCTGGTAGTTCTGAATTAAACTGGAAATATGACTGTGCTCACATAGTAATAGATATATAGATAGTTGATAGGTGAGAGATGGTAAATAGATAGATAGATGATAGATAGATAGATAGATAGATAGATAGATAGATAGATAGATAATAGATAGATAGATGATAAGTGCCTAGAAACAAAGACCAGCCAGTAACAGGGAACATCCCATGTCCAGATTATGCTTTTGAAGTACAATATTCCATTAAATGTTATCAGCGCTTCTTGGAGAAAAATCTGATTCCATATCTGAGGCAGTAAAAGTCAGAAAGAAACCGTATCATCTTAACATATCAAAAAGCAAGGAAGCTATCAAAGACTATTAGGATCATGTGAAAAGGACTCAGAGGATATGTTCAAAACACTTCCATTGGCCAAAGATGGAATAATCTTGACTTCAAGAGGTAAGAGTCATGTGGGTTAATGCTCATAAAATATCTTTCAATTTTTGTGTCGATAAGGAGATTTAAAATGATATAAAACCAGTTGCTTTGGAAACTGGGTAAATAAAAGGAAGGAATTAAGTGTTTATCCTGCTTTTCCTCTGTGAACTATACCACTGGATAACTACCTAGTAGATGAAGGGGAACATCTTTTTATAAAAGTATTCTAGCTAATCAACAAAACCAAAATAAATTAAAATACCACCATTTTTGCAACCCATAATGGAGATACGTTATCAATGGCGAATACCCTTAAAACCAAAAGCAAAAGCCAGGCACCGTGTGTGCCCTGAGGAAAGACTACAACACCACCGTTGATAATATCGCCAAAGGCACTGAACTTGAGACTAGCAAAGCCTCTAGATCCAGCTGTCTATTTTCAAGAAATAGAGAGGACAGAGAAACATGTTGAACACCACCATGAGCATGCCATCTGCAAAATCCAGGCTTGGGAAACTCCAGAGTTCAAATAATCAGTTGTTCAAAAATTTAAGGAAAAGGAAGAATTGGAGAGGGGAACTTTAGCTGAAAGAGACTTAATACACTTGTGTTTACGGCACCATTATTCACAAAAGCCAAAAGGTAGAAGTGGCCCAAGTGTTGATCAGTGGATAAATGGATCAACAATACGTGATATATCCATACAATGAAATACCATTTGGCCTTAAAGAGGAAGACAATTCTGACACAGGCTACAGGTACGAACCTTGATGACATGCTGTAAGTGAAGAAATACAGTCACAAAAGGATAAGCCCTGCCTGATCCTACTAATATGGGGCACCTGGTACAATCAAATTCATAGGGATCACAAGTAGGAGAGTGGTTGCCAGGAGTCGGGGGGCGGGGGAGGAGGAATGGGAAGTTACTGTTTTTAATGAGGACAGAATTTCAGTTTTGCAAGGTGAAGAGAAGGAAGGTGGTGATGGCTGTGCACCAATGTGAATGTACTACACTGAATTGAATACTCAAAAATGGTTAACATTTTACATGCTGAAAAAAATTTATATTGTGTATCTTTAACCACAATTAAAAATGCTTAATTAATAAAAAAAAAGACTTAGGAGAAAAACAGATGTTTGATGGGCAAGTCTAAACTCTAGGGCATAGATGATAAAACCCTAAAGAAATGCAAGAAATTTACTGCTTAGGAAAAAACAGGATACTGGTTATGTAAGGAGGCTGGAGCAGGCTGTGACTGAGGTTTCTCACACTCGTGGTTACTCAGACCAGAGGAAAGAGAGGCAAGGCACAGGAGGCCTCCAATGGTCCACATTGCCTGCAAGATCTATCTTGAGATGTGGGGATTTGGGCTGGGGGGCGCAGAGAAGGTTCAGGGCACGGCTGCCAGAAGGTATGTGAGCAGGACACAGTGTGAGGCCGCCAAAGTGCAGGACTGACTAAAATCATGGCCAGCTGTGGGAAAGAGCAAGGAGGACCAGGTCTCAACTGTTAGGCTCAGACACTTGGGCTTGAAAAGCCAGGAAACCTCCAGGCCAAGCCCTAGGTCTAACTCATCCCCTTGCCCAGAACAGGGCCTGACACCAGGTAAGAATCTCTAAGACTGTGCAATAGGGTCATTAAGATGTGAATATAAAGGAGCGTATGGCTGCAATCCTATTTGAAAAGAAGGATATACCATTGTGATTTGGAAGAACTAAGTATAAAAAAAAGTACTCTAAAACTAAAGGTCACATTTAATGAATAAAATTCCCTTTGTCTTACATCTTGCAAACTGTCATTCAACAAATTTTGCAGTGCAATTTTTTCCTTACTTCTTCGAGTGTAATTTGTTTCCCTATTTTTTTAGTCTTCTAAGAGTGATTTTCTTTTCTCCCCAAAAATCCATTTGAATACCTTATACCAATTTATGCTTGCTTCCCTCCTATTTAGTAAGTTTTAAATTACCATAAGCAAGAAGACAAAATAATTACATAAAATGCTGGGATACTGACTCATTGACAGTGGGTCTTTAAATAAAATATAGGCTCTAAGTGAAGTAAGTCAAAAGCCAAAAAGCCCAAACACGTCACATGTGAGAGTCCAAGTGCACCCAGTGATCTAGGAAACTGGTATGTTCCCCATGACAGCTGTCCTTCCAGAAAAGAGAACCAGTGACAAAGCAGAAACTGAGCAGAGATCACGTTTCCCTTCCACACCGACTCAAGAAACGGCCCGGCCACCACCAGAGCTGCACACATTGGTGCCTGGTTGGACCGCAGCTGTGTGGCGTCTACGCGTCACTCATGCTGTGTGTCTTCTACCTATACTGGATAAACAGACGTAACAGAAACACCCAGAGCCCAAACACCATTCTGAAGACCTCAAATTTCACACCATAATAAGACTTTAGGCTTGCACCTCAAGTGACAGGAAGCGGTGTTGACCTGTATTCTGGTGGAGAAGTTCTTCTCTGGATGGCTGTGATAGCCACCTGCCACCGTGGCCGTGGCCCTGACCAGTGGATAGGTACTTGTGGTGTTGGTCTGTGGTGCGAGGCTGGGGAAGACCACGAAACTGAGGAAGGCCATGCAGGCTGGCGGACTATCAGAGGCAAGGGCGTCCAACAGCCAGCAGAGGCCCGGACCTGGCCAGATGACTACAGCGTGCACCGGGGCCAAGCTCACAGGGCACTTTGCTCCTTTTGTTGAGGAACGTGATGCAGATGGACATCAGCAGGTTGAGGGGGAGCCTGTGGCCCCTGCTACCCAGCCTGAGAGAAGCACATGCCCAACCCTTCCAGGCGAGGAGCTGCCTCCGAAGGGCACATCTGTTCTGCCACCACCACCCATTCCAACGACGGACTCACGAAGACCAGAAATTACAACTGTAAGAAATTCAGGTCTTGAGATAGGGAGGGGGTAGGTATGTTAGTTTACAAAAGATTTGGCATTCCTCGGATCACTTCATTTGGGCATCTCTTTGCTTTGCCCATGGGAGCAGCCCAGGGGTTCTGGGCTAATCCTCAGGGTAGGACATGGCAGGTTCTACCCAGTGGAGTATCACTTGGCTCCCATTCACAGGCACCTTATTCAAGCCCTCTCTTTGATAAAATTGTTGGTATAAAAAATGTGCTGGAAGTCTTGAGAAGAACCCTACACTCTGGAATGACACACGATCTGAAAATGCAACATTGGGGTCTCCTTCCTGAGAGATATATCTGCCTGGTAGAAAGCTCCAGTCCTAGCTTGAATCTTACTAGCTGTGTGGCTTCAGATGCATTGCCTACACTCTCTGTGCCTCAGTGTTTTCCTATGTAAAATGGTAGTTTATTAGTAGCCAGTTCGTGTGATTGTGAGCATTAGTAAGTATGCTTGGCCCTCGGTTGATGCTCTTGTTAGCAATCACAAATTATAATCACTCATTTCAGAAGGCCTTCTGAAGGATCATCCTTTTAGGTCATTTCTAAAACTGTGTAATGAATACATACGCATTTCAGTTAAAAATTATATTAAAATATACTTGAGGTAGGCTTCTAGCTTGAGGTTAATTTAAACTATTCTTCAAGCAAAGTTTCTAGTTTAAGTTTAGAAATATTCCAGCTTTGTCTCTGAATGAACTGTTGGTTGCCATAAAAGAGTGATTCTCGATCAGGGGTGATTTTGATGATTTGATGTGTCAGTGGCCAGAGACATTTTTGGTTGTCACCATTGGGGGGGTACCACTGGATGGGGTCCTGTCCATCTACAGATCTGTAGTCAAGAGAGGCTGCGAACCATCCAGCCGGTGCACAGGCAGCCCCTTTGCAACAAAGAATTACTGGCCTCAGGTGTCATGAGTGCCAGTATTGAGAAGCTTCTCTAAAAGTACTTAGTAAACAGAAATCAGTAGTAAACAACTGATTTTCCATTAGGAGAAAGAACATTTTCTCTTCAAAAGGAAGGTGGATAAAGACAAACGTGCAGCCAAGAAAGAGAGGAGTCGGGCTTGTTGTACCGATGTGTGATCACTGCTAGCATATAATTCGGAGCGTCCTTTCTGTGCTGATGTTTTGTGGGGAGGGTGTCCAGAGAACCAAGCGAAAGGACACAGAAAACACAGAAAATGGGTCTATGCATTTAGGTCTAAAAGTGTAAAATACATGCTTCTGTGACAAAAACAAACTAAAAGAAACAAACACGGGTTTAAAAACCTGGAATGTCTGTATTGCTGTAATCAGAGATATCCAGGCTGTTACATTTGGGTTTTTAAATGTCTGGGTTAAAGATGTTTGAGCTCCATGGTAAACACCTGTTACCAAAAGCCACTAAGTTTGGGGGTGATTTGTTATGCACCATTACGGTGGTGATAGCAGTCATAGATCAATAGGTCTTGATGATTTCACTTTTAAATGAATTCACTACAAATGGGATTCTACACAGATATTTGCAAATTCATCTTTTTTTTTTTCTCCCTACAGGAATAATGACTGTGACTTCTGTCTCTAGTTGCTGACTGTCGTGTTTGTCAGCACGGAACTGCCTCTGGGAGGCCAAACGTCTACAAGTCTTAATTCGTGCAAGGTATAAGAATGTCCTTCAGGTCACTTTAGAATTCTCAGGCCCTCAGATAAGACTGGCCTTCACTCTGCTGCTTGTCAAGCTTTGAAACCAAATGGGTTCTGGGCTGGACATCAGTGGGTGTGGTCCTATTAGCCCCGGCATTCTGGGGGGGAATGGAATGGCTTCAGGATTTCCATCCTTGAGTTCNAAATGGGTTCTGGGCTGGACATCAGTGGGTGTGGTCCTATTAGCCCCGGCATTCTGGGGGGGGAGTGGAATGGCTTCAGGATTTCCATCCTTGAGTTTNTCACAAAAGGATAAGCCCTGCCTGATCCTACTAATATGGGGCACCTGGTACAATCAAATTCATAGGGATCACAAGTAGGAGAGTGGTTGCCAGGAGTCGGGGGGCGGGGGAGGAGGAATGGGAAGTTACTGTTTTTAATGAGGACAGAATTTCAGTTTTGCAAGGTGAAGAGAAGGAAGGTGGTGATGGCTGTGCACCAATGTGAATGTACTACACTGAATTGAATACTCAAAAATGGTTAACATTTTACATGCTGAAAAAAATTTATATTGTGTATCTTTAACCACAATTAAAAATGCTTAATTAATAAAAAAAAAGACTTAGGAGAAAAACAGATGTTTGATGGGCAAGTCTAAACTCTAGGGCATAGATGATAAAACCCTAAAGAAATGCAAGAAATTTACTGCTTAGGAAAAAACAGGATACTGGTTATGTAAGGAGGCTGGAGCAGGCTGTGACTGAGGTTTCTCACACTCGTGGTTACTCAGACCAGAGGGAGGAGAGGCAAGGCACAGGAGGCCTCCAATGGTCCACATTGCCTGCAAGATCTATCTTGAGATGTGGGGATTTGGGCTGGGGGGCGCAGAGAAGGTTCAGGGCACGGCTGCCAGAAGGTATGTGAGCAGGACACAGTGTGAGGCCGCCAAAGTGCAGGACTGACTAAAATCATGGCCAGCTGTGGGAAAGAGCAAGGAGGACCAGGTCTCAACTGTTAGGCTCAGACACTTGGGCTTGAAAAGCCAGGAAACCTCCAGGCCAAGCCCTAGGTCTAACTCATCCCCTTGCCCAGAACAGGGCCTGACACCAGGTAAGAATCTCTAAGACTGTGCAATAGGGTCATTAAGATGTGAATATAAAGGAGCGTATGGCTGCAATCCTATTTGAAAAGAAGGATATACCATTGTGATTTGGAAGAACCAAGTATAAAAAAAAGTACTCTAAAACTAAAGGTCACATTTAATGAATAAAATTCCCTTTGTCTTACATCTTGCAAACTGTCATTCAACAAATTTTGCAGTGCAATTTTTTCCTTACTTCTTCGAGTGTAATTTGTTTCCCTATTTTTTTAGTCTTCTAAGAGTGATTTTCTTTTCTCCCCAAAAATCCATTTGAATACCTTATACCAATTTATGCTTGCTTCCCTCCTATTTAGTAAGTTTTAAATTACCATAAGCAAGAAGACAAAATAATTACATAAAATGCTGGGATACTGACTCATTGACAGTGGGTCTTTAAATAAAATATAGGCTCTAAGTGAAGTAAGTCAAAAGCCAAAAAGCCCAAACACGTCACATGTGAGAGTCCAAGTGCACCCAGTGATCTAGGAAACTGGTACGTTCCCCATGACAGCTGTCCTTCCAGAAAAGAGAACCACTGACAAAGCAGAAACTGAGCAGAGATCACGTTTCCCTTCCACACCGACTCAAGAAACGGCCCGGCCACCACCAGAGCTGCACACATTGGTGCCTGGTTGGACCGCAGCTGTGTGGCGTCTACGCGTCACTCATGCTGTGTGTCTTCTACCTATACTGGATAAACAGACGTAACAGAAACACCCAGAGCCCAAACACCATTCTGAAGACCTCAAATTTCACACCATAATAAGACTTTAGGCTTGCACCTCAAGTGACAGGAAGCGGTGTTGACCTGTATTCTGGTGGAGAAGTTCTTCTCTGGATGGCTGTGATAGCCACCTGCCACCGTGGCCGTGGCCCTGACCAGTGGATAGGTACTTGTGGTGTTGGTCTGTGGTGCGAGGCTGGGGAAGACCACGAAACTGAGGAAGGCCATGCAGGCTGGCGGACTATCAGAGGCAAGGGCGTCCAACAGCCAGCAGAGGCCCGGACCTGGCCAGATGACTACAGCGTGCACCGGGGCCAAGCTCACAGGGCACTTTGCTCCTTTTGTTGAGGAACGTGATGCAGATGGACATCAGCAGGTTGAGGGGGAGCCTGTGGCCCCTGCTACCCAGCCTGAGAGAAGCACATGCCCAACCCTTCCAGGCGAGGAGCTGCCTCCGAAGGGCACATCTGTTCTGCCACCACCACCCATTCCAACGACGGACTCACGAAGACCAGAAATTACAACTGTAAGAAATTCAGGTCTTGAGATAGGGAGGGGGTAGGTATGTTAGTTTACAAAAGATTTGGCATTCCTCGGATCACTTCATTTGGGCATCTCTTTGCTTTGCCCATGGGAGCAGCCCAGGGGTTCTGGGCTAATCCTCAGGGTAGGACATGGCAGGTTCTACCCAGTGGAGTATCACTTGGCTCCCATTCACAGGCACCTTATTCAAGCCCTCTCTTTGATAAAATTGTTGGTATAAAAAATGTGCTGGAAGTCTTGAGAAGAACCCTACACTCTGGAATGACACACGATCTGAAAATGCAACATTGGGGTCTCCTTCCTGAGAGATATATCTGCCTGGTAGAAAGCTCCAGTCCTAGCTTGAATCTTACTAGCTGTGTGGCTTCAGATGCATTGCCTACACTCTCTGTGCCTCAGTGTTTTCCTATGTAAAATGGTAGTTTATTAGTAGCCAGTTCGTGTGATTGTGAGCATTAGTAAGTATGCTTGGCCCTCGGTTGATGCTCTTGTTAGCAATCACAAATTATAATCACTCATTTCAGAAGGCCTTCTGAAGGATCATCCTTTTAGGTCATTTCTAAAACTGTGTAATGAATACATACGCATTTCAGTTAAAAATTATATTAAAATATACTTGAGGTAGGCTTCTAGCTTGAGGTTAATTTAAACTATTCTTCAAGCAAAGTTTCTAGTTTAAGTTTAGAAATATTCCAGCTTTGTCTCTGAATGAACTGTTGGTTGCCATAAAAGAGTGATTCTCGATCAGGGGTGATTTTGATGATTTGATGTGTCAGTGGCCAGAGACATTTTTGGTTGTCACCATTGGGGGGGTACCACTGGATGGGGTCCTGTCCATCTACAGATCTGTAGTCAAGAGAGGCTGCGAACCATCCAGCCGGTGCACAGGCAGCCCCTTTGCAACAAAGAATTACTGGCCTCAGGTGTCATGAGTGCCAGTATTGAGAAGCTTCTCTAAAAGTACTTAGTAAACAGAAATCAGTAGTAAACAACTGATTTTCCATTAGGAGAAAGAACATTTTCTCTTCAAAAGGAAGGTGGATAAAGACAAACGTGCAGCCAAGAAAGAGAGGAGTCGGGCTTGTTGTACCGATGTGTGATCACTGCTAGCATATAATTCGGAGCGTCCTTTCTGTGCTGATGTTTTGTGGGGAGGGTGTCCAGAGAACCAAGCGAAAGGACACAGAAAACACAGAAAATGGGTCTATGCATTTAGGTCTAAAAGTGTAAAATACATGCTTCTGTGACAAAAACAAACTAAAAGAAACAAACACGGGTTTAAAAACCTGGAATGTCTGTATTGCTGTAATCAGAGATATCCAGGCTGTTACATTTGGGTTTTTAAATGTCTGGGTTAAAGATGTTTGAGCTCCATGGTAAACACCTGTTACCGAAAGCCACTAAGTTTGGGGGTGATTTGTTATGCACCATTACGGTGGCAATAGCAGTCATAGATCAATAGGTCTTGATGATTTCACTTTTAAATGAATTCACTACAAATGGGATTCTACACAGATATTTGCAAATTCATCTTTTTTTTTTTCTCCCTACAGGAATAATGACTGTGACTTCTGTCTCTAGTTGCTGACTGTCGTGTTTGTCAGCACGGAACTGCCTCTGGGAGGCCAAACGTCTACAAGTCTTAATTCGTGCAAGGTATAAGAATGTCCTTCAGGTCACTTTAGAATTCTCAGGCCCTCAGATAAGACTGGCCTTCACTCTGCTGCTTGTCAAGCTTTGAAACCAAATGGGTTCTGGGCTGGACATCAGTGGGTGTGGTCCTATTAGCCCCGGCATTCTGGGGGGGAATGGAATGGCTTCAGGATTTCCATCCTTGAGTTCCCAGGAACGTTTCTTCCATTTGGCTTGTGAGATTAGGGACTTAGTGAAGAAGGAACAAAGCGGCCCTTGAATAGGCAACCGATGACCTGCTTAAACAAAGTTTATTGATTCTCCACAATCAGAAATCTCATTTACATAAAAGGAGGATAATTAAATAGCATTTTAATTGTGATCTCTTCCAGTTTAATTGAATATCTCAACACTAGGGTCAATGGTGGGAATGCAAAGGCAATTTCTTCTAGAAAGGTTTTTAAATTAATTTTCCTCCTTATTCACTGGACGGGGGCAATAGGACCTGACGTGAATGGGTCAAATGGACCAGTGTGAGCTTTTGGACAAGCACATCGCATGGGTCCAACGAGCCTGGGAAGGTTTCTAGATGAAGTTAGGTGTATTTAGTTGTCGCTGGTGAATTAAAATGCGGAGGCAGATAGAGAAGAAGTGTGTTATAAGCTACAGACAAACATCTTTAACGGTATTTCTTTCCTCCTGAGTATGAGGTGAACAACATGAGCTTGAGAAGCTGAGATCACTAGAGTCAGAGAATGCGAGAATTCGAAGCTACCCGAGAGGCCTGCAAACCTAGTCCAACCTGCCATCTAAGGATCTGGAAACCCTCAGGAGGTCAGTGGGCTACTCAAGTTTGTACAGATCATGAATTCCAGAGATGAGTGATCCTGTAGATTCCCTGATACCTGATACAAGGTTCTTCCCAGACAGATTGAAGAAAGATGGTCTGACCGAAAGTTCCTGAACACAGAAATCATTTGTTATGGTCCTATGTATGGGTGGGACCTATGCAGTTCCAAAGGCAGAAATAGCTCCTGTCTTTGCTGCTCTGGCCTCAGTGCCTCCTTGGGGGCCCAGCCGGGTGGGAGAGGCCACCTGACCATTGCCTTTCCCACTGCAGGGGGCGGGGGGGCATTCTCCCAGAGCATTGTCTCTCCTGGCTTCTGGACCATTCTGGAAACCGCGGTTCTGCAGAATCTCTTGTGACAAAGCTGCCCACGGTGTCCCGTGGCCTCACGATCATGTCTGTCCAGGCGGTGTGGTTGCCCAGGTCGACAATGTAGGTCAGTGGCTCTTGGCAGGTGTGGTTGCATAAGCATCCTGCCGGCCACCGGAGCGGAAACTCTGGCCCCGGCACTTCCGAGAGAAGAGAACACGCCAGGGGCAGCGTGCAGCTGGGGGCAAATGTGCCCATGCTCACTGGCCTGGCAGGAACCTTTTCCAGGGCAGTGATTTTCCGCATCGTCACAGGAAGCATGAGAAAAGGCTCCTTCATCTGTCAGATGCGGGGTACCCTGAAACACAAAGTGCTGCACCCTTGTCTGGGCTTTGAGGGGAGTGGGGTCTATTTATTTTTGCAGTTCCTTATTCTTCACTCTCATTTCAAGTGGCAAGCGCTTCATTCAGTTTTCTTGGTGGAGCGGGAGCAGACCGAGGGGCCCTCTGGGTATTCGGGAACGAAAGGGCATCCATCCACTCTGCAGGCATGTCCCCTCGCGCGGAGAAAGCCCAGACAGTCTGTGACCTGGGAGAGCTCTTCATGGGGTGCCTCTGGGCCAGGCCAGGCCACATGCTTTCCTGGGGGGGCAGGGCACTGAGGAGCCCAGAGGACCCACACCAGGTTGAGACATGGACTGGGCTCACAAGCCAAAGGGAGAGAGAAGGTGGGAGAGGGGAGTCAACAAATGCAGCGGTGGGGAGGAGAATGGGGCTGGGGGGGCGAGGATCGGGGAGGTGGTAGAAGGGGACAAGCTGCTCCTTTTTCTTTGAGAAATATTTCTATCAGGAGGGCATCTAGACAAGAAGAAAGAAGACTCCATTCCATTCTATCTGGTGAACGCCAAATGTATTTGTTTACCTCCAGAAGCACAGTTTTGTTTATCTATCAATCGATCAGTGAGCAAGCGAACGCAGTGACTAAATGCTCAGGCTCCTGAGTCTGACAGATGAGAATTTGAGACTCATCAACAATTGACTGCATCCTTTAAGGCTTTGATTTTCTCATTATAAAATGAAAACAGAATACTCGCTCCTTCATGGAGTTCCTGTGAGCCATCAGGTAGTGTACAAGCGTGCTTGGCGGAAGGTCTCCCACGCAGTCCCTTCTCAAGCGCTGGCCGTTGTTGTTTGTGGAGGAGGAACGCCAAGCCATAGAACCCACAGGATTTAAAGACACACGAAGGATAGGAACCTCCCTCAAGGAACTTACAGTTGTCTTGAGGATTGATTTTTTTTTAAGTTTTATTTTTATTTACTTGATAGAGCATGAGTGAGAGAGCACAAGCAAGGGGACCAGTAGAAGGAGAGGGAGAAGCAGGCTTGCCGCTGAGCAGGGACCACAACGTGGGGCTCGATCTCAGGACCCTGGGATCATGACCTGAGCCGAAGGCAGCCACTTAACCGACTGAGCCACCCAGGCACCCCTTGAGGGTAGATTAACATACATGAAGCAATACTGAACAGCCAAGGCAAAAGGCATGCAGCACACTGAAGTTCTACATGGCTTTACAAAGCCCACAGGCATGAAAAGCCAAGGTGGTATGGCTAGTCATCAGTGAAGTGGTCTATACAAGTAGGTGCTAGAGATGGACAGCTGTACTGTGTGTACGAATCCCCCAGAGATCTTCTAGTAACTTAGCTCATAGGTGGGTCCCAAAATGGGCCCTTGGACTTTGCATTTCTAAGAAGCTCCTAAGTGGTGACCATGTTGCTGGTCAAACCACCTATCAGGTGCAAGGACTCAGAGAGGTGTTGGAGCATGTTCCAAGCAGCTTATGCTGCACCTATTAAGTATTAAACACAGAGGAGGACAAAAGTGAAAAGGAAAGAAAAGCCAAGAGAAATAGGCCACCAGGTCTTAGCTCATCAGAAGTTTTTTTTCCCATTCCCAAATTGTCATTGATCATGAAGACATCACCATCACCACCACCAGAAACATGCAGCAGTGACTGTTATCTACGTGAAACAACGACTGGGGGAATGGATAAGGGGACGATCACCATGTGGCAGGACGAGTCAGGGAGCGTTTCCCAGGTAAGTGACATTAAATCCAAAGCTAAATGACAACGGAGAGCAGGGGAGGTGGGTGGTGGCAGCAGTCAGGAACAGGGCCTCCCAGCTTGACATCCTTTACTCCTGACTCTTGCCACACAGTTACTCGTGTGTTGCTCTGATTCGTTTTTGGGATAACTCATTAAACCGTTCTGCAGCAGCCCCTCTCCACACAACATGCAAGTCGGTTCCTCTCCCCTGGTACTAGGGATCAAATTCTCTTCTTCTCGAGTCTTCAGTTTATCACTGGACTAAATTTAAGCTAGGCTTACTTTTCCAGAAAGAAAATAAAGCCTAGAGAAGAGCCAGTTCCCCAGGTTGCAAGCCATGAACAAGTTCTTGAGGTCGAAAGCGTTGCAAAAATGCAGAAATCACAGACATGTTGTCTGTGTGGGTTGTGTAACTCTATGTAACAATGTGTGTTCATTCTGATTTATAATAATACTAGGTGCATAGGATGAGCTTCTTCGGTGAGGGAAAGAAACCCCTCTTGGGCTCTTATGTCAGCTAAGCAGATCTTAAAACAAATGCTTTACATTGTTCTTCTTCCTTGGTATTTTTCTGAAATCCTACCCACTTTTCTCCAGGAAGCAAATTGAGGGAGAAATTACAGGGAGGGAAAAGAGTTGGCTTATTGCCTACATGGATCTATTCTATAAACCCACATGTAGAGACTGGAAGGGCATTTTGTCCCTGGGACCAGAACAAACAGGACTTGGAGAGAGGCCTGACCAACCCGGAGACCTTGGCCACTGGAAGAATAGAAGGCTCCCCAGAGAGAGTGATTTCAAGAGCCTTGAAAGGATTCCTTAGACCAAATCCTCCCCCATCATGCTTACTTATTACAGAAATTCATAGACTATGGAACAAAGACTTTGGTTTTGTAATTAGAGAGATTAATAATAATCGCCTGTGTTTTGGAGCCTTTTCACCTTTGATGGCAGGATGACAGCCAAACACAGCAACAAGTACTATAATAGCTTGTCTTTTTTGGAAATCACATTTCCCTCAATATTGGCTTTTATGTTTTAGAATGGCTTTTCTGTTTTATCGCCTCTTTGCATCTTGCACTCTGATTACTTCAGCTTCGACAATCAGCCCTTCAAAGGTCACAGGGAGAAATCAAAGCGCCTGCCTTTTTCAAAAGCTAGTGGCTTGGGTGTTATTTCCTTTTGTCTTTTTATTTTTTTCATCCTACCCACCACATCAATTGGAGACTGACTTTCCTAGAAACGAGGATCTTCTGTGTATCCACCAGCCGTGGAGCTCCAAATGCTGCTAACGAGTCCCATCTTAGGCAATCTCAGAAGCTGGATTCTCATCCAAGGAAATTTCAAAATAGCTGTCTCTATGCAAACCCAAGAATCCTTAATTGCTGATTTTTTTCAAAATTTCTGTTGAAGTGTGACTATTTTCCCCCCAGATCGACATAGAGTGGGGGATAGATTCCATCACCTCATGACTTTTCATGGTTTTGTAGACGAAAAGTAAGTGGAAGGGAGTGTGACACCCCAGGGTAAAAGAAAGAGCACTTCCCCCGCTTCCCTGGCTCCCCAGAGGATGTCATGACTCAGGTCACGGAAGTGGTCTTTGACTCTGGCCCCCTGTCCTACCCACTGAGAACTTGGAATGCCAAAGACCAAACAGGTAAGGCATCAATTGACAGGCCAAGTCTGGAGCCTCTGATCTCCTTTCTTCCACTCCATTATAGCTTGTTGTATCTGAGAAACAAGCAAGGGAAAACCTAACCCCAAGGAGCAGAGTGATTGAATTTGACTATACTGAGATATGAGGAGCACCTGGCTGACTCAGTCAGTAGAGCGTGTGGCTCTTTTTTATTTTTTTAAAGATTTTATTTATTTATTTGTCAGAGAGAGAGAGATCACAAGTAGGCAGAGAGGCAGGCAGAGAGAAGAGGAAGCAGGAACCCTGCTGATCAGGGAGCCCGATGCGGGGCTCGATTCCAGGACCCCGAGATCATGACCTGAGCTGAAGCCAGAGGCTTTAACCCACTGAGCCACCCAGGTGCCCCACATGGGGCTCTTAATCACAGGGTCTTGAGTCCAAGCTCACTTGGGTTTGGAGACTACTTAACTTAAAAAAAAAAAAAATTCCCTAGCTCTACTGAGATATCTGTGTAGCACGGCTTTGTGAGGAAATCTCAACCAAGGCAATAAGCAGATCCTGAGAAACCAATGGCCCAGCTCTGGTAGTCTCCTCATTTCCTGAGCTGCTGCAGAATTGGTTGGGAGCAGCCCACGGAAGCATGGCCTCTGCGTGAACACTGGGATGGTCCTGAAGACACAGTGGCTGGGAAGTTGTCAAAAATCATACTCTTTGCACGATTCCTTCGTATCTGGGATATCTGAATAGTGCGCTGTCCAGGACCAACAGTGGGCTCTTAACTGTGCATAAACTTCATATCGTGAAGACAGGGAAGAATTATTTTAATTAGAGAAGCCAATGTGAATTCATGTGAACAAAGGTAACAGAATTCATAAGGAAGGGTACAACATGGTGCAGGCATACTGTCAGAAAAACTAAAGCTTAAGAAAAAGCTCTGAGGAGGGAAAAGGACTCTTTAAAAATAAAACACTGTTTAAGCATGAATAAAAATGAGAAAACTGAGCTCCCTTTCTTGGAAAAGATGGAACAACGTGAAACTATTCATTTACTCACTCAACCGAAATCTGCGGAATATCCCAATACACACAGAATTCAGCTAAGCACCAGGGGAAAAGATAAAAGATATTTTCTCTTTTCCATTAACATAGAGAAGGTCAGGACCCTTTAGAGAATCTTATTAAACTATAAACCAAAGATGGCAAAGGGTTTTGGAGGGAGCAAGGGGGGTAGAAAATGACCCTAGGTGGTGAAGAGATGAAGAAAGAGGAGAGAAACAGCACTGGTAAATAGTCACAAAAATCTTTCGGTACAAATTCATGGACCCTCTTAACAGGGTTGGGGGGGATGCTAGGTTTCTGAGTTCACCAGATGATAAACTCCTCTAATTCATATCCGTCTTCTGGGATAGGAGAATGAGTTTTCAGACAGGAACAAATAGAACAAATATTTACTAGCCTAAGTGAAAAAACACTGTAGGAAAGTACAAGCCACTCTTGGTGTGTTTATGTCTATTGGTTGTAACAAATTTCATCTCAGGATACTCAGGGGGTATATATAAATAACACAGCTAACTCATAGTCTGTTTTCTGAAAGAAAAAAAAAGCAATCAAACAAACCAAAAACATGGAGAACAGAACACATGGCACAATATCTCCAAAGGGGAAAAATATAAACTGACAAACATGTCAGTAATCCTAAGTATTATTCTAGAACAGGTTATATGTACTTAGGAATGGAGAAGTGGTCTCTAGTTACCAATACGCATTTAGTAAAAGCAGAGCATAACAAACTAACCATATATCCTTCTGTGACTAAGACTGGCAGGTTAGGGGAATATAATGAACATCATATTCTGTTATGTGGCAAAGAATTCATAGATTCTGTCATATGACTGTATTTACTGGACAGAGCAGTGCAAGCTACATGATAATACAATGAAGGGAATATGCAAATGCTTTGCGCCTGAACCTAAGGGATCTTTACTACCAGATTGATGTCTTCATCGGTGTTTTTTAAGACTCCATCTGGCCAACGTCCAGTTCAATGTTCTATCAGTGACTATAACGATTTTCTGGAGAGCATGTAGTTACAAGAAGGGAATAGCAACAAGCTAAGGGTGTAGCTAAAATTGTCACAAAAGAATCAGGATGTAAAACTGATAGATTTAAGTTGGGACCTTTCATGTTAAATTTAGGTTTAATGGAGCTTGGACATTCAGAATGTGCTAATATCATTTGATTTCACCTAGGTTAGGCCACACTTTCAATAGTACCACATGTACTCCTGGGTGCCATATTTTTAATAGTATATTTACAGACTGCACCTGTCCTGATGAGAAAGACAGAATGATAAACGACCTCAAAATAATTCAATATAAGAAATGATTGAGGACCTTGGGAGTGTTCAACATGGAGAAGTAATTTGGAGTGTTCGTGCTGTTCAAACTATTCAGAAGGATTATATAAAAAGAGAATGACACATGTTCTCTGTGGCTCAGGAGGAAAGAACAGGGGCAATTGAATATACATTACAGGAAAATGCTGACTTAGCGTAAAGGAGAACATTTTCCCCACTGATTGCCAAGAAAGAATGGAAAGGAAATGTTTGGAGAGTATGATGAATCCCCCATTGTGCGAGGTATTGAAGAGAATATTCAAGGGGGTAACTCAAAGACCACCTGGTAATGTCTTAAAGAGAGACACACCTTAGGATTTAGATGGACTAAGTGCATTTTAAGTGCACTAAAGTGGAAAGAAATTCTGAATAGAGGCAGCGGTCCGAGAACCTGGCCCTCAGCTTCCTTCATGGGCTCTTCCTAGGTTTTTGCTCACCAAAAATTCTGATGCTGTCATGTTCTGGGACTTTTAAATTCATTTCCATGATCCTGTATGAGTCCAGATAAATCAGGGTATGCTGCGGCATCGAGCAACTCCAAACTCTCAGGGGCTGGAAATAACAAAGGTTTGTTTCTTGCTCATACTATGTGCCCACCTCGGCTTGATGGAGGGCCTTAAGAATCTGAAGCATTTTGATTTGTGTGGCTGGCAGAGGGAGAATCTAGTAAATCATGCACTGGCTCTTGCAGGCTCCTGACTGTCTAGAACTGCTCACAAGATCTTCCCAGCCCTAAGGACAGCAGGCAAGGGAGGCTCCTTCCTGGACTCAGAGAGGAAGCCACTTATCCTGAGTGGTCACTAATGACTGCCTGAAACTAGAATAGGTAGATTCATGCCCTCAAAGAACAAAAGAATGGAAAGAAGTAGCACCAGTTTCTCTTCTGGAATCAGGTCATGTTCTTGTCCTGAACTTTCTCTCTGACTCTAGGTAGACCATTTTACCTTCCCATACCTTCATTTCTACCAAACAGGGGAAGAATATTTTTCTTTCTCTCTCTCGGTTTTGCTGTTTCAGTACAAGGAGTCCACAAGTATAAATGCAATTCAGAACCTCTCAACAGCCACACACATGGGGTAGATAATGAACACTCCCCGCCCAACCCCTAACTGAAACAGCATATGGCTGATAGTTCCCTATATATTGAATGTGTTTTTGATTTTGTTTTTGTTTTTTAAATGTGGGGAGCACTCCTACTTGTGCATCTTACTATTCTTTTAACTGCTTACCCACTTTCCAGAGAGGTAGGTAAAGGCAGCTGTCTCATGTTGTGCCACAGACACAGATGGAGGCACACGACCCAGCAAGGAGGCCTCTGAAGGCAGCCAGAGACCATATCAGGATCAGGAATAGATAGTCCCTGCTCCTGACTCCTGCCATGTCGGTTTGCAGATTCTCCCTCCACCCTTTGGCCTTGCTCCCTCTCTGACTCCTATTTCAATGGCTCTACAAAGTCTTGGCTTGGAGAATGGAGAATGTGGGGTACTTGGGCAGTGGACGAGAAGACCTTCTGCCAATGGCCTTCTCAAAAATAGTTCCAGTTCCCCCATGACCTGGTCTGCCCCCACAGGGAGGTCACACGAGGGAGGCTGGGAACAAGACGGACACACGTTGGCCCAAAGGCAGCCCAGATGTTCCAGGCGCCCCTACTCCTCCTACAGATGGCCAAGTAGTAATGGCATCATCCAGGAATGTGGGCCCAGGTCCATGTGTCTCCAACACTAGAAATGCCCTACTCAGGGCACCGGCTGTGATTTAGAAGGTGAATTGGAAAGTTTGGAGGAGCAGGTCACAGACTGAGCTGGGTACAAGCAGATCTCGGCCGTTTGCTCTCCCAGCGGGGAATGCCATCCTACTGTGGGTGATGGAGCAGTGGCAGGAGAGCTGCAAGAGGGTCCTGGGGAGGGCAGGGATGCGTGCACACACTCACATGGAACACTCATGCACAGGCTTCTCCGCAACAGCTTGCCAAGCCAACTGGGGAGGTTGCTAAAGACCCAATAAAAGCTCATCGGAATGCAGACAGGTAGAGCGCCTGTGCTCAAGGAACTCAGGAGCTGACTGGGGACACATAAACATAGGTAAAAACTGGAAAAACTTACAAGGTAGGATACGATACAACTAAATGGTAGAATTCAGATGAGACAGTTCAGAGATGGGTCTGAATTATCGAGGAAGTTATAATTTATAGTTTGGCTCGTGCCTAAAATCTGCCTCTTCTGCAGGAGTCCAGGCTATTCCAACTTCTTCCTATCTAACATAAAAAGTTTCTTCTCAACCAGCTAGATGGCTTTCTCCTCCCAAGCAAACCAGTACAAAGAAGCTCCCTTTCACGGGGAAGCAACTAACTACACTTCTGTAAGATTAAGGCACACTCCCAAGAGATTTGAAATACTTACCAATGAACTTTTCCTTTAATATTGATATTTTATCCTTTGTAATTTTCAACTGATAACCAAATATCAAACCATCCATTTGCAATTCTGTCCAGCTGCTTTTCTGTGCTTTTATTTAGGAGCAAAAATAACTGCAAGTCCACTATCATCATGTTAGCTCTGACTTGGATTATCAAAGCAGGGGGAAGATCTGGAGTATGAACCAAGGAAAGGTGACACCTGATAATTCCATTAGATAGCATCTGCATACCACTCAAAGTCAAGGACTGCAGCGGACCCTTCCCCTGCTACCTAATATGGCAGAACTAATGCAGCAGGTGCCTAGCTGCATGCTTGCTTGGTGAACAACATATTCATTTGTTAAGTGCACTGCACTCCCATTTTCTTTGGACACACCAAAGTGAGATACTTACCTCAACCAACATGGGAATAGGACTTCTCATTTAGTTGTTCTGATTTTAAAACTTACCCCCCCCCCAGACCAACTCCTATAACAGCATTCTTTTCTTCTCTTTTCTGATGAAAATGTGATGTGGGAAGCAGAAGTCCAGTATTTTCTCTCATTAGAACTTTGAAAATGACAGGCAAGAATTCTTTATGTTTGCGGAAGTTCAGCAAATGATGGAAAAGTCACAGCTAACTAAGGTTGATTGGAGAGACCTCACACAAAACTTGCCTCAAGAAAATTGAAAAAACCAGATCTCATTTTGCAAAACACACCTAGTCTTCTCATCTTTCTTTGGAGTTTTTGTGATTAAGGCTAAGGGATCTTCAATGTGCCAGCTTGATCAACTGACTAGCTGATTTCTCAAAGAGCTCAATACACCTGTCCATATAAACACAGGTGATGTGATGTTGAAATAGCGTTGTTTCCAATAAGCATTAATGGGGTGAACATTTTATCATAGGCCACCCAGAGGGCTGGACGTGAGACCCTTTCATTCTCAATCCTATTTTTAGAGAGCACGTGTTTTACATGGCATGTGCACCTGTCATCAGCAGGCTCAATTAGCCAAAGGCTCGTTTGTGCTGCTACCTGTCTATGTAGCCGCACGGTGAGGCCTGGGCTGGGACTGAGTGGTGTGAGAGTCACCAGGGCCCATGGCCTTCAGATAAGGACACTCTTAGAAGTGGCCCTTCCAGCTGCCACTCTTACCTGTGCGCCGTTAACTTAGAGTCAAACACTAATACCCCAAGGCAATAACCACAGCTGCTTTGCAGGAAGGAAAATGATATTTGGGTTCATTTGTTTAAAAAAACCCAACATGCATATCATTCAAATACATAGTCATATACGTGTGTCACGTATACATACATGTGACAGATTTAAAATTATGTGCCAAGTTGAATAGTTGCAACCTAAAGGAAGAGAAGAATGGGGTTTGGAGAGAAAGGGAAGAAGTTATGAAAAGCTCTGAACTTCTACCCCATGAACTTTGGTATCGTTTCCATGTTTGACAACTCGAATGTCTTCCTTACACTGGCGTAATGTTTCAATCTCTTGGAATATTTTATGAACTTAAAGAAGAAGATAGGAAAGAAAGAGAAATGAAAAAGAATGTACAAATTATTAAGAGCCAAAGCCATGAGCACTGAGTGAATGAAGTTGTTGGAGGTAAACAAGGCTAGTTTAGAAAGACTTTATGAAAAGGCTGAATTTTGAGCAGAACTTGTAAAATAATTAAAAAATAATAATAATATGCTTGCTGTATCCTATAAGAGCTTCCCTGCAGAAAATCTAGAAAATAGAGAACACAAAGAAGAAAATTCTACCCTCTGTAACCCAACTGCACATTAATACGGCAAGGGATTTCCTTCCATGTTCTCTACTTTTTCATTTTAGACTATGTTTTGAAGGGCAGCAGAAACATCACAGAGAAGAGGGTGGTGGAGGTGGGAAGTCCAGTCGAGAAGAGCAGTGGAAACGTGTTTACCAGCCGCCATGAACCGCTTCCTTAGCTCAAGCCTGAGATCTCAGTGAGTGTGTTTGTTCCTGGAATATTGATATTATGTTTGCCTCCAAAGCCTCGTCAGAGTAACAGCCTCTCTGGGCCTCAGCTGCCTTCTCTGTAAAATGGAGATATTCTCTTTCTCCTCCCGTCTTGCTACACTACATGCCCCAGACACAGACAAACACACTCCAATTACCCAATCGGTTCTTACCTGGGATCCAGGGTAGTGATATTACGCGGGTTTGCGGACTAGCTCACAAAAGCCTGCTAACCCCTAGGTAGTTGAAATGCTATTCTGGGTATTTACAGCACTATGACTTTTACCATTTTTCTACTGCATCATTTTTAATCACAGTAGGATGTTTTAAGGCAGGTTCTTGCATTTGTCTGCAGACTGCCACTTATTTCTCTGAGAAAGAGAATTTATTTGCTCGAAGAGGAAGCTGTGAGCCGTGCCTGTACTTTTGGGGCCTCTCTTGGCAGCAGCATCAGGGAGAGAAGAGTGCTGTCCGGGGCAGGATTCATTGTTGGGGGGCCCAGGCATCACACGGATCAGTCTCCCCGGAACAACAGCTGTAGCACCGTGTGGACTCGGCCATGCGAGCAGCTGCCCTCTCCTGAGGGGCATCCGCTCCTGGTGGCTTCACGTGTGTTACCGCATTCACTGCTCTCGTCAACCCTGCCGTGTCGTTACAGTTATTCCTCCCATTTTACAAAGGAGGAAACAACACACAAGGAGGTTAAGTGACGTACTCAAGGTCATAAGAAGTAGTCTGGCTGATATTCGAGCTAGGATACAATGACTCTGTAGCCTGAGCTCTTATCAACTGCTAACATACAGGCAGAAGGGGGAAGCCCCTGTTACCATGTGCGACCTTCCATGGCAAGGAAGTAATGCTAGGCTGCTTTGGAGACCATGCATCCATCCTGTGACTTTTTCTAAAGGGTAGGAAGACGGTAGCAGGAATCTAATCTCTCTCCAAGGGAGGTTTAACAGGCAGTTTCTAGCCCCATCCCCTCCCCCTCCCCAGAAATGCCGCCCAGGGCGGCCTGACACTGGGGAAATAGCCCTTCTTGCCGGTGGCAATAATGCCTTCCCTGGGGAAGTTCATTTAAGGTTCTATGAACAAATAATCTGACTTCAGGATTTGGAGGGGGGGTTGGGGGTATATAATCATCCTATTCTCTCCTGCAGCGCCCACTCCTCTGGTGGCTTCATATTTCTGAATCATCTCTCAATTAGAATCAACCGCCCATAGCACGCTCTGTTTCAGAAATGTGTCCTTTGATTTTAGCCTCGACACTTTTTTTTTTCTGTTTTGCTGTATTGCTTATAATGTTTATGCAGCTGTTCGGAGAGCTAAATATGCAATCAGTGTGAAGCAATCATGTCCCTTCCTTATCAGGGAAGGAAGAAAATGCCAACTCGAATTTTATACAATTTTCAAGAGCTCCGTGATGCAAATGATAAGTTCACCTAATTGATGTGATCTTAATTGGAACCGCAAGGGAAACTGAAATGCACATAGAGTTTAGTTGTTTGTGTTTTTAATAGCACTGTTTGGCTGAGATTGGACTATTATCTCCCTCTGGTTCCCCAAATGATGGAGAGTTTGTATTTCTGAAGATTGCTGAAAATGGAACGCAATATTACAGTATTTTTTTGTAGCCTTTTCTGTTGTGCTGTTTCATATGAGATTTGGATTTTTTGGGTTATGTTTTGAGAATGAATTGCCATAATATATATATATATATTTCTATTCATGTTCCAGCAATTATAAGCATAGGTATAGTCATACAATTTCATTACCAACTGAATATTTATGTATTTACTTGTTTATTCAAACTTTTATTCATTCAACAAATATTTATTGAGCCCAGGCCATGTCCTTGTCTCTGTTGATAGACACAGGATGTGGACAAATGAATACGAGTGAATTTTGCTTTCAAGATCTCACCATTGTTGGGAAGATGAATAAGTAAACCTTGCAGCAGGTGCTAAGATAGAGATATGAACAAGGTATACAGGGAGCAGGAAAGAAGGCATACTTAGACTGCAGATGCTCAAATATAAGGCTGAATTTTACCAGAGCATGGAGAAAAGAAAGCCCAGGAGTCAAAGAAATTGGAAAGATTTTACTTTGTTTTTAATTTCTCTTGCCTGTGTTAGTTGAACTGAATAAACTTCACATAGCTCGTTGTTTTTTTTTTTTTTTAATCAATCATGTTCTTCTTTTAATTTTGTTAGGGGGAGCTTTTTTTTAAAAAGTGGGGAGTTGGGCAATTTATTGATAGTTTATTGATAAGTATGCGTTGTTCTAGGTTGTCAGATAACAATATTGCATATTTCTACTGGAAGCACATTTCATAAAGCATCAAATTACATGAAGTACAACCAAGATGGGACTTTGTCTGTAGCCTTGATTCAATTCATAAATTATACCTAGTTTCTGCCCTCAAGTTAAAATCCAGAAGGTGGATGATATAATTAGTTACCCAAATTTATTTGTTTAACATTCAAAGAGATATTTTCAATGCATTTTCAAGGCTATTCGCTTGCAAATAACTTAATGAGAGGGTCTGAAGATGTGTTATGACAAAGCCCATATTGTACTTTCCCATGTAAAAGTAAGAAAAAAGTGACCCCAGCATGACATCCTGATGTTTGCTACCTTCCTTTGGGATGACCATAGACCCTAGCCACATCCTAACAAGAAGAGAATCCGGAGACCATATTCTAGTGTCAAGTTTCCTACTTACTGATTGGTGTGACCTTGCACCACTCGCTTCCTCTGCCCATCGCTGCCTCATCTACCAGTGAGTGTGGGATGTGTGGGCAGTGGGTTGGGGACCTAGACTATGCAATTGCTATGGTGCCTTCCATTCCTCGCTTTCAGTGGTTCCGTACTCGGGTCAAGCTTCCCTGGAATGTTTTCTAGTTCTTCTCCAGTTTCCCTAAAATACAACACACTTACCTTTGTTAGAAGGGAAAAGCAAGATTATCATTTCCATTTTATAATTCTGAGTGACTTTTTCAAAACAGCTCAGATTTGGAAGTTCTTATGCTATACTGGTTTAATCCTCTTATCTTAGACCTTGTGATAAACACCTTCAATCATAGGATCAGATAGGAGATTCTTTCTTCCATTTTCTTAGACTATTTCCAAAACTAAAGGGCTTCCTACCTCTTTGAAGACAGGTCACCCATAAAAAATGGGTCAGTGCATCTCACACCTTGTTCTTTTCTGGAGGTCTTTGTGTTTGTAATTTAAGGTATGGAGGCAGAATGTGGAGCCGATGCCCTTGCAAGCTCTCTTCGAATTTCAGAAGACTTTGGTATATATTATAATCCTGTTTGATTTCCTTACTTGGGGTTCCAGTAAATAAAGAGTTTGGGGAATAAATTGTAAAAAATTATTAGAAAACTTCTGAACTTTTATCACTGCCCTTACTAAATGTTAGTCTTTACTGCATTCATGGACCCAGTGAGGAAATGTAGTTATTTAACAAGATCTTGAGCTGGTAACACTAGCTGATATTTTTATAATGTATTCTTCACAGAGAGTTTTCATATGCATTAGCCTTACAAACATACAAACTAGGTAATCGTAGTCCATTTAACAGACTGGAAACCCAAGGAGTCGGTGACCTGTAAATGACCCTCCCAAAAATGCATATCTAAGAAGGGCTGGAGCAGGAATGGAAATTCTATTTTCTGATGCCTCATTCTGTCTACTCTCCACCAACCCCCCACTTCTTTAGCAACAGTTCATTTACTCTCCGCTGTGTAGTGGCGCCTCCCAAATTGGGCTAATTGTAACCCATGGGGAGCACTCCATGGTCGTGGGAGTGATAGCAGCCTCTATGTCATGAACCTGGTGGTCAATAAAACCTTCTCTTCTAGTTATTAACCCTTCATGCACTCTTTTCCTCATATATACATGTACGGTGACCTTGAAATAGTATTGAAACTAAAAATCTTTAAGCAACTTGTTTGTTAATGAATTGCTTTATAATACTTCTTGGTAATTCCTGAGTGGAAATGCTTCCTTTATATTTTAGAAAGTGAAACATTAACTAGTATGTTTCTTATGTCCTGGGTTAGGATGCTTACAACTCCATAGGCTGGATTTCTGAAAACACAAGGGTGAGGCGTGGCTGGTTTTATTTCTCCCACCCAGAGGTCATGGTCAGAAGACGATTTATGTGGAAACAATCCAAATGTCCATCAAACAATGAGTCGATAAGCAAAATGTGGTGGATATCCATGTAGAGAATATTGTATTTGGCCATATAAAGAGATGAGTTGATGTCACATATAACTATAGGATATAACTATAACATGAATGAACCAGAAGGCACCCATAAAAGACCGTGTATTATATAATCCAATTGATATGAAATATCCAGAGCGGGGAAATCTGTAAAGACAGAAAGTAGACTCACAGTTGTTTTGGGCTGGGAGGGAGAGGAGATGCAGGAATAGGTGAAAGTTTGTTTGTTTGTTTGTTTGCTTGTCTGTTTGTTTTTTGAGGTGACAAATATGTTCTGAAAATGACTGCACATATGTGTGAATAAATTAAAAACCATTGAATTGTATACTTTAAATGAGTGAATGATAAGGTACATGAATTATATCTCAATAAAACTAAATTTTTCTATTAAATCCACCCAACTAATTTCAATAATACTATCTTTAAAAATAAGTAGATGTATAATCATACAGTAATCTCTCTTTTGTTCTCCATTACAGTGCGAGCTGTCCTGACATTCTTAGTCATTATAACATTATTTACCTACCAACCCCTTAGCCAAGAACTGACTAATGATCATGCTAACTGTCAAATCCTTTCCCTAAACATCATAAAAATCCTCTGTCTTTTCCTAAAATAAATAGCTGTTCCCCTGGAACTCCTGAAATTGAATTCGAATGTCTACCCGATTCACTTTTTATTGTCTCTTTACGTGTCAGTTTTCTGTACTCGATCATGAGACTGTCCAGGGCCGGGGACATTGCTGATTTGTCTTTGCATCTCTAGCACCAAACCTCTTGCCTCGGAGTGAGTAAGTTTTGCTTAAAAATGGAAAAAAAAGAAGGAAAGAAGAAAGGGAGGGAGGAAGGAATGTGGAAGGGAAAACAATTATTTCATTTCATCAGCAGTCACTGAATTCCTGAACACCTAGGGTATCGTAGCTGCTGTGTGTGCAGGGGACTGCATCAGATTCATGAGGCCAGGATGCCCCCAAGCAGCAAGCAATCGAGTGATGGGTTAGACCCTGGTTGAATTTATGCTCACCTGTGGAAAAGCAACAGTGAAGGCTATCAGAATGTCTGAATTTAAGACAAACCGTTTAATCTTTGTTTACAACCAACATAATGTTACTCTTTAATTACTCCCTGTAGGTAGCTTCATCAGTGAATTCTAGCATGTACATTCCCTTGGTTTGTGTCAGTTATAAACTCAAGTCCCAGGACCTTACTGTCCACATCTTATATGTCTCCCAAAGCACGAACTACAGAGCAATTTATTAAGAAAGACTTATGCTCTGGATGAATGGCGGAATGGCAACATGAAGTGAATTTTTTATGAAATTTGGCACTGGGTGGCAAGTTTTAATACTAAGGTTGGGTTGGTATTTTTAAAAAATCAAATATTAACTAAACCAGTTGATTCTGCACACATTAGATGTACAGTTACTACATGTGTAAGTCTCTCTCACAGGCTGCTTTGTGTCATTGATGTAAAAGAAAATACTCAATACCTACCTAAAAGAACTTTTGTATCTTCAATCCTAGGAGATCAAATATGCCTGTGGACACGAGTGGCCAGGTGCAAAGAGGAACATATTCTGTTTGACTTTGCAGTTCCTAGTCCCCGGGCACACCACCCCGGCCTGTCTTGGCTGCCAAACCACGGCATGTGTGAGGCAGTCAGGTGCTGAGCAGCTCTTTCTATGGTAACATTCTGTTTGGCCCATGCCAAAATATAAATCATTATCACCATTATGCACTTGTTAAATGTCTACTTACGTATGATACCTAAGAGAGGGTTTTATAACTAGAGTCCTGGCCTGCTGTGACTCTATATACACTCTTGAGCAGGGGATTTGAAAACCAAATTAAAATTTGATTGTTACCTATAAAGGAACATTTTTAGCAAAGCCAAGAAAAGTATGGTTTGTCATCTTGTACACACGGGACATTCTTGGGGAGAATGGGAAGCCAATTATTCAGTCAAGAGCGAGGATTTGGAAGTAGAATGCGGGACTACTGGAGCTCTGCTCCTAGTTCTCTATGGGGAAACTTGATCCAGTGAAGAGAGACGGTGATGGGGTCAGGTCCAGGAATTACGGGCACTATTTCCAGGGCTTCCAGCAACTCAGGAAGGCTGGCTTCACAGTGCCTGGGGTGAGGCCAAACTCCAGGCAATGTGAGGCCACACTGGGTGTCCCTACATGGCCTTCTGTGTGAGGAAAATCGTGTCCCTGCAAGATTGTGGACTTCTATATGTGAGGGTCTTCAAGAGACCAAGCTTCCAAAGTGGTGGCACCAAAAGACAAGGAAAACTGTGCTCGAACTGCTGGTTTGAATCCTCCTTCTCCCTGACTAGCTTCTCCACATTTATTCACTTGAATCAACAAGAATTTACTGTGCAGCTACTATGTACCAGACACTATGCTACATACCACGGGTTAGAGCGTCACACAAAACAATCTCTCCCCATGGGACTTATTCTCTGGCAGAGGAGGTGTGCACATGTGGGCCAAAGGATGGCAGTCTTGGCTGTCTCCCAAGGCAGTCTCTGAGCTTGCTTAGTTCTGCAGTGGCCCCTAGATTCCCCTTCTAATCGGATACTTTCTTGGCCAGAGGCGCTTATATGAGAAAGATATGGTATACAATCCAAGCAAGAATGTCTATTCTAACTTAGCACACAGTCTTCACCCTGAAAATCTCACTCCTAACTACCCTTTGTGATGAACAATGAACAGAGTAAGGCAATGAACATAGTAAGAGGTAAGCCTGGGGAGCCAGACTCTGTTTAGATCTGAGTACTGGCTCTGCAACTCACTATGTATTCGAAGGTAAGTGCTGTGGACTGAATGTTTGTGTCCCACCCCCTCCCCCAAATTCATATGAGAACCTATTCTTCTCGGTGACATGGTATTTGGAAGTGGGGCTTTGGGGAAGGGATTAGGTCATGAAGGTGAAGGCCCCATCAATGAGACTAGCTTTTCCCCTTCCTCTATGTGAGGTCACGGAGGAAAGACGGCTGTCTATGGACTAGAAGGCACCAGTCAGTGAATCCTCCTCAAGCTTGGACTTCCTAGCATCCCAAACTGTGAGAAAGAAATATTTGTTGTTTATCAGCCACCCAGTCTATGGTATTTTGTTGTGGCAAGCTGAACAGACTAAGACAGCAAATTACTTTAAATTGTCTGTATCTTGCCTTCCTTCTTCATAAAATGGGAAAAATACAAATAACTACCTCATAGAGTACCTGTGATGAATAAATGAGGTAACACACAGGCACCTGGGTGGCTCAGTGGGTTAAAGCCTCTGCCTTCAGCTCAGGTCATGATCTCAGGGTCCTGGGATCGAGTCCCACATTGGGCTCTCTGCTCAGCAGGGAGCCTGCTTCCTCCTCTCTCTCTGCCTGCCTCTCAGCCTACTTGTGATCTCTCTCCCTCTCTGTGTCAAATAAATAAATAAAATATTTTTTAAAAATGAAGTAACACATATAAAGTACCTGACCTCCCAAACATGTTCCCCTCTAGTTTTTCATTTAATGTATTAGAGATATGCTGGTTTCAGATGGACCCAAACTGTCTCACTGTACTCTTACTCTCATCTCTATTCCAGCTTCCTTGGATTAGAGGCCTTGTTTTATACATCATTCTGTTCCTATGGTGATCTTTCCAGTGGTTCTACACACAGTAGGGGATGGGAAGTACTTGCTGACTGCTGATGAGAAAATGAATTGGATGTCATTTTACTACCTTGGTATTGCTGAGAAAAGCCTACGGTGTGTAAAGTCGCTTACCTCATCTTTCACCTGCCTTACTTCTGTCCACAGTCCCAGAATCTCCCCACTGGCCAGAGTCCAGACCTCAGATACTTCTGTTCCCACACTTTCATTTGTTCGAAATACCCACTCAAACTCCAATGATCAAGTCTTGGGAAGTCTCCCTTTGTCATACCTTTTCTATTCATTCTGTGGTTTTAATGCCACTAATGTTGCCCTTGTCTTGGATCTTATTGTTTCATGCTCTTTGTTGGTGAAGTACTTGTCTCTGATTCAGGTTATGGTTGCTGAATATTTGGTTTTCATCCATTGACAAAGAGCCAGCAGGTACCATTTTATCATCACATAACAAATATATGTTAATGGAGAGTTCCCACTGCCTATAAATCCCAAGATGGAGAAAAAAGCAACTGGGGATAGCTTATCTCAGAATTGTCCTGAAACCTCTTCTTCTATTTTCTTCATAAACTAGAAAAGCAGACTCAAGCTCTGGTTTATTATCTAAAGGGAGTAGATATCTACTATATTCAGGAATCACCTTCCTGCTTATAAATGATATTATTGTATAAGACAAAAATAAGTTGTAAATAAAAATTTCTGTAATGATACTAAATTAATAAGAGCTCAAGAAAACTCTCATTGACTCCCCATCTCAAACAATTCTGAAGCACTGGTCCTCTTATGTTGAGAATAAGCAACTCTGACCAAGTTCTTATTTCTCATAGCTTAATCTATATCAACATTTATTTACTGCTTCATTCCATTTGGTTTTTTAAAGATTTATTTATTTATTTGAGAAAGAGAGAGAGCACGGGCAGGAGGGGAGAAGGAGAGGGAGAGAGAATCCCAAAAAGACTCTACGCTGAAAGTAGAGGCTGATGTGGGGCTCCATCCCAGGACCCTGAGATTATGACCAGAGCTGAAACCAAGAGTGGGACGCTTAACCAAGGCACCACCCAGGTGCCCTAAATTCCACTTGATTTTATAGTCACATTCTGCCCATGCTTGACTGCAGATAAGAAATACCTAGGAAACTTTTAAACCAAAATTTATCCTGGATGTCTGGAAAAGATGGATTAATGACAGCTTTTGCCTAGAACTAGTAAAACATAGAAAATAATATATGAAACAATGGCTTTCAAAATATTGGATGTCAGACAATGAAGGACAATGAAAACTGAAATGGAAAACCAATGAGATGCATTCTAGCCTACCCTCAGTTACTGCCTAGAGAAAGTTTCAGGAAGTGGCACAGGCAGGGGGAGCCCAGGCAGAGCCCTATAGTCTCCCTGATTGAAGATCTGGAGCTAGAATTTCAGAGATGCCAGGAGAGCTACAGCTCATGGTGCAGAATACAGGACAGGAGAGAAGTTCCAGTGAGAGGGAACCCCAGAGATCTATAGAAATTATCTCCAGATTATTCAGCTAAATACTTATTATCACAAGAATATAAATTAACTACTCCTGGCTGGGGAAAGAACCACCCTAAAGATTAGAAGAAACAGTGACCAGAGTTACAAAGGACGAGAAATATCATCCATCCACAATAAGCACAGTGGAAAACCTTATACTCTAGGAAGAATTGGTTAGACTTCTAAGAGCAGTTTCACCTCAGCAGTGGGAAAAATTAACCTCAGGCTGAAATTCAGCTTTGATCCAACCTAACAAAGCTTAAAAGGAAAACCCAAAAGGATCAGACTGTTTGCAGATGATTTAAGCATGTCCCAGAACAAAATTCTCAATGTGTATAAGAATATAAAAATATACTGAACATGGCAAAATAAAACCAAAATGTTTCATATCTAATAAAAAATTACCAGGCGTGCAAAGAAACAAGAAAATATTACCAATGATGAACAGAAAATCCAATAAGTTAAAACTGATGCATAAAAGGTACAGGTGATTGAATTAGAAGACAGGAACATAGAACGGTTGTTGTAATTGATTCCATAACAGGAAGTTCCAAACAGAACTTCTGGAGACAAAAACTATAATGTCTGAAGGAAAGACACACTGGATGGAATAACAACAGATTACGTATTGCAAAGAAAAGATTAGTGAATATGAAGACATAAGAATAATAACTTTGCAAAGTGAAGTACAAGAAGAAAAAAATGCTGAAAAATTTTAACATAGCATCAGTAATCTGATGCAGCATTATTAATTTAGTTAATTGATTTTGGTTTTAAGCAGCCAAACATATATGTAGTGGAAGCCTATGAAGGATATGGTGGAGAGAGACATTTAAAGAATAACAGAAAAAACTTTTCCAAATTTGATGAAAACTACAAACCACAAATCCGAAAAGCTCAATAAATCCTAGGCATAGGAAATATAAAGAAAAAAAAGTACACTAGGAATATCAAAATTAAATTATTTACAGCCAGTGATAAAGTGTAAAACTCAAAAGCATCCACAGAAAGAGATACATTGAACAGAACTACAAATATAAGAATGATAGATATTTGACAGAGAAAATACAAGCAAAAAGAGAGCAGAGAAACATTTTTAGTGTTAAAAGAAAAAGAAACCTGTTAAACTAGAACATGTTACCTCAAAAAATATATTTGAAAAATGAAGGTGAAGTATCAAATTTTTCAAGGAGAGAAAAGCTGAAAGAATCAACCATCAACTGTCCGGCGCTGCAAAAAATATTAAAGGAAGTCCATCAAGTAGAAGGAAAATGATACAAGGGGAAAACCTAGAACTACGTAAAGAAATTAAGAACACCAAAAATGGTAACTACTTGGGTAAATATAAAGGTTTTTTTTTTTTCTTGTTATTTAAAGCTCTTCAAAAGATCATCAAGTGCTTAAAGGAAAGTCGTAACATATGTATAAGTGGATTGTGTGACAATAACTCAAAGGCTGGAAGTAAACGAGTGAAACTATAGTGTTTACTAGTACACCTCTGGCTTTTGTAGAAATTAACAAGCTTTCTAAAATGCATATGAGAACACAGAAAACCTGGAATAGATAAAACAACTTGGAAACAGAAAAACAAAGTTGGAGGACTAATATTACCTAATGTCATGGTCTATTATGGAACTACAGAAATCAAAACAATATGGTAATGGCAACAAAATAGACCAATACAATGAGTAGAGAGTTGAGAAATAGACCCACATATTGATAGTCAATCATTTTTTGACAAAGTTGCCAAAGGCAGTCCTTTGGAGAAAGAGTAGTCTTGTCAACAAATAGCGCTAAAACACTTGGATATCCGTATACATAAATAGGAGCTTCAGTCCATACCATGCACTGTGTGTAAAAAATGAGCCTCAAAAGATAGTAAAGTTAAATGCAAAAAAACCTAAAGCTGTAAAACATTTAAAATAAAATATAGAAATAAATCTTTGTGGCTTCAGGTTAAGGAAAAGTTTCTTGAATATATCACTGAAGGCATAATCCACACATACACAAAAAACCTGACAAAACTAAGGACACTTGTTCTTTAAAAGATACTATTAAGAGACAAGCCACACCTTTCAATAGATGCAGAAAAAGCATTTGACAAAGTACAACATCCATTCATAATCCAAACCCTCAACAAAGAACGTTTGAAGGGAACATCTCAACATAATAAAGGCTATATATGGAGAACCCACAGCTAATATCATTCTCGATGGGGAAAGAGGAGAGACTTTCCTCTATTACCAGGAAGGAGCCAGGGATGTCCACTCTCACCACTGTTATTTAACACAGTATTGGAAGTCCTAGCCTCAGCAATCAGACAACAAAAAGAAATAAAAGAGCCTGATGATTCACAGACCTGTACCCCTTGGGCAAATAATAAAAATAAAATTAAAAAAAAAAAAAGAAATAAAAGGAATCCAAATTGGCAAGGAAGAAGTCAAACTTTCACTATTTGCAGATGATGTGATACTCTCCACAGAAAACTGAAAAGACTCCACCAAAAATTCCTAGAACTGATACATGAATTCAGTGAAGTTGAAGGATATAAAATCAGTGTACAACAATCTGTTGCATTTTCTTTACATCAATAATGAAGCAGCAGAAAGAGAAATCAAGGAATCAATCCCATTTAAATTGTACCAAAACCCAAGATATCTAGGAATAAATCAAACCAAAGAGGTAAGTGATCTGTACTCTGGAAATTATAGAACACTGATAAAAGAAATTCAAGATGACATGAAGAAATGGAAAAACGCTTCATGTTCATGGATAGGAAGAAAAAAATATTGTTAAAAAGGGCTATATTATCCAAAGCAATCTATACATTTAATGCAGTCCCTATCAAAAAACCACCAGCATTTTTCACAGAGCTGAAACAAATAATCCTAAAATTTTATGGAACCACAAAAGAACCCAAATAGCTGAAGCAGTCTTGAAAAAGAAAAGCAAAGCTGGAAGCATCACAATTCCAGACTTCAAGTTATATCACAAAGCTGTAGTAATCAAGACAGTATGGAACTGGCACAAAAAACAGACACAGAGATCCATAGACCTGAATGGAAAACCCAGAAATGAATTCATAACTATATGGCCAACTAATCTTTAACAAAGCAGGAAAGAATATCCAATGGCAAAAAAGACAGTCTCTTCAACAGTTTGGGGAAAAGTGGAGAGCAACATGCCGAAGAAGGAAACTGAATCACTTTCTTATACCAAACACAAAAATAAATTCAAAGTGGGTGAAAGACCTATATATGGACAGGAAACCATCAAAATCCTAGAGGAGACCACAGGCAGTAACCTCTTTGACATTTGCCATGGCAACTTCTTACTAGATACGTCTCCTAACACGAGAGAAGTAAAAGCAAAAATTAACTACTAGGACTTCAAGATAAAAAGTTTCTGCACAGCAAAGGAAACAATCAACAAAACTAAAAGGCAACCTTCAGAATGGGAGAAGATATTTCCATGTTACACATCTGTTAAAGGGTTAGTATCCAAAATGTATAAAGAACTTATAAGACTGAACACCCAAAAAACAAATAATCCAGTTAAAAAATGGCCAGAAGACATGGACAGACATTTTCCCAAAGACCTCTTGATGGCTAACAGACACATGAAAAGATTCTCAACATCTCTCATCATCAGGGAAATACACATCAAAACTACAATGATGGGCGCCTGGGTGGCTCAGCGGTTTAAAGCCCTGCCTTCGGCTCAGGTCATGATCTCAGGGTCCTGGGATCGAGGCCCACATCGGGCTCTCTGCTCGGCAGGGAGCCTGCTTCCTCCTCTCTCTGAAAAGATTCTCAACATCTCTCATCATCAGGGAAATACACATCAAAACTACAATGAGATACCACCTCACATCAGTCACCATGGCTAAACTTCACAACACAGGAAACAATGGATGTTGGAAAAGAAGTGGAGAAAGGGGAATCCTCTTACACTGTTGGTGGGAAAGCAAACTGATGCAGCCATTCTGGAGAATAGTATGGGGGGTCCCTCAAAAACTTAAAATACAACTTTTTAGAACTACCCTACAACCCAGCAGTAACTACTACTAGGTATTTACCCAAAGGATACAAAAATAACAGATTTTTGTTATACACCCTGATGTTTATAGCATCATTATCAACAATAGCCAAATTATGGCAAGAGTCCAATGTCTACCCACTGATGAATGGATAAAGAAGGAAGTGGTGTGTGTGTGTGTGTGTGTGTGTGTGTGTGTGTAGTCTTTTATATATATTATGTCTTATATGTCATATATATATATGATGTTTTATTACTCAGCCATCAAAAAGAACAAAATCATGCCATTTGCAATGACATGGATGGAGCTAGAGAGGATTAATCCTAAGTGAAATAAGTCAGTTAAAGAAAGACAAATGCCATATCATTTCATTCATACACGGATTTTAAGAAACAAAACAGATGAATCCGGAGGGGGGCGGGGGAGAGGCAAACCAAGAAACAGACTCTTAACTATAGAGAACAAACTGAGGATTACTGGAGGAGAGGTGGGTGGGAGGATGGGTTAAATAGATGATGAGTATTAAAGAAGGCAGTTGTGATGAGCACTGGTGTTGTACATAAGTGATGAATCACTGAATTCTACACCTGAAACTAACATTGCACTGTATGTTAACTAACTGGAATTTAAATAAACATTTGGGGAATAAAAGACAAACCACAGAGAGAAAATACTTCCAAATTATATCTCTGATAAAGAACTTGTACCTCAAATCGGTAAGAACTCTCAAGATCCTATAGGAAGAAAGTAAACAACCAAACAAAAGCAAATGATTGGAACCCACATTTCACCAGAGAAAACATACAGCTGGAAAATAATCATGTGAAAAGATATTCAACATTTTTAGCCATTAGAGAAACGCACAGTGAGATGCTGCTTCACACCTGTTAGATTGTCTAAAATCGGCAAGGACACAAAGGAACTGGAACTCTCACACACTGCTCGTAGAAAGGTAAATTGATACAACTATTTTATAAAACACATATGCTTCTTAAAAAGTTAAATATACATTGTCCACATGGTACAAATATTCCACTCCTATGTATTCACCTAAATTGTATTCATATAAGACTTATACACAAACATTTAAAGCAGTTTTATTTGAACAACTCTAAACTGGAAAACCCAACTAGGGTGATCGATGCGTTCATTATCTAGATTATGGATGGTTTCACAAGTCTAGCCATATGTGAAAACTTATTAAATTGTGAACTTAAACTTGTGTATTTTATTGTGTATCAATTATTAACTCCACAAAACTGTTAAACATAAATATTCCTATGACTTATCTCAGATAATTTACTGGGCTTGGGAAACTTCTGAATTAGGCCATTCTGAACAAGCATCACCTTAATGGCTATCATTGGAGCTACTTTTCAACTCAAGTTATATAAAAAACTGGACATGATATTCAAAAAGTATAGCCAATCTTCTCAAGGTACTTGAACTGGAGCCAAGAGACGATGAATGTACTGACACATTCAAGTTGAGCCATTTACCAGGTGCTGGGAGTAGAAAGATGAATAAGAAATGGTCTTTGAAGTCCCATAACTGATTATTACAACAGATATATCTATGGATCTATAGATTTTATTATATCTATATGCATATATAATAAATATATACAAAGGATGATTATGGAAACATCAGAAATACATCAGAAATATGCTTTGGCCAGCCATGGCAGGTCAGGGAAGTCTGAGTATGGTAAAATCTAGCTGAGAAGTAAGGGAGTCACAACTCTGGGTAAATTAGAGGGGCATGACTTGCAAAGAGAACAATCTGTGTAAGTCAACAGAGGCAAGACTAAGAATGAAAAAGGGTGAAGTAGAAGAGATCCAGTAGGACCGGGGAGCGAGTGTTTAGAGAATTGAAAATTGGTGTGTGTAAAAGGATCTCAGAGCAGGAAAGGCTCCATGCCATCCTAAGGATTTTGAGTGTTGGAATGCCACTGAAGGGTTTTTATTCAGGGAGCAACATGTATGAGATATTTTTGGGGGAAAAAATCACTCTGCAGTAGGTTTGACTGAAGGTAAAACTAAGTAAAGGAAGCTCAGGTAGGAGAGTGAAATAATCAAATTAAAAGCCATCAGGGAAATTCAAATCAAAACCACATTGAGATACCACCTTACACTAGTTAGAATGGCAAAAATTCACAAAGCAGGAAACAACAAATGTTGGTGAGGATGTGGAGAAAGGGGAACCCTACTACACTATTGGTGGAAATGCAAGTTGGTGCAGCCACTCTGGAAAACAGTATGGAGGTTCCTCAAAAAATTAAAAATAGAGCTATCCTATGACCCAGCAATTGCACTACTGGGTATTTACCCTAAAGATACAGATGTAGTGAGAAAAAGGACCATACACACCCCAATGTTCATAGCAGCAATGTCCACAATCACCAAACTGTGGAAAGAGCCAAGATACCCTTCAACAGATGAATGGATAAAGAAGATGTAGTCCATATATACAATGGAATATTATTCAGCCATCAGAAAGGATAAATACCCAACTTTTGCATCAACATGGTTGGGACTGGAAGAGATTATGCTGAGTTAAATCAAGGAGAGAAAGTCAGTTATCCTACGGTTTCACTTATTTGTGGAACATAATGAATAGCATGGAGGACATTAAGAGAAGGAAGGGAGAAATGAAGGGGAAGAAATTGGAAGGGGAGATGAACCGTGAAAGACTGTGGACTCAGAGAAACAAACAGAGGGTTTTAGAAGGGAGGGTGGGTGAGGGGATGGGTGAGCCTGGTGATGGATATTAAGGAGGGCATGGATTGCATGGAGGGCTGGGTGTTACATGCAAACAATGACTCATGGAACACTACATCAAAAGCTAATGATGTACTGTATGGTGACTAACGTAACACAATTAAAAAAAAAAAAAAAAAGCATGGGAGCCTGAAACCAAGACAGTGAAATTGAGATTCAAGATACGAATAATTAGGGGAAATGTCCTTGGTTTCTCTTGTCAGAAACCGAGTCAAGGAATACAAGAGGAGAATAGTTTATGGAAAAGATGTCAAGTTCAATTCTGAGCACCTTCATGTGCCCATGGACCTCCAAAAAAATTTGTGACACAGGGAACAGGCTTTACCTGTATCTATACACTTTTTTTCCTGAAAAATAAAAGCTCAATGCAAATAAAGCTAAATGTTGTTGCTTGTTAGTCTGGCCCAGTAATACATATAACATGCTTTACTTATTTTCTTTGCTGTAAATTTGAAATATTTTAAAATTTAAAAAAACATATGCAATACACAGGTAAACTCTAAGGCCCTATGCCATAATATAAGTGAAACCTGGACAAATTAGTAATCTAACCTTTTCAAAGCACTGCCTGAACTCACAAAAAAAGCAAGGAAAATGTTCAAGTTTCACTCTAAAAGTTGTTTTTAAAGAAATTTGTGCTAGATTTCTGGGATCTGAAATCTAATCCTGGGGTCCAATAGAACATGAATATAAGACCTCCTCTTCATTTTTAGGGACCCTCAGGAGGGATTAAAGGGTTTGGCAGATGCAGAGTCAAATAGTTTCTCGAAGAAATGAACTCAGCTTATGCCCTCAGTATTCACTCAGATAAAATTCAATGAAACAAGAGCACACACACACACACACACACACACACACACACACACACACACACGCACACGCACACAAGGCGGGGGAGTTAAATACTATAAATGACAGCAAGAACACAACAGATTTAGATCCCCAAGTCCTTCATACATTGGGATTACCAGGTAAAGAATATTTATGCATAAAATGTTAAATGACAAAAGATACTGAATTTTGAAAAACGAATAAGGAACAAAAAGGCTATCAAAAACATCCCTATAGATTCTAAGAAGAACATTCATAATGGAATATTTCTATTGAAAGAAAAATAACGTTATCAAAAGGTAGAACTCAATAATGAGGTAAAGAGCCTACGAGACACAACTGGAAAGAGTGTTGGTAAGCCATGAAACAGAGTTGAGGAAATTAATCTGAATGAGGCAGAAAGGTAGAATGCAAGAGAAAATATGAAAGAGAAATAAGAACTATGGAGGACAGAGTGAGAAGGTCTCATACAAACCCAGTCCAAAGCAGAGAAAGCAAAGACTCAAGGAAATGATGACAGAATTCTCCCAAAATGACCAAACACATCAATGAAAGGAATGAATGGACATTGTGTGACAAGCTAGAAAAATAAAGAGAATTGGACCAATCACATGGTAGGGAGACTACAGGACATGAAGATGAAAAGACACACAGATCTTCCCCCTCCTCCCACAAAAATGACAGGTAGCTTAATAGTGACATATTAAGAGCAATAATAGAAGTCAAGTGATCTATTGTGTTTAGACAAAAATTGCTGTCTATTAGAATTACCTACTGAGCAAAATGGTCTTTTAAGAATGAGGTATTTTAGGGGTGCCCGAGTGGCTTGGTAGGTTAAGCGTCTGACTTTCGGTGAGGTCGTGATCTCAGGGTCATGAGGTCAGAGTCCCACGTTGAGCTCAGCACTCAGAGGGGAGTCTGCTTGGGATTCTCTCCCATTTCCTTTGCCCCTACCCCTACTCACACCCGCTTTCTCTCTCTCTCTCTCTCTCTCCTCTCTCTCTCTCTCTCTCAAATAAATAAATAAATCTTTTTAAAAAAGAATGAGGTAGTTTCATGTTATAAGCACTTAGAAAATATCAATTAAATGAATGTGCATAGATGCTCACTGATAAAAAAAGAAATTGGTCACAGAAGAAATAGTGAGCAAAGGACTAGTGAATGCATGGAAATATAAAGAGGCGATATCCATAAGAAACGATGGAACAATCATGTTTCATCTACTGGTTAACTTTTTTTTAATGCCATAACCAAAGACTTGTACTTGAATTGCTTGAGCGCCAAGAGGGAGTGGTTGGAGTTGAAGTGTTCTGAAGCATGTTCTTGGAAAGAAAAATGTTTTCATTAGCTTTAGATTTTTAAAAATGAGAATGCATCATAAAATTTCAAGTAATAGGGGCAAAAGCACACATCGTAAAATGTAGCAACTAATTTAGAAAATGTAAGAGAGAAAAGGAACAAACTTTTGAAATGATGAGTAATTAGAGTAGACGGGCACCCACATGTTACAATACATCATAAATCATCATAAATTGAATATGACGCAAGTCAAACATAACTTGATATGAAAAAGGAAAGAAAAGGCTTATTTAATAAATAAGTTTAGAGGTATTCCCACAAAGTAAGAAATAGGCAGGTAAGTTCATGAAATCTAATAAAATTTAATATTACTCTGGGATTATTACCCAATGCAATTAAACAAGATAAAACACTTAGGAGCATAAGAATAAGAAAAGAAGAAATAAATTACCTCTGTGTAGAGCTAACAGGATAATATACATGGGAAACCCCAGAGAATCAATGCCTGAATTAACTCAACAATAAAATAATCCGACAAAGCAGCAGGATATAAAATTAACACACAAAGAACAATGGTATTCACATATACAAATAATAACCCACAGATAAGGAAAACTCCTCTTGCAATGGCAATGAAATAATTTAAAACATTAGCATAAACATAACAGGAAATATTTAAAATCTGTATATGAAAAAACTCTACTTGTCTCCTGAAGGACACGAAGGAACCAGGAATAAAGACATCCCACGTTTGTTAGTAAGCTTGGGAGCATCAGGACATTAGTTCTTATTAAGTCAGTTTACAAATTTAATGTGATCCAATAAAATACCTATGAGACTTTGTCATGGAAGTGGATAAGCTGATATCGTAGTCCATTTGGAAAATCCAACACACAAGAATATCCAGGGAAACACGGCAAAGGAAGAGAGGAGACTATTCCTACCAGATACCCAACCACTTACTGAAATCTGATATGTTATAAAGGTGGTACTTCAATCACTGCAGCAAAGAGTCTTTTGAATAAATAATGAAAAAGATAAAATTACACACATGGCATATTACACACCAACATACAGTCCAAATGGATCAGAGGTGTAAATGTAGTCAGTAGAAGTACATAAGGACCAGAAAAAAAAAAGTGGTGAAATCCTCCTTAAACTGTTTTCAATAAAAAGAAATAGTAAGTTGATACATTTGTCTACATATAAATTTTTAAAAAGAACTTTGGATAGCAAAAACCATGGGCAAAGTGAAAAAAGAAATGACAAACTGGGAGAAAATATTTGCAACATGTATCGTGGGGAAAGAGCTGGTATCGTTAAGGAACAAATAATTTTTTTAATTGAGGAAGAAAAGGTTAGAAATCTTACACAAAAATAGGCAAAGACCCAAAGTAACACTTCGCAAAACCAGATTCAAAAATGGCCCTTAATCATATGAAACAAGCTGTCTTGCCCAGCGGATGGGAATGCACAGTGATAACATCCTTGCAGCGGATGGAACCAGGCAGGATCTAACAAAACCATATATGTATTTATTCTGTGGTCCAGCGATCTTTTGACAGGAATCTAACCCAGAGATAACTCACAACAATATGAAAATGCATTTGCACAATGTCACTCACTGCAGCTTAATTTGTAATGGCAAAATTTTGGAAAGATTGTGAATAAATGTCCATGATGGGAAATGGGTTGAATAAACTACAGCACGCGCGCACGCGCGCGCACGCACACACACACACACACACACACACACACACACACACACACACACACGCACACACACACGGAAGCACCAGGCAGCTGTAAAACGGAATGAGGGAGATCTCTTTATGCTAACTCGGGGTGATTCTAGGAGACGTTTTTAAGTGAAGAAAGCGAAACAGCAAAATGTCACATAGACCATGCGATGTTTTAGTGAAAAAGAGGAGTAGTAGTAAAAAGTGCATGTGTCTGCTTATTTTCACAAAAAGAACCGTGAGAAAGAAAAACCAGAAGAGAATAAAACTGGTCACTCACAGGAGGTCGGGGTGATATGGGGTGAAAAGAATGCACGGCCAGGAGACACTTCCTTAAGTCTGTCTAGGGGAGGAACAGAGGAAGAGGGACCAGTGATCTCATGCTGAACGCAGAGCCCAGACTTGGGGCTTCATCTCAAGACCCTGCGATCAAGAGTCAGAGGCCCAACCAACAGAGCCACCCAGGTGCCCCCCCACCCCATATTTCAAAAAATAAAACTAAATCAACAAGGAAGGGAGAACCCGCTGTGTTTTAAATGCAGTACCGTGGCTCATGGGAGGATCAACCTGTGGAAGATAAACTCATCCAAGTAACCTATTGACACAGTGTTTGACTGTGGAGTGAAAGTCAGTTGAAAGAACTGAAAAATCCTGGGCTATTTTCAGTAGATCTGTTTTTTATAGTGGTGGGGACAAGGCGATTCAGAAATCACTGAAAGTGTATTGATGGGACTGAGCAAGAATAAATGCATCAAAGTTATTGGGATTCGGGATGGTTTAGCCTTTGAGACATTTTCTGGAATTGGTGCAGCTGCTTCAGGCCCTGAGCCCCCTACTGCCAGCATCTTTTCCATTTCTCAAGAAGCTCCTCTTAGAGGGGCGTGATGGGAAGAAAAGCAAAAGAGAAGAACTCTTCTGATGCTAAGGCAGCGTGCACGCTGTCAACACGTGCTTCTGATGTCTTTGCCCACGGCCCCCAGGACCCCCTCGTCCTCCCTAGCCACATCAGGAATGTTTCTTCGTGTAATAGATGGCAATAATGCTCTGGTGAGAGGGACAGGCTGTCTGCCAGTTTGTCTGAGTTTTTACCAGGCTCTACCACTGACTGGCTGGAAGACTATAAGAAAGTTATTTAATTGTGCCCTAGGTTCCCTCCCAGTTAGAGTATAAACACTGCATCCTGAGGACTGCACAAGTTCTTACGGCAAAGCACAAATCCCAAAAAAGTCGTAAAAGTTGAATCCATTTACTTATTGTTTTAAATCTCCTTAACACAGCCCTTTAAATGGTGCAATTTTAGCTCCTCTCCCACAGTGTATTCTGCAATGTACCTGTGTGTTAGTCTCTTTTATGCAATCCTTTCTGTTTCCCTTATTACAGTCACTGCCCCCAAACATGCATCCATGCACACATGCATACCCACACACGTGCGTGCACACCAGCTAGACTCTGCAAAAAGCCTTCACAAAGGGAAGCCTTTTCCTGGTCCTTCAGGAAGGGGCTCTCTCTAGCCAGAGAACACAGGGCTATAGGCAGACGGAGCAATGGATTTCAGGAGCCCAGAACACCCTTCTGACTCCAAACATCTATCCGATGTCCTAAACCCCTAGTATGTTAACTGCTTTCTTGAGGAGCCTGTTATTTAATTGAGGTGAGGCAGGGACATTTTAAGAGAGACCTACGGTCTCTGCTCCTTCAAACTTTTTAGGTTCCAGCTGTAGCTCTGCCCTACCTCCTGGTGATCCCTTCACCCCTCTATGCCTTACTTTCATCAACCATAAAAGATAGGGCCTGTGTCATAGACTCGGCAAGGGGACTTGGCTTTGACCATCAAAAAAATCTTCTCTCCCATCCAAGTACTAACCAGGCCCGGCCTTGGTTAGCTATGAGAGGCAGGGCAGTGGTTCTTGGGGGGAAGGGAGGAAAAATGAAACAAGATGGGACTGGGGAGGGAGACAAACCCTAGGAGACTCTTAATCTCAGGAAACAAACTGATCGTTGCTGGAGGAGGGGGGTGGATAGGGTAGCTGGGGGATGGACATTGGGGAGGGTATGTGCTATGGTAAGGGCTGTGAATAAAAATTAAAAAAAGAAAAATCTTCTGTGAAGATGAGGCATTTGACCTGAGGCCTGAATGAGGCAAAGAAGCCAGTTATGGAAGAGAAAGAAGGGAAGACCTCCAGATCCAGGAAATGTGCCAAGTTCCCTGGGGTGGAGACCAGTGGGGACCAACTTCATAGGTAAGGGTGTGAGTGGCCTGTAATGCAGACAGGGGTCAGATCATGCAGGGTCTAGCAGAGCATGGTGGGAATTCAAATGTGATTTTATAAGTCCTATGAAGTTATTGAAGGTTTTTAGGCAAGACAGTTAACATGACTGCCATACGAGAATGGATTGGTCCAAGGGCAAATCAGAATATACGTCTGAATACAAATCAGAACACAGGGTTTGGTACCTCTGTACCTCTCAGGGGTTTCAGCTGCTACATCGTCTGAAATGCACGGACCACCCAGGCGTTGGTCTGCTGGGTCACACATGCAAAAGGCATCCCTCTGTATTTCAGGGAACCAGCCCAAAGTCTTATGTACTTTTTGGGCTTGGATCACTAACACTCCGTTGGGGCTGGGAGGGAGAGCATGTTCTGGCTTTTGGATAATGTCTTACATCTTTCAACATGTGGCTTTGATCTATTTGAGTGGGATCCTCAGTCTGTTTGGCTGACATCATTATTAGAATCTCTTTGGCACTCAAGAGGTAAATTATGTCCCTTCAAATTTTTTCTTTCAGTCTATAGTTAGCTTGTCTTTATATTTTAGCATTAATTAAAAGATCTACTCTTCTTTTCCATAAGTGGACATTTAAAGAAATAATCCCAAATTCAAAATCATTTCCCTATTGAGATTATCTATATGCTCCACTTTTTTGGCTGAATTGCTGTGTCTTTGTTTGTTTGCCTTTGAACAAATATTGTTTGGATCTACATAGTTCTATTAATGAGTCTGACTGTTTTTTTTTCCCCCCAGTTTTTATTCAGGTCTATCAGGTGTTACACAGATAGTTTTTAATACCTGTCAATCCCTGTTCTGTTTCTACATAGCTGTATAAATTTGCACCTCAGAGGCTGTCAGCTCTCCCAACTGTGGCCATTTCAGTTCTCATGTCCCATGGCTTTGGATGGTATTGAGTATACTGGAGGACAAAGCATTGTTTCCTTTTAATCATGATTTTATAAAATTATGCCTCTCAGGTTCTCTGAGAACCACGGACATATATGAGAATTATAAAACAGCATACTTAGTATAGTTACAAACTGAAAACAATCCAGATCACTACCAGCAGCAAAATGGATAAGATAACATAAAGCAGCAATAAAAATGAGTAAGCCACTGATACATGAATATGAATGGATATACGGATGCCATAAATGGACGCATTATAAGGCAGACACAAAGAGCGCATACAGTGGTATGATTTTATTCATAAAACACAGAAATAGGGAAAAATTTACAGTGTTAAAGGTCAGGATAATTGTCAGTTTTGAACGAAAGATTAAAGCAGTGACAAAGAAGGTACCATGAAGATACTGTTTTTGCAGCGTTGGTAATTCTGTCTTGATGCAAGTTGTGTTCACTTTGTGAAATTTCATCTAGCTGCACACTCATGATTTCACACTTTTCTGTGTATATATTTCACTTTGTGTGTGTGTGTGTGTATGTGTATTTCACTTTAATGAAAAGTGTGGGGCACCTGAATGGCTCAGTTGGTTAAGCGCCTACCTTCAGCTCAGGTTGTGATCCTATAGTCCCAGGGTCAAGTCCCACATTGGGCTCCCTGCTCAGTGGGGAGCCTGCTTGTTCTCTCTCTCTCTCCCTCACTCTCTCTCCCAAATAAATAAATAAAAATCTTAACAGAAAAGAAAAGTGTGTATTAGGAAAAATGAAATTAAGCACATAAAACTAAAAAGCCAAGATTTGATAGAGTTAGGTACCTGCCTGGTAGTACACAGGTATTGGTTATAGTATGTGTCATTTTTTCACGTGCTTACAAAATTCATGCAAAAAATTTAAAAGAACTTGAAGATGGTGACAAGTCAATACTAAGCTTTCTCCTCCTATTGAGAGTCTGCTTAGTGACTGAAGTTCATTGACTGGGGGAAAGTATTTCCTGCTTAACTGGTCAGGTTGAACATAAAAACGTAGAAGATATTATCATGCAAGTTCTAACCAAAGGAAAGTTGATATAACTGTATTTATGAAAATAGACTTTAAGTCAAAGGACATAGTTCACATAAAGGTCAATCTGAACAAAAAGCCTTAATTCAATGGGTAGATACAAAATTAAAATTTGCCCTGTGCCTCAAGACATAGCCTGAAAATACATAAAGAAAAAGTAACGGTCTATAAGGAGCACCAGACAAATCCACAATCACCTAGGATGTCATAGAAGACGTGGATTAAAATATCTGTAGTGAAATATGAACTCACGATAGCACTGTAAATATATTTTATACTATAATAAAGAATGCTGCTTCGAAAACTTATGAGGGGCAAGTAAAGCAGGTCTTAGCAAAAAACGATAACCTTAAGTTACAGATTAGAAGGATAAAGACAGAAAATTAACGAGTAAAGAAACCATTCGAGGATGTGAAACAAAAAAGCAATACTAACAGAACAGAACAGAATCCTAACAGAACAGAAAAAAAGGACATTTTAAAATAAAAGTTAAAATGAACCAAATAGAAAACCCAGATACTATCAAGATTGTGGTAGTTAATACCAACCAAAAGGTAGTTCTTTGAGAAGATAATAAAACTGACAAACCTCTAGTTAAATTGATTTAATAGAGTAAGCACAATAGGTATTAAGAATGAAAAGATCAGGCGTGCTTGGGCGGCTCAGTCAGTTGAGCATCTGACTCTTGATTTTGGCTTAAGTCATGATCTCAGGGTCAGAAATTCAAGTCCTGCATCATGGAGCCTACTTTAAAAAACAACCAAACAAACAAACAAAATATATATACTTACACACACATATACATACAGCAATCTCAATTAAAATGCCAATGGTAGCATTTGAGTAACTTGTTAAGCTAATTTGAAATTGCTACAAAAATATAAAGGGCTGAGAATAGCCAAGACAGTGTAGAGAAGAATAAGGTGTGAGCCCTTGTCCTACCAGTTAACAAGATATTTTAAGTTATCATTATTAAGATTGAGTATCTCTGGCACACCAATGTACAAATAGCATGATGGATCATAAAGGATCACCCAGAAATAGACTGTGCTTTCATGGATCCTTGTTTTCAGACAGATGTTATAGCAGATCATTAAAGACAGACTTTTTAATGAATAGTACTGGGAAGATAGGATATATCCACTTAGAAACTTCATGCTATATAAAAACATCAAATCCAAATGAAATAAAGACAATCATTAAAAACAAAAGTATGAAAATTTTAGAACAGGGTATAGGAAAAATATTTTTGTAAGTCACACTAGTGAAAATATTTCTTTTTTTAAGATGTATTTATTTATTTTAGTGAGAGAGAGAGCATGAATGGGGGAAGGGGAAAAGGGAGAGCGAAAGAGGAAGCAGACTCCTCACTGAGCATGAAGCCGCACACAGGGCTTGATCCCACAACCCTGAGATCATGACCAGAGCCAAAATCGAGTTGAATGCTTAACCGACCCAGCCACCCAGGTGCCCTGGGAAAATATTTCTTAAACACATGTAAGAAACATAAACTATGTAGAAAAAGTTATAAACTTGAGTACTATTAATCTAAGAACTTCTGTTAACCAAGAGATGTATTAAAAGATTGAAAACATAACCCACAGAGTAGAGGATTTTCTAAAAATATACCCAAAAAAAGACTATTACCCAAAATACATGATGAACTATGAATCAATAAAATAAGTAAACTGAGAGAAAAGTAAGCCCAAGAGTTGAAACAATATTTCACAAAGAAAACTTTAATAACAAGTAAACATAGGAAAAAAGGTTTAACATCATTATAGTCAGAAAAATGAGAATTAAATCCACAAGTATATGCTATGGCATACCCTCCCAATTGCCAGAAATGTAATTATCTGACAAGACCAAGTGTTGGGAAAGATAGGGTCTCTCATATACTGCTAGTAAGAACATGAATTTCTTCATCCATTTTGGAAAACAACTTGAATTATTTAGTAAATTTATACTTCTTCATTCCTGGCTACCAGCAATTCCATTACCAGCAGGAATGATCAAAACATCATTGTTGGTGGTTGCTGAAAACCATAAATATTCCAAATGTACATCAATAGTAGAATGGATATATAATTTCTGGTATATTCATTACTTTTCTAAAAGACCAAACTACAGCTAGATACACTAACATGGATAAATCATAAACATAATATTAAATAAACATAATATTAAAAAAGAATCAATTGTGATCCATTTATACAATTTCTATAAGCAGGAGTACACATAATATATATGAAGGATGCATATACATTTACAGATGGTGAAAGCTTTCTTGTTTTAAACATAGCAAAGAAATAATTATCGAAAAAGTCAGAATACTAGTGATTCAAGGGGATGTCCCTCTGGGAGGGCCACAGAGGGAGCTTTTAAACTACGGTCAATGTTTTCTTAACCTGGGTGCCATTTGACTAGGTGCTCATTTTACTATTATTGTTTAAAATTTATATAAATTATTACTTAAAATGTAAATGTTTTTATGTATTCTTTGTAGTCTACAAACTATTTTAAAGTAAAAAAGAAAGAAAAGTGAAAGTTCTAGGAAGCTGAGTCTCAAGAAGTCTTGGCCCCTTCCCTAAAAGGAAGGAAAGCTGTCACCAAGGCCAACGCCCAAGATGTGAGATGTTTCGTCAAAGCAAACATTTTTTGCTTCCACTTGTTGGACTGGATCACCTGGATACTTTTGCATTCTTGAGTTACAGCCTTTGATGACAGGGTGTCAAGGGATGTTGTCAAGAGACTAGATAGATGGGGACACCTGGGTGGCTCAGTTGGTTAAATGACTGCCTTCGGCTCAGGTCATGATCTTGGAGTCCCGGGATCCAGTCCCGCATCAGGCTCCCTCTTCAGCAGGGAGTCTGCTTCTTCCTTCAACCCTCCCCCCTCTCATGCTCACACTCCCCCTCTCACTCTCTCTCATTCAAATAATGAAATCTTGAAAAAAAAGGAGAGAGAGAGACTAGATAGAGCACAATTCAGCAAGAACACTAAGGACGTGTAGATGACCCAAGCAGTGTGGGAAGTCCTTTTGCAGGTTTTTTAAAGCAAAATACGGGGGCGCCTGGGTGGCTCAGTCATTAAGCATCTGCCTTTGGCTTAGGTCATGATCCCAGAGTCCTGGGATCCAGCCCCCCATCGGGCTCCCTGCTCCGTGGAAGTCTGCTTCTCCCTCCCCCACCCCATGCTTCTGTTCCCTCTCTCGCTGTCTCTCTCTCTGTCAAATAAATACATAAAATATTTTTTTAAAAAGAAAGAAAGAAAAATACATGTTCATCCAACAGGAATGGACTAAAGTATCTCCTGGTGAAATAAGAGTGTAATTTCTACATTTCCCAAGACTTCTCCAGTTCTATAAAATCATCTTTTGTGTGTGCGCCTTCTTATTACCATATTCTCCTACCGCCCAATTAGAGGAGAAGTTAAATACCCCATACTGGACTTTTTAGTGAACGGCACCTTATTAACAGGCTAGCTCAGCCTAAACATAATTTCCTCAGTATAATTACTTTGAACTTCCTTTTTTATAACCCTTAGATCACTTGTAATTATTGCTTGTTTCATTTCTGTGTTGTATACCAGACTAAAAATCTCCAACATGGGGGCCTGTCAATGCTGTTCACCTCTGGAGTCCCAGCTCTTAGAAGAAGGCCTAGCATGGAGAAGGTGTTCAGTAAGTATTTGCCAAATGATAAGTAAATGGACAAATGGACACATGAACCAGCAAACATTTAATGCCACTTTCACTGGCTCCTTCTCACAACTGCAAGCACGGGATTCAGAAATTTCTCTTCCGCCGTTGTTTTTACTATCAAGGTAATTTTCGGCACATTCAGTGGCTAGATTAGTAAGCATGTGACTTAAAGGAAAACATAATCAAAAGGAATGTAAATTAAATTAAAAACAGAATATAATTATTTGTCATTTTAACACTCAAAGATGAAAAAAACATAAAATAAGAGATAATAGTCAATTTTGGCAAAGCTGCTGGGAAACAGCACTCTGCTATGGGGAATATAAATTATTAAAAGATGCATGAGGACAATTCATCAAAATGAACCAAAAACCTTCCAAATTCCATTTCTAGGCATCTATCCTTAAGAAATATTAAAAGATGTTCACAAAGGTAGTCGAACGTGGTTCGTTGCAGCATTGCTAATAATTGTGAGAAGCCGGAGACATTCTGAACACCCCCCAAATAGGAAATGGGTTCAACAACTCAGAGTTTATTAATTCAATACAATACAATGAGTCCTTAATATTTGTGTTGTAAGAAAATATCTAATGATATAGGAACACAGTCATATATTATTGAGTTTTAAAAAGGGAGATTGCAAATGAGTATGGTTGGTATCATCTGGTTTTTGTAGAAAAAAATCATATAGAGACATACAAAATGTCCAATGTAAGCCTCAGAAGAATACGTGTCAGTATTTGAGTGCTTACCTGTCTGTGGTGACACTATGGGTAATTTTTAGTCTTTCTTCTGCCTATTTTATGATTTTTTTTTTACCTTGTTTTATATTTCTTTTGTACTGACAGAAAGTGGGGGCACCTGGGTGGCTCAGTGGGTTAAAGCCTCTGCTTTCGGCTCAGGTCATGATCTCAGGGTCCTGGGATCGAGGCCCGCATCGGGCTCCCTGCTCAGCAGGGAGCCTGCTTCCCCCTCTCTTCTCCCTGCCTCTCTGCCTCCTTGTGATCTCTCTCTCTCTGTGAAATAAATAAATAAATAAATAAATAAATAAAATCTTTTTTNTCTCTCTCTGTGAAATAAATAAATAAATAAATAAATAAATAAATAAATAAATAAAATCTTTTTAAAAAAAGTGGTAAAAGTTACTTAAATTCTAATAAAAGGTATATATAGTCATAGGAAAAGATCAGAAAGACACACAGCAAAAACTAAATAGGCTTCATCTCTGGGTATCAGATTCTGTGTTATTTTTTTTTCCCCCACTGGAAAGTTTTTCTGCAGCAATCTTATATCATTTATATCAAAAGCCTTAAAAATCCACTTAATTATAACAAAATGTATGGAATAGCAGAGGAAAATTTGGAAAGCTATACAGCAAAAACCAAGCAGTAGTTATTTATTCTTGGGTGTAGCATTAAGAGAGTTGTATATTTTCTTCTTTCTGCCTTTTCAAGACTTATCCAACTTTAAGACTGAGTATGGACTATGTCTCTAACGAAAGCAAAGAAAATGTTATTGCAAAGAACTTTTCGTCCATCAAGTTACAGAGACAAAATCTCTTAGGATAACCAAGGGCCCTAGGAGAGTCATCAGGAAGGTTCTGAAAAGTTGATTGAACGGGCTGTTCAGATCAAAGCAGTATCTTCTCCTAAGAATTGCCACTGAGAAGAAGAGAACAGTAAATCTATATCAATGTTTATCAAAACCCAGGTCAAGTAAAATTGACACTCAAAACATCAAAGCTGGATTTACAATGCTTGCTTCCACCTATGAAAGTCTAGCTACGCCTAGTTTTTAAATACACAGAGTAATATGGAAATGACAGATTATCTGACAAAAATTCAATATTTCAATGGAGTAATTGCTTTAGGAGCTCATAACCTTATCCATTCTGAAAGTCAACATGTAAACCAAACATTGGAGAAGAGATGACCATTGCCCTCAGCAAAGACAGCTTGTAAGAGATACTTTATGTGTTATAGACATACAGAGACATCCCACATGGATGAGAACTAACTTAGGGAGCACCATTTTGAATTCATAAAATTCTGAATTTTAGAAGATTCTAAAAAAATATAATTGTAATACTATTTCATAGGGTTATTGCAGCTAGTTGTGAATTATTACTAAATAGGGCCTAAATCAATGATTTTTAAAACAATCTTATGTTTTTACAATGTTTATTAACACATAAAACTTTTTCATATTTACTTATTTTACTGCAGTGTTGTGAAGTAAAGACAACCTCAAATGTTAGAGTTCCCAGCATCACAGAGAATGTGACGGAGAAAAGCTTTGAATCTTGATCATCTGACTCTAAGGACAATACTCTTCATACCACAAAACTCTGTTCCAGTTCTAATTCGCTGTAGATCATTGACCAAAAAAAACCAGTGTATTGACTGAAGCCCCTTAAATCTTTCTTTTTCCTGGGTTGGTGGTATGTGGCATCTGAAGTCCTACGTCATGTTTCTTCCTCTTAACATCTTTCTGCGTGGAGGCTGCAGAAAGATCCTGCTGTCAGGTCATGGTTGAATTATTACAGACTTCCACCAAGTGAAATTGCAATTGACAAGGCTTTGATACAATTAGAAAGATTTTGGTTTGGTTTTGTTTAATTGCATCATGAATCCTGGAAAGAATTGGAAGGTGGAAAGCAGGAACTAGGAAGTAAGAAAGGAGGAGAGACGGGCAGAGACTTTAAAGGGTGCAGTCTGGGGGTGTGACAAGATGAGATGGGGCTGGCCGGGTGGGTCTGATGTAAGGAGGATAATAAAGTCACAGAGCAGCTGGTCGTATTACGCCACACTCAGAATAACATAAAAAGCCCACATACCACAGACTAATTTGGCAGTAATCTGAGATAGAAGTGCATTAATCCAATTACTTTTTCTGGCACCCCAAACCATTTACTACCTATAAGCTTTTAGGAGCTTAAATAACCCCAGGGCTAGAGTGATAAAATGAGCCCCAGAATAAACAAATTTCATTTTAGGGCAGTGTGAGTCACCATGGGAGGCCCTTATGGCCGTGGGCCATGTTTCCTTACTGATGTGAATGAACCAGCTCCTACATCTCTGCCCCTAGGAAACCTCTTTCTCCTCTGTCCTATTCTCTAACCAGTGCCTCCAGCTTTGAAAGATAATACAGACTTTTTCCCCCCAATTATACAATGACAGTTGTTGATCTCATAGACAGAGCTCTCTGCTACTCTAAGACTTGTAGACGATCCAAGTAGGGATGGGTACAGTCTCAGATGACTGTGTTTGCAAACACTGGTGGGTTAGGGAAGGAGCACCATTAGGTACTACATGGAGAGAAATTAACATTTCAGAATTGGAAGAAAGAAGATTGAAGAACCATGTGATCTACCCTTACCTTCTTGCAGATTAAATACATAAAATAATATATTATTGTATATAAAATTTATAAAAATAATTTTGATCTGTTCTTTTAAAAACATGGGATTTTGCAGTTGGAAAAAATGATAAATTGATGGTAATTTGCTTACCAATGTCAATCAGTGCATAACAACCATACGCCTCTCATGTTGAACAACTTGTCCAGACTTAGGGAGGAAAATTGCCATGTTGGTTGGGTTACCAATGGCAGCTCTCTATTTCATTATTTTAAATTTTAAGCAGAAATGAAATGCTGAAGTGATCACAGAAAGTGACAACTATAGTAACTCCAATTCCATTTCTTCATCTTTGGGATTACTGTGCCACAATCGTTTGGTTTAGTAATAGGCAGCTCAACAGAAGCTTCACTGGAAGGCAGTTCCAAAGACTCTGAACCATCACAAATTTACTTTCAAAACAGATGCCTGTCACCGAGTCTCCACATGGCAGGAAAGTAACTATACACTGGAGAGTTCTCCCAAGTCACTTCCTTATGACTGTGCAGGTCAGTTTAATGGCTAGAAAAGAATACAACATTTAGAAAAACATAAGAAAAATGAGGTAACATGTACTGAAGCTTACATATATGTTATCAAAACAAAACAGCAACTGTTGCAATTACTTAGAACTAGGGGAAAAAATACTTTTCAGGGAATACACCGTCATTTCATCAAGGACATTTCTTTTAGAATCATCTACTCTCAGAGCTGATAAGAGACAGTTCAATATTTAGTCAGTTTTACTACTGTTTTTGTATTTTTTATAGACGATGCCTCCCCAGATAGCCTGCCTCTGGGCAGGCAGCTCTCACTGGCCCTGTGCACACTGCCAGTGGCTTCCGTCCAGGCATTTGTCCCCTGATGCTCTGTAAGTCTTCTCATTCTGGGAGTCCAAGTGAAGGGACCTATGGTCACACAGATATTGAGGACAGAGCTTAGACTGGGACTTCAAACACTTGTTTCAGAGAGTTATCTTGTTTATTGAATAACTTCCCATTCCCTTTATCCTCCAATAAAGTTTCAATGTCAACTCTTTTAAGTATAAAGTTTCAGTCTTCGTATGGATCTGTTTCTGTGCTCCCCGTTTGGTTTAATATACCTATGTTCAGCTGTTTTGTTTCTTAAATTCCACATATGAGTGAAATCGTATTGTATTTGTCTTTCCCTGACAGACTTATTTCACTTGGCATAGTGCCCTCTAGTTCCATCCATGTCATTGCAAATGGCAAGATTTCATTCTTTTTGATGGCTGAGTAACATTCCATTGTATATATACACCACATCTTCTTGATCCATTCATCTGTCAATGAACATTGGGCTCTTTCTATATTTTGGCTATTTGTGTACATTGCTGCTATAAGCATTGAGGCGCAGGTGCCCCTTTGGATCACTATATTTGTGTTTTTGGGGTATACAGTAGTGAAATTGCTGGGTCATAGGGTAGCCCTATTTTTAGCTTCTTGAGGAAATTCCATACTATTTTTCAGAGTGGCTGCACCAGTTTGCATTCCCACCAATAGTGGAAGAGGGTTCCCCTTTCTCCACATCCTCACCAACATCTGTTGTTGCCTGAGTTGTTAATTTTAATGGTTGCTAAAATTTTTAAATAAATGCCTTTTATAAGATGAAAGAAGTAATGATCTATTCTTACTTGTTAAATACTTATTAAAGACTAGGTGATTGTGGTTTGTCTTTTGCCTGGCTCCTCATTCCCTGTCTTCTCTGCTACCCACTCTGCCCATTGCTCATGTTCATCTCAGCAGAAGGATCTCACATTGTTGAACTATTGCCACCTTTGGATTTGGGGAGTGAAGGGGGTAGAAGTGTATTTCAGGACAGAATAGAGGGAATCATAATCTCTTCTTGAAAGATTTGGAGATCAGTAATACAAACCTCATGGAGTCCTTCTGTTCAGCGCATGAGATAAAATGTTATGGAAGATTGCAAACATGTCTCTAGATGGACTCTTAAGTCCTTGAGCGTGGACAGTGATAAACCCCAAGTGTGGGAAGGGAGGACAATGTTAGAAAGTAACATGATGGACAAAAGGTGAAGCAGCATCACACGTTGATGCTGACAGCTTTTAATATGAGAGAGACCAGCACAGAGGGAGGCTAATTCTGAAAAGCTTGGTAGAAGAGAGACTTTGCAGACAAGTTGTTGGACAGAGATTATCAGCCAGGAAGCTGGAGCAAGAACAAGAAAGGCACAAAAGTGGGGCTTAGCAGTAACACAAGGAATAACAGAGGCTTCAGAGACCACAGACCTTTACATTCTGATTTTTTTTTTTTTCAGGAGGAAACTAAGGTCCAAATACTCTGGTGAAATTTTCACAATGAGTTAGGGACAAAACTAGGACAAGAACCTAGGGCCCCAGACTCCTTTGCAATTATGCCATTTCTCCAAAGTTAATCAATGAGGCAGCTGGAGAGGACTCAGTGCTCTTCGAGTAACATGTTGCTTAGCTTTTATCCATCAAATACCACAATATTAACTCGTTCCAAATGACGGCATTCCCATTCTCAACTAGCCTAGCTGGACAAAATCCCTGGCAGGTTTTTCCAGGAGCATGGGTGGGCCAGGAACTATCATGGTGGCTGGGAAAATGCTGTGAATTAAAGAATACCTTTAACTTATTCATCATAGCTGTTGCAGAGGAGCCTCAAAGCATTGGCTCCTCTCCTGGAAAATTCGGTAACTAGTTTTGTGAGCCTGACTTCACTGATTGCACATCTAATTATTGGCCAATAAACTAGACCACCATTCTTGAAGCTTCTCAGTTTTCCATGTTAGTTAACAATACCTGAGACTTGAAATGCAGATTTAAAAAGGCTTCATTGCTTTCTACTTGAGGGTTCTTAGCAACACAAAAGTCAATTTGAGAAGATGTATCTCCCTGGCTCAAAGTCACCCACATGAGGATCTAAGGATAACAAAGCAGGAGTCTGGGTCTCGCCAAACGGACAAAATGAGAAGGGTTCTGAACTGTAACACTCAAAGCATGAGTAAATATCACAAATACAATGCTGATCAAAGGAAGTCAGACACAAAAGCGTGCATACTGTATCATTCCTTTTATATAATAGTTTAAAAACAGGCAAAACCAACCCTTGTTTTTAGGAGTCTGGAAAAGGAGGAGTAGTTGCCCTTACTGGGGCTAATGACCTTGATGGACATGACAGGCCTTCTGGGAAGCTTGTAAGTTTGTTTCTAGATCTGAGTGCTGATCTGGGAAGTGTTGACAGCTTTGCTGACCATGGCTTTGGTCACGTCATAAGATTTTGTCAAGCTCTAACTCATTATTTGCTCAATTTTCTGTACAAATGTTACACTTCAGTCACAGTTGCAAAGAAAAATAGTAATAATTAAGGGAGGGGATTCTATTTTTTTAAAGATTTTATTTATTTATCTGACACAGAGAGATTACAAGTAGGCAGAGAGAGAGGAGAGAGGAGGAAGCAGGCTCCCCGCTGAGCAGAAAGCCCAAGGCGGGCCTCGATCCCAGGACCCTGAGATCATGACCTGAGCCGAAGGCAGAGGCTTTAACCCACTGAGTCACCCAGGTGCCCAAGGGAGGGGATTCTAGCATAAATTCCTGATTAAGAAGAAAGACAGTATTACTGTTGTCTCAAATCTCTACTTTCAATTTTACTTCTTTATTTGTTGTAATAAGGTTAGAGAGGAAAAGAAGGGAGAAATATGGCACACATGTGAGCCACTATGACTGGGCCTGAACTGGTTAAGCAACTACATAGACTCCAAAATGGGATACCCTGGGAATCTTTAAAGGTACAAGCAGAAGTCAATTCAAATCAATTCTGCAAATATTCACTGTACTCTATTATATGCATGGAATAGAGAGTAACACTATAGTTAGTTCCTAAAATTCTCTTTCCTTCACTGCAGGGTGGCAGCAAAAACAAAGCAAGGAAAAAAGACACAGAGAACTCAGATGGGAATAGAGTACCATGGGCCAAAGAGGGAGAAGTCTGATAGGCAACCAACATGCTCAGAGTTTAATGGATAAAGAAACTCCTTAGTAATAAAGTGACATAGATTCTATTAGAGTAAACTTTGAATAAATGTCTATGTAAAGAATAAGGGCTTGGATTTTCAAAACCAACATCTTACACAAATTGGAGTCTGACATGCACAATATAGAACATAGGACAGTGTACTTTATCATTTGTTTCCTCTGTGTCAAACACCAGGAATACAGTATAAATAAAAAAGATGAAATCTTTGTTCTTATGGAGACTGATTTTTTAGTGTGGATGTTAAAAAGAGGGAGAAGATATGTAAGTAAGTAGGTAAATACATAACATGCCAAATGGTAATATGTATTGTAGGGAAAGAGCGGTCAGGGTGAGAAGGTCAGGAAGGACCGAGGGGGAGAGTTTCTTTTTTACAGGCAGTGATTATGGATTATGGAAGTTCTCACTACTCAGGTGGCACTTGAAAACAGGCTCAAAAGAGGTGAGGGAGTAAGATACGTAGATATACGGGAGAAGAATGTTCCAGGTCAAGGGAAGAGCAAGTGCAAACATCCTGTGGCAGGGAGGTGCTCGGCGTACAAGGAACAACTAAACCAGTGTTGCCAGAACAGAACAAGAATGGAAAGCATGGCAAAAGAGAATATTAGAGGTAGCAGAAGAAATGGCATTATCAGAAGTTGGCTGAGCGCAATGGGGAGCCACCAAATATCTTTAAGATGGAAGACGCAGTGTAACTTAAAAATTCATTTTGGTTGCTTAAGTTTCAGAATATACTATACACTAGAAAGAGCTGAAGTAGGGAGAACACAAGGAAATTTTTGCAATAACAGAGGAGAAATAACAAAGGCTTAACCCAGAGCAATCACACTGGAGAAAGTGAGGACCAGATGGATTCTAGGTGTGTTCAAAGATTAAGACAATAGAAATTCTAATAGATTCAATATTGGGTGTGAAAAAGAAGAATCAAGGAACACACTACAGTTTTTGGCCAGAGTAGCCTTTGGAGTTGAGCAGAAAGATCTGTACTAGATAGGAAATGTGATATGATGAAATTTAGAATCCAACTAAAATCATGAAATTAGATAAGATTACTTAAAGTGTCAGTGTAGTAGAGAAGAGATCCGAGGATCAAGTCCTGGGCTGGGTCAGCATTTCAGAGATCACAGAGATGAGAACAAACCATCAAAGGAGCCTGAGCAGTGAGCACTGAAGTCAGAAGACGAAGACCCAGAGGTCAAGTCAAGGAAGTGTCTCAAGATGGGGGGAGGGGCCAACCCTATCCAATGCTGCTAATAGATCTACCGAATCTAGAAGACTCTAGAAGACTGAGCCATTGGATAGGTCACTGGAAAGGTTACTGGTCACCTTGAGGAAGAGTTCAGTGGTAGGAACAAATATCTCATGTGAATGGTTCAGGCGTGCACAACAGAACAGAAATCAGAGGTGACAGTATGTGTGCCCCTTTTGAAGAGTTTTAGTGGGAAGACAATTAGAAAAATTAGCCCTTTGTCCAGGGTTATAGTCGATGTGGTGTTCCAGAAAATGCACCACTCAGATCTCTAGTACCAGGAACATAGTTGATAAGCAGACTCTGCTGCTGTCCCTCTAGATCTACGAACCCATTTGTACCAAGACCAAACTCTCTAGATTGCTCTTAGACAATGAGGGAGCATGGCAGAAACAGTTTTCCCATAACAGGTGACTATGGCGTATGGTCTCCTCCTCACCATGGCCTTAGAAGTAGACTATAATTTGAAACTCTCCAACTCTATCTGTTTGCTCCCCTTGCTTTCCCATGTGTCACACCTGCATTATGATCCGAATTTCGCCCTGCATGCTACTGTTCCCTCCTCTCTACTACAGACTTGATGGCTGTGTCTCAGAAGACTTGAACAAACACCATTGGTAAGTGTTGAAATAAGATTTAAAGTCTTAAACCTAGACAACACAGTTTCAGAGATTGGACTGTTTAACAGAATTTTAATGTCCTCACTCCAGCAGAGTGAAGTCTGCAGACTCTGAGCACCATTGGCTAGAACTAAGACAGATTCCTGGCTTTCCTATACAAAGTATCTCGACATTGTGTGTGTGTGTGTGTGTGTGTGTGTGTGTGTGTGTTTGGCAAAGCTTATAGTCTTTCTTTAATATCTGTAGGTGTATAACTATACCTAAATTAATGATAGTGTTTGCATTTCAAAGCATCATTTAAATAATTCTCAATGAATCTTTCCTCCATCTCTTCAACTTCCTAAATTTAAGACCCTCCCTAAGAATTGCTATATGTGGGCGCCTGGGTGGCTCAGTGGGTTAAAGCCTCTGCTTTCGGCTCAGGTCATGATCTCAGGGTCCTGGGATTGAGGCCCGCATCGGGCTCCCTGCTCAGCGGGGAGCCTGCTTCCCCCTCTCTCTGTCTGCCTGCCTCTCTGCCTCCTTGTGATCTCTCTCCCTCTGTGAAATAAATAAATAAAATCTTAAAAAAAAAAAAGAATTGCTATATGTGTATTTATAAATGGGATAGTTACTAATGAGCAACAAATCTCATAGTTCATTGATCTGTTCAACAAATATTTGCCAAGTTCCTGTTATGTGTTGGACACTCTACTGAGTAAAGGGGGATATGAAAGGGAGAAAGATGGACATGACATCTGCCACCACAGAATAGCAACTGAGGTTTAGAAAAGATAAAACCAAGCAAGATGCTCTCCTTACCAACTGTTACCTGTATGGTACACCATTGAGGTTAAGAACACCAGTTTTTCAACAAGATAGACCTAGGTTCAAGAACTACCTCTATGACTCATCAGTTGTATGACCTTGAACAAATGACATAAGCTCTCTAAACCTCATTATCTCCTGTGTGTGATGAAGGTACTAATCCTATCTTAGGTAACCAGCTATATGCACTAAAGGAGATAAAGATTATAAAGCCCCTAACAGGGTTTTGGTAGATATGAAAAATCTGTACATGCAGCTGTCACTTTTAGGTCTGTGATTTCTGACAAAATGTGCTCTATGTCGATGGAATCTTTAAATCTTCTGTAAAAGCCTCTAACAACCACAAATAATTATTCCAAGTTACAATGTCCTAATGGAAACCTGCATACTCTCTTCTCTACCTCTTGGACCAGCACCGTGCAATTGACCCATTATCCAAGTGCTTCCTTCATTTCTAGATGATCAGTGAACTTTTTGCCCTCTTTTCCCCCTTCCTTTGACTTTTAACTATTTTATTCCTTGTATGCATTTTGATCAAATTTGAGTATCTGAAAAGAAAAAAAATCAGATCTGCTTTTTAAAAACAAAACAAAACAAAAACGCATAACCTTGTTTTGGCTTTAGGATAAGATTCAACAGTTAATAAAATTTTTTTTAAAAAGCTACTGGTGTGATTGGTAGGGTGCGAAACATGGATTATTTTATTCATCCTCCTTTGTGTGCCCAAAACCTGGAAAATAGACAATTTTCTGTTATTTACTGTCCTTCTCTGGTAATGACCTTGTTTGAAATGTCATTTCCAATTGTGAACAGACACCATTTCTGACATCTCCCCAGTCTATCTACAAACGGAGAAAGCATAGGGGAACACACATCAGGAAAATGATAGCTCTTTCGTGAAAAACATGTCTTTTCTTTCTGATAAATGTTGCTTTCAAGCTCAAATTTTCACAGTAAAATGCCATTTCCAGTGAGGAGAAATCGTCACAGAAACTTGGCAATTAAAGGTGTTCAAAAACAAAATTCAACTGAGTAAATCTGAAGTTCTAATTGGCTTTAGTCAACAATTCATGAATCAGGCAAAATCCCATCTAGCAAGTAGAGAGGAGCTCCTAGGAGCTGTACAAAATGAAAGGATTTTATAAGCAAGAAGAGGGTTGGACAAGGATGGTATTAGCAAAAGAAAAGAAAAAAATTGTTCCAGGTAAGGTCACCTTCCCAGAGTGGGGCAGAGGGTCTTATCATACAGATGACCTCACTAGTGCTGGTCACAAAATGCCAGCTTAATTAGTTTAGAATTCCCCTCATGGGAGAGGCTGAAACTGCAGTTAGTTTAGACTTTAAGTCTTAGCAGAACTTAGCACAAGTGACTATTTTAGACCTGTTGCTTCTTTTTAACAAAGGGATATTAGGTCTCATGAATCCCTTCATTTTTTGAAAGAAAAAAGTGAGCCTGACAGGTTTGAATGTTACTGAGCCAACCAGTTTATACACCTGATCCGTTAGGGGACCAATACATTCACTTCATGTTTTCTGCAAGATGGTGGACTCCGACATTAGAAGGAAGGGAGTTCTTAAAAATGCATACCTTGCATTTTTTCAGTCCTTTATTGTCTTGACCTTGTGGGAATGGAATGGGTAGCTCATTGGCAAGCTAGTGAAGAAGAAGAGGCTCATCTAACTCAACTCTGCTTTTGGCAATAAACCCATTTGTACTCCCAATGACAGCCCCCAAACCAGCCCCAATGAGGCCAGGCTTGCCCCTACTTAGTGAGAACCTTCACCCAGTTCTGGGGACCAACATGGGAAGGCTGCTTGGCCAAAAGCTCTAAAACCATGACTTCCGTCCTGTCTCTCGCTCATAAAAGGGACATATTGACCTCTACCTCCCACACTTTTTTCTCTCCATTTCTTCATAAGTAGAGCAGAGAAGAAAGCCATCATTTATTGGGTCCCCCAAGACATCAACTTTTGAGTACACTTGAAATTATTTTAGCCCACTAATGATAATAGTAATAACTTTCCTGGGAACACAGCTCCTGAAGACAGGGTGTGTGATTGTGTTGTTATGACCTAAAGCCAGGCATCCCTGCTGCTTATCTTGTTTGTATGAAGAACATAAAGCCTGAGGTCAGGATTCTGAGTTTGTGACAGATGATCAGATGTACAGAGGGTCCACATATCACACCTACAAATTTTTAAGGATCTTGGGCATACGTTTGCCAGTTATGGGGATGTGCATGGGGAGAGGGCAAGCATGGATAGAGGGTAGAGGGGGGACATGGTAAAGAAAAGTTGTTTGTGATATTTGTTAAGGTCGGTAGGGAAAAGTTTATTCAAGAGGTACTATTGCAGTGGGGTTTTGCAGTAGGGGAGAGAGATTCGGATCAACTCCAAACTGGGTATGGGCAACCCGGGATTTATAGCCAAGATTCAAGGTGGAGGTCAGTTCATAGAAAATTACTAAGAGGAAACATGGAAGCTGGGGGGATTATTGCTAGACCAGACATAACAGGACTCTTGTTGAAAGCACACTAGTGATGAGATATCAAGGATGGGAAAGGAACTTAATCAGACATAGGGAGTGGTCAGATACCAAGGATGGGGGACTTAGGCTAAACTACTGACCAGAATTCTGGCTAAAACTGGACTAAGCAGACCAAAGGTAGAGCCCAAGTTCAGGGCCTCTTGGAGAAGAGGGCTCAGAGGAGGCTGACTCAGGTTTGAGCAAAGGACAGAGTCTTTTATTAGGACCCAGTTGAAATTTATTCAGTAAGATTTCTTGGAGTGATGACTTTTCTTTCTTTCTTTCTTCTTCTTCTTCTTCTTTTTTTTTTTTATCAGTTTCTCCGGTTTCATTTTGTTTTGTTTTTCAAGTTTTTATTTAAATTCTGGTTAGTTAACATACAGTGTAATATTAGTCTCAGGTATAGAATTTAATGATTCAGCACTTCCATCAACACCCTGTGCTCATCACAATTGCCCTCCTTAACACCCATCAATTATTCAACTTCATCCATTCAATTCAAATTCAATTATTCAATTATTCATCCTCTCATGCACCTCCCCTCCAGCAACCCTCAGTTTGTTCTCTAGAGTTAAGAGGTCTGTTTCGTGGTTTGCTGCTCGCTTTCTCTCTCTCTCTTTTTCCCCCCCAAGTGTTTATCTGTTTTGTTTCTTAAATTCTACATATGAGTGAAATCATGTGGTATTCAACTTTCTCTGACTGACTTATTTCAATTAACATAATACCCTCTAGCTCCATCCATGTTATTCCAAGAGGCAAGATTCCATTCTTTTTGATGGCTGAATAATATTCCATTATATATATAATGTAATATATAAATATATATTTAGAAGATATAGATATAAAGTGAGATATATATATATATGTATATATACATATATATCACTTCTTTATCCATTCAGTCGTCAATGGACATGTGGGCTCTTTCCATAATTTGGATATTGCTGATAATGTTGCTATAAACATCAGAGTGTATGTATCCCTTCAAATCTATATCCTTTGGGTAAATACCTAGTAGTGCAATTGCTGGGTCATAGGGTAGCTCTATTTTTAACTTTCTGAGGAACCTTCATACTCTTTTCCAGAGTGGCTGCACCAGTTTGCATCCTTACCAACAGTGTAAGAGGGTTCCCCTTTCTCCACAACCTCGCCAATACCTGCTCTTCCCTGTATTGTTGGTTTTAGCCATTCCTACAGGTGTGAGGTGCTGTCTCATTGTGGTTTTGATGTATATTTCTCTGATGAAGTGTTATGTTGAACATCTTTTCATGTGTTTATTAGCCATCTGGTTCTCTTCTTTGGAAAAATGTCTATTCATGTCTTCTGCCCATTACTAGATTATTTGGTTTTTGGGTGTCCGGTTTTATAAGTTCTTTATACATTTTGGATACTAACCTTTTATCAGATATGTCATTTGGAAATATCTTCTCCCATTCTGAAGGTTACCTTTTAGTTTTATTGATTGTTTCCTTCACTGTGCAGAAGATTTTATTTTGATGAAGTACCAATAGTTTATTTTTACTTTTGCTTCTCTTGTTTTAGAAAACATATCTAGTCAGAAGTTACTATGGCAAATGTCAAAGAGGGTACTGCCTGTGTCCTCCTCTAGGATTTGATGGTTTCCTGTCTCACATTTAGCTCTTTTGTCCATTTTTAGGTTATTTTTTTTTGTATGGCATAAGAAAGTGATCCAGTTTCATTCTTTTTCATGTTTCTGTCCAGTTTCCACAAAACTGTTTGTTGAAGAGACTCTTTTTTTTTTTTCATTGGATATTCTTTCCTGCTTTGTCGAAGACTTGTTGGCCAGGTAACTGTGGATTCATTTCTGGGTTCTCTATTCCATTCTACTGATCTGTGTGTCTGTTCTTGTGCTATTAACCACGCTCTCTTGCAGGAATCTCCTTTTTAATTGGGAGCCTGACTTTCATTGGAATTAAGGAGACTCATTCACCCAACAATGTTTTTCATTCATCTAACAAGTTTTGTTACTGAACACCTACTATGCGCCAGGCAGTGTGTTAGGCATCAGGGAAACAATAGGGATTGTGATAAACATGACCCTAACCCTCTTGGGACTGACAGCGAAATGGGGAAACAGGTAAATAAAAGACCTACAACCCTTGGTAGCTAAAAAGATAATAAGCAGAGGGTTGTTCTAGAAAATAATAGAAAAACCTGTGATCAAAGAGAAGGGAAGCTTTGAAAAGGATAGTGTTGGCCATCCAATAAACCACAGGAATTACATCCCAGCCACAGGGAGAACACATGCAAGGGCCCTGAGGCAAGATGGAATTGAATGACACTGAAAACATTAGGAGGCCAGTATGGGTAGAACAGGGTGAGGATGAGTCAGACAAGTCAGATGTTGTAGAAGGAGCTTGACCATGATGTGATCAGATGTGTTTTTTCTGAAACATTGCTCTGGTCACTATGGACAAAATGGGTTGGTCAAAGACAAGAAAAAAAGCAGGAAGCTACTTAGAAGGAGTCCATTAGGGTAGTCTTTGTGAGATGTGTTGGTGTCTTGAGGAGATTAGAGAGAGAGGGAGAAGACGAAGCAGCGTGGGGGAAGGTGGTAGGGGAGGTGCGCTGTAGGAAGAACTGTTTGGTGGCAGGACTTTCTCTTCTGAGAGTCAGACTGATACAGACAAGCCCTCTGCCAAGTGTAGGGCAGACACTATACATTGGCCTTCAGATAGCTCTCAGACTGACAAGAATATGGAGGACTTAAACTCTGTTAGTGATGCCAGCAATTAGTGAAGCAATTTGGTCCGTAGCCTTCACCTCTCTCTGTCAATGCATGTGTCTTCAGCAGCCACTACGTGTCAGGAGCTGCCAGGGAAAGAGCAGCGAACGAGACAGGCTAGAGTCTTGCCTTCCTAGATTCACATCATCAAGGGGACATGGAGAATTAATTGGTGAACAAATACATTTGTCAAGCCAGGTGGTAAGAATTCTTATGGGAACACCTAGGTGGCTCAGTTGGTTAAGCGTCTGCCTTCGGCTCAGGTCATGATCTCAGGGTCCTGGGATCGAGCCATTCATCTGGCTCCCTGCTCAGTAGAGAACTTGCTTCCCCCTCCCCCTCTGCCCCTCCCTTGTGCTTGTGTATTCTCTCTCTCTCTGTCTGTCAAATAAATAAATAAAATCTTTAAAAACAAAACAAAACAGAATTCTTATGAACTACAAATGAAACTAACTGGGTGAGGAGGCATTTGAGCAGAGACCTGAATGAAGGAGGGGAGAAAATCAGGCAAACATGGGGAACAGGGAGAAGGGTCCAATTCCTGGGCAGCCAGTGCAAAAGCCCTGAGGGGGTGGGGGTGGGGGTGGGGCAGGTTTGGAGTACTTCTCAGCCGGCTCCACCTCCCACAGATTCAGTGTCTTTCTTCTCATTTCAGACTGCTTATCTTTCAGTCCCAACAATCCTAGGTCCCCCAAAACAGGAATCATCCCACAGGAGGTTGGATGACTTTCATTTCTCATAATTTAGTGTCTTTCACTAAACTAAGAATCACATAATCAAAAGTCTGTGACAGTGCATTTAAGTTCTTAAGCTTTGTACCCAGCTGAAAATTACTACTAAACTCTCCAGTTTAGATAGAAAAATGTGTTATTTTGGGGCATTAGAAAGAGTGTGTGTGTGAGAGAGACAGATAGGGAAAGAGAGAGAGAAATTGGAAGAGAAGGATAAGTGAGGGAGGGAGAGAAAGAGATTCTATAACTCGAGACTACAGTGGCTTTGTGTGTCACAGATGAAGTAATTTGTTTATAATTGCTCAGAAGACATGTTTACCCAAGGAACTGATAGCAACACGGAGCCGCCTGTCTGACTTTCAGGTTTATGTGTCTGTTTAGACAAGTGCCAGTGGCCAGGCAGAGTTGGAATGGAGAACAAGTGCACATGATTCTCTGTGTTCTGACCCACTGCCCTGGGCACCAGCCTGACCCGGATGTCCCATCCCTAACCATGGTGCTTATTCCCAGACTTCTTAAAGGACAACACAGCAAAACCTTGGCCAGAGTCAATCTGATCATGGAGAAAGGCAATGACGCAGAGTCTGGGATCTTGGAGACTGAACTGACAATCGGGATTTTTAACCAAGAATTACTGTCCTCTGGAAAGCTGGACACTGTATTTTCTTTGAGCAATTTCCCTTCTTCTATGACCTAGAACTGAAATGGCTTTATATTCATTTCCTACTATTTCTCCAGGGAATCTGTTCACATAAAAAGTCCACTCTAATATAACAATGAACACGATCTCTTTCAGAAAATAATAACACATTGAAGCTGTCTTGATGGACCTTCCCTGAAAAAGTAGGTGTGTGAGTCCAGAGAAGGTGCCAGATCAGATAAATCTTGACCATCATGTTAACCTGCTAGGCTTGGGTGGGTCTTCCTTCATGTGGACCGTGGGAGGACATTGGGCCAAGCCACATGTTGCCCGTACCTCCAACAACCCACTGCATCCCTTGGGATGGATCCCTTGGGAAAGATAACTCCAATCCCCATCTCTTCAGGCTATGCCCATTTCCTATGGAAAGAAAGAAATGATATTACATGATATTGTCATAACGTCCCCCCAAAAGAGATGTCCTCTAAGAGTTACCTGTAACAATGGAGATTGATGTATATGACAGGGCAAACTGTCTTATTTCTCTTATTCTGCAAATTTCCACATCCTAGAGTGGCTGCCTTCCTACCATTGCCAGCCATACTGCCAACACCTAGGATGAAGACCAAAGGATATGTCAACAGGAAGTTCAGCAGAGTGGGAAATGTAACAACCTTGGAAAATAAATTAAAAATCTATTCCTCCCTCACTGATTTGGATAGTGGTTTTTTTTAAAAAAATTATACTAAAATCTCATATTTATTTAGACCTATTTTCTAGACTGCTCTATTGCTCTGTTTAGTATTCTGCCAGTCCCTTACTATCTTCCATACTATAGCTTACAGTATATTTTTTACTAAGTAGGACTACTGCATCTGCTGTGGGAGTGTTGGTGTGAGTGTTCAAGAAATATAAAAACTCAGAACCCAGGACAATAGTCACCCCAGGCACAACCAAGTCAAATGTGCTCAGATATACTTAAAGTTGAATATTTACCTTATGAAATATATAATATAATATAATATATCCAAGAATATTTTGCTAAATTGATAAGCAAACAAAAATGCAGGTAAGCCCATGAATTCAAGGATATCACAACATTGGAAAGTTGATGTGTGCTCTATGATAGATCAAAGAGAGGAACCATGTGATCATTTCAGTAAATGATGAGAGCAAAGGACATCTGACTTAGTTCCCCATCTATTCCAAGCATGAAAAAAAATCTTAGTAAACTAACAGGATGGAAAGACACACATCATAAACCCACACCCAGTGGCATGTGAGCCAATGCCTTTGAACAGCAGAGAACTAAATAAACCATAGATATTGAAAGGAGAGAGAGAGAATCCTTTTTTGTAGATCTTCTTATGCCATGCTCAGGAAATACAGCAAAAATGAGAAGAGAAAACAGGAAACTGTCAGAAAAGATTCTACTGCTTTGGGTTTTCTAACTTGTTCATTTCTCCACACAGCTTGATCAGTCTCTTCTTTTGGCTTTCCTTAGGCTTAATTTCTTTCTACCTTTTTCAGATCTCTTAAGTGGATCACTTTTCTTTCTTCTTTATTATTTCATGATGTTAGTGTCTGAGCTATGAATTTTCCTAAAAGAAAAGCCCTAGATGTATTCCATGTCTCCACCACATTTCATTAATTCTAACCCACATAGTCTTTTTTTCTTTCTTTCCACATTTTCACACCTGCGAATTAGAGATTTATCTCATAATATCAATGCCACGTGACTGCCACAGTGGCCTGGGAGCTGCGGTGTGGCTCTCACTGCCGCTCTTTACCATATGTGTTCATATTTTTACTACTTCACTTAGATACATATGAGCATTATTGGTGATTGCCATGTAAAATGTCTCCAGAAATTTTGCCCTTTCATTTGGCAATGAAATACAGTTATTGTGGATACAGAAATACATGGAAATATATCAACAGGGCACACATTTATATTAGTGACATATATGTTGATATTAGACAAAAAAAACTACAGCTATGTATTTTCTTGCAAAGCAGCTACTGAATACTTTACTGGATTTGAGAAATGAATACATTTCCCAGTGGATGAACCTGTTATATTCTGTTCCTGAGATGTGTAAAAAAGGATTACCCATCATGCTACACGAAGCAGCTGAAGAAAGGAGAAACTGCCAAATCCCTTGGAACAGATAGAAGAAATTTCAAAGCAATGAGAGCCGGCATGTCTCATACATGTATAATGCAGAACTACTATCAAAGCATCAAATATCAATTTGACCGAGACTTCCTGCTGATTTTGAACAGAAGCTGCTTAAACTCGTTACATACTACTCAACTGAGAAAAAAAAATACAACTATGAGTTTGATCAAATAAGAAATACTCATGAAACACCAGTATCCTTTGCCACGCTTTTGAATTGTACTACAGATGCTAAAGGTGATAAGGAGATTAATATGATGAGCACAGGATATAAAAGCAGCAAACACTTCTTTGCAGTGCTCTCCCTAACTGTTACTTGCTGAAAGTTGCCATAATAGTTAGTCAATAAACCACAGAACAACACCTGAGAGTGAGATGTTCCTCAAAGATGTTATTAGGCATGCACCGAAAAGTGGGTGGACAATAGTTGAACTGATGGAGAGTCAGCTGAATGTTATCAGAAAAGATGTCCAGGTGAGTCTTAAAGGATAAGTAAAAGTTTTCCAGGAGCACGAAGAAGGAAAAGTCATTATACAAACACACAGAACACAGCAGAAGTACAGGAGAATACAAACTCATTCGGAAAAAAAGAAGATTCTGTTTGGAAAGTGAGTTTCTACATGGCAAGGGACACGTTCATTTGGTTGTACCCTTGAACGAGAGCTGGCAGAGTCATTGCAGATCACATAGAGGTCCTGGTAGTGGAGCCCTTCAGAGATGGCTCAGGTCAAATCATTCTGTTGGTGATGCTGTCTACTTCCCATTTTATTCTTCTTTTCTCCTCCCTGTGTCCATCACAGAGCTTTCCCCTATGCCCAATGTCCATTATTGGACTTTGATGAAATATTCTTTTTTTTTTTTAAAGATTTTTTTGTTTATTTATTTGATGGAGAGAGATCACAAGTAGGCAGAGAGAGGCAGACAGAGAGAGAGAGGAGGAAGCAGGCTCCCCGCTGAGCAGGGAGCCCAATGTGGGTCTCGATCCCTGGACCCTGAGATCATGACCTGAGCCGAAGGCAGAGGCTTCAACCCACTGAGCCATCCAGGCGCCCTGAAGAAATATTCTTCAGTTGAAAATATGCATGCATGATTTCTGTAGCTTCAACATTATCCTCTGAACACCTAGTACACGGAAGGCCTCACTACGTATATTAAGTGGTTGCTTTATTTGCCAAAAATTATCATGAGCTTAGTTGGCAAAACTCTCTGCCAAACATCATATGTGCTATATTTCTTTCTTTTCCACGTTACTTGCTTTTCCCACGGTGCAGTTGTACTCCCTCAGCAACCTCCATGCTGCCGTGCCTTTTCCACATTCCATGCTGCCTTGGCCTCTGCTTGTCCCTGTGCCTCTCCAGTTCACCCAAATCTGTGCAACACTGAGTAGATAAAATACTATTTCCAAAGATAAAGAACATCCATGACCAGATCTGGGAGGGATGGTGTGGAAAGATAAAGACAGAAAGATGGACATACAGGCAGAGAGTGGCTGCTTCATAAAACATATTCTTGCTTTAGCTTCAAATAGAAATGCTGTTTATTTAACCATGAATGTAAGAAAAAAACCCTTTGCCATCTTTTCTAGATTTGCGTTATTACTGAGGCTACCGGTGGTGTCTTTGTTTTAAAGAGAATGTTCTATTTCACAGAGCTAGGATTGATTACCAGCCTATGCCGGCCAAGGAGAGATACTGAATATTGTAACCCCAATTTACCATGTCACTAATTTGGCAACAGGGGGGGTTATTCTTAATGGAGTGAAAGAAAGATACCATTTTTCTTCTGTGTCTTTAAAGCCAATTTTTTTTTTTTGCTTCTTGAAAAAGAAGCAATGTCACAAATTTCATTACTATAATATAGACTGTAAGACCTGCCAGAGACATTAAAAGGTACCTAGCCCAATCTTCTCATTTTACAGATGAGAAAAAATAAATAAATTGACTTGTTCCAGACTTTACAACAAGCCGGTGACAAAACCAGGATTGAACCCAATTTCTGACTTTACGCAACCAATCTGCCCAAGACATATTATGGAGCAAATGGTACCTACCAGAGACATGTGAGCTGGCCATGCAGCCACAGACTGGGGTGCAGGAAAGTTCAGGAATGCTTAGGCTCTCTCGCGCGCTCTCGCTCTCTGCAGGTTCATTGAATTATGAACTACAAGTAAAAAGTCTCAAGGTAAGTGCTGTTGGAAGAAATCATCGTTAAATCTGGGAGATGAAAAGTCTCATCGCTGTCCAATGGCGGCCTAGTCAAGGAGTTCTGAGAAAGACTTGGCAAATGCCTGTGTCTATCTCCCCACTTCCCAGATGAGTAAATGAAGGCATGAGGAAAAAAAAAATAACCCACACAGCTGAAGAAGAAATTGCTCCAGCACTAAGGTTTCTCTTTCCTGGGCTGCATTCTGCAACCCAAAGCTTGTATAATTCTATAAAGCACTCATGAATCAGCGAGGATGGCAGCCCAATCAATAAATAATATGGAGAGCTGAGAGATTGAGGTCTCTCGGCAGCTTTACCAAGATCTATTAAAAGTAATTTCAGTTCCCTTTTGAATTGCAGTCCTTTCTCTCTTAGCTCTGCCAGAGGTTTTTATTTTATTTGTTCTTGCATTTTGGATAGCCTCCTTTGTTGGCTGTGCAATGGATTTGATGATCTCATTTCACTTGGTCTTTTCCAGCCTGTTTCTGTGATTGGAGTGGGTTGGAAATGGATTCTGAACTTTCTGCCTGAATGAGACGGAGGGAGATTGTGTCAACAGCCTGGGTCCCGGTCCTCCTCAGTGGACCGGAGGCCTGCATTTCCTTCTGGAACAGTCCCCACAAAACCAGGCCCCCTGAATTCTGCTCTTGTTCCATCCATGCTCCCTCCATTATTTTGGGCAGGCCGTGGGATGCTCCCAAACTCGACAAGCAGGTATTTTCTAGACTTACATTTTTTTTAAATTATTATTGTGTCCCATTAGCCAACATATAGTACATCATTAATTTTTGACTTACTTTTGAGGACAGGAGTGCCTGCTGTTTATAGGGGTCTAGTCCATTCTAAAGCCACAAAATCAATCAGCACACCAAACAACTCTTTGTTGAGCAGCTACTGTGTATCCAGCACATTGAGAAGCCAAACAATAAGCCCAGTGGAAACCATAATTCAGAGGGTCTAATAATTTTTCTCATTGACTTCTAAGTCCCTGTTCATTCAGGGATGGGTAGGATTCCTTCTCAAAAAGGCAGCGAAGTTGACCAAGGTCATGCAATGATTTTGTTACGAAGGTTAAAATCAAAGCACTGTATGCCTCCTACCTGATGGTCTTTTTTTTCCCCTCATAATCTTCCAAAACATTGCAATGCTAACCCCCAAAATGATATGCTAGAAATCACACAGTCCCCTATGAAATACCACCGAATTCTAACCAGCCCCCCGCGAGCTGCTCTCCAGAATTCAGGGAGGCCTGCACTCTGAAGAAGGTTGCCTTGATGCCAGTGATAAGAAGGGAGGAGAACGGGATGCTTCAGCGAGCCTGTGGAATGACGGCCCCCTGCTAAGCATGCATCAGGCTCACTGTATCACTCAGAGGGAAAGAGGGGGAATGTACCTGCTCCGGGCAGTGGCCCAACCACGCTTCCATTTCTTCTTCTCCCCACAGCATGATGGAAATTGTGCTGCTCTACTTTCCTCAGAGGACATATCCTTTTACAACGACAGCCCTGGAAATATTCTGGACACTATGAGCGGAGGCTTATAAACTGAGAGGCTGCTGGATATTTGAACTATGCTTCTGATGGAGGTAGAATTATCTGCACTGAATCCAGATCTTCAGCAAAAACCGAGGCCAGAGGACATGCATGGTCTGGCTTGAAAGCCAGTGTCACCTTGGGATGTCCATGAGGTTCCAGGAAAAACTAAGAGTACCCTAGGTGCTTTGGCTGTAACCCTCTTCCATATTTTAGCTAACAAGGGAGGCGTAGGGTTCCTCAGAGTTTCAAAGTCCCTCTCAGATCAGGTCCTGATTTATTTCTGAATAGGATGGGATTCAAGTCAAGTCAACTTGTGTGATTGGACAAGTGTTTATTAACACCTTTCTTCAAGCTCAGTGTGGTTCTGAAGCCTGCTTACCCTCAGGACCTATAAGTCTTACTGCAGAGGAAAAATTTACGACACAAAGGACAGTAATAGAAGGTAGCATAGGACTAAATGCCAAGCTGAATGATTCCTGTAATACACACTTGAATAGTTTGGAATAGGGAAACTCAAAGTGGATTATTTGGGGTGGATTATTTTTGAGCAAAGCTTTATTGAGAAAAAGAAACTTGAACCCAGTGTGAGCCAAGTACACGGAGAGGAGGGGGATGGTGGAGGTATGAGGCCTCAAGAAAGAGCCTGTGAAGAGAGCACGGGCTGGACTTGGGCGGAGGCTGTGCAGGACCCCTTCCCTGGCTCTGGAATTCTCTCCCCAAAGCCCAGAGCCCAAAGGGATGCCAGACCCTCCCGGAGAACAGCTAGCACCTTCTGGAGATAACTTCCTGCAACAGACACTTAAGGCAATTGGATTTTCATTCTGTCAATAATAAAAGCTTCTTGGAGAAGCTAAAAATCCAGTTTAGAGAAACTGAAAGAATTTCATTACACGACAAATGATAGGGAGAACCATTTCCACATAAAGATGTATCCACTGCCTCCCTTATGCATTAATCTTATAAATTCTATCAAAAACAACAATAATTAACTTTTCCCAGCATTATTCTTGAATAAAACAATATTTTTTATAGCTCATGAGTTGGTTGTTATCTAGTTATTTATGGATTATTTTTATCTTTAATGGTGAATTATTGTATAACAAAGGAAAGATTAGCAGAGGAAATTCAAAGGGAGACACACACAAATATGAGCCCAATGCTGCTTTTTAGCAGTTATGAGAACTTGAGCAAGAAACTGACATTCTCTGAGGCTTGATTTCTTGGACAGTTACAAGGAATCCAATTCTTGCTTCCTGGAGCTGATGGGACACTAAGTAAGATGGCATAAAAAACATACCTGACACATGGTCATTACTCAAAAATGAAAACTATTATTATTCTTATCTTATTCTGTAAGGATTTCTTTGTGGGAGTCAGGGACAGGACATTATATTACAATTCCTAATTATTTTTGTCTCTTTATTTTCTTCTGTCTTCCAATTTTTTATGCTGGTGAGTCCAAGCAACCACTGGAATTAAGCTGTGAAGAGAACAAACCTAGGTCAAATAAGCATAGGATAAGCAGGGTACACATATCCAAGGTCTACAAACTTCAGTTACTTTAATACGGGTGGAAATTTTATGCAACTTGTTGCCCAACAGAATAACTGGCTGGATTGACTGAGTTTTTAACTTACCAACAGAAAGAATCAGAATAATATCCTTACCATCTCACATGGGTTGACTAGAAATCTGTATGTGATCAAATTAGGAAAGTTACGGATAGTTTTCTACCTTTTTTTTTAAATCTCTTTGAACACCATGATAGCTGGCTAGTGGTTGGACATATGGGAAAAAACAAACACAAAAAGGACTGGAAGAAGATCCTACCTGTGGATGTGGATGGAGAGTCAGAGTATCACTACCAGTAAGAACACAAGTTTTCAATACCAAGAAATCTATCAGTGGAAACCACTCACCAATATATTTTGGTAGAAAAATCAGACCCTTTGATTCAGAAAAGGCATTTTAAAGTCACAAGCCATTATTATGATAACATTTTATAAGATAGGAACAAAAACATTATATTATATTTTAGTATATTATATTTATATATTATATATATAAAATTTTAATATATTATCCAAAATAGCAAAATTACAAGGTAGTTTCAATTAAAAAGAGGAAAAGGAGATGACAGGTTGTTATCATCATTAATTTTTACATTCTTAGGTTTTAACACATACAGTAAGGGACCAACATGAAATAATTGGCATAAACACATAGAAAGAAGAAAGTTTCATCTCTTTTTGCATTCAAAACCCAGTTACTCTGAAAAAAATTACTGAAATAACTTTGGAAAAGTGACTGGATGCAAGAGAAAATAAACTTCAAGAGATTTTCTTTCTTCTGACAGTAGCGCTTTCATATGGAAATAGGTCATTTAGTTCACTTGAAATGGCAGCAAAATCTATAAAACGCTTAGGAATAAATTTAACAAGAAAGGCACAAGACTCATTTGGAAAGAACTATAAGATGTTATTAAAAACGTAAAAATAAGATCTGAATTAAAAGGAAAGGCATGCCATGTTTTTGGAGGGAAAGACAATAACAATTCTCCAAAAACAAACATACTAACTTAATTCAATTCTGATTATTAGAATTCCTGCTTTTTAAAATTAGGCAAGATCATCCTAAAGTCAATATCAGTGAATAAATGCTCAAGAGACAATACAGCTGAAAAGAAAAGTGAGGGAGGACTTCCTCACTAGATATCAGCACACCCCAAAAGTAAGTGTGAGCAGCTCATATGGTATTGGTAGAAGAACACATTTGTAATTAGAATAAATAATTCAGAAGGGGAACGTACAGTATATATGAGGTTAAAATTTCATTTCAATTTGGTAGAAAAAGGATGTTATATTTAAGAATCAGCATATTTGGCTCTTCATCCAGAAGAAAAACATGAACCCTGTATATCAAGAATCAGTTACAGATAAAGATTTAAATGTGAAAAATCAAATGATAAAATTTTTGTCAGGAATATTTTATAAACTACGGGTATGGTGGAACCTAACCAAGTCTTTTCATCTGAAAGCTGTAAGATGATGATAGAAATGATTAGCTATATAAAAATTAAAAACAATCATATAGAAGAGATGCTGTATAGGGAGTCAAGAGACACACCATAGATTTGGGTAAAAAGAATTATAAATACAGAGAAGCACAAATATGCCTACTAAACAGGAATGATTAAAAATGTAAAGAGTAGGGATGCCTAGATGGCTCACTCAGTTGAGCGACTGCCTCCAGCTCAGGTCATGATCCCAGGGTCTTGGATAGAACCCTGGGTCAGGCTCCCTGCTCACTGGGGAGTTTGCTTCTCCCTCTCCCTCTGTGCCTCCTCCTGCTTGCTCTCTCTCTCTCAAATAAATAAATAAATCTTTTTTTAAAAATGTGACAAGTCAACAAAAAATATATAAAGATATAGAAAAAGACAATTCACAGACATGCAAGCAGAGTGCCAAATTTAAAAGTGAAAAAGTCCAGTGCTCTACAGGTCAGGAACATGCAGATCGAAAGGAATAATGAGTACTTTGTGTCTATCGGAACAACAAAAATAGTTTAAAACTGTGAATGCTGTAGCAGATTTTCACTGCTATATCCTTGGAGTCTAAAATAGATTCTTAAAAAAATGCTAGGTGCTTCTTCAACATTTGTGAAATGTACAATGGCATCGTTAACAATTCTACTGCACTTACCATGTGCCAGATGCTCACTGCTCTGCAGGTGGTAATTCCTCCAATCTTCACGACACCCCTAGTGGGGTAAGTGCACTTACTCCCATTTCACAGATGTGGAAACTGAGATACAGGGTGGCACGGCAAACGAGTAGCAGGGCTAGGAAAGGAACCCAGGCAGTCCAACACCAGATTTTCAGCACCTGACAGCAAAGCTCTATTACCTCTCCCCACATCCACATTGATGGTTGGGGTGTGGGAAAAGAGCACAGACTTTTTATAGAAAGCCGCCTGGCAGGAATTCCACTCCTAAAAGTAAACACCCCCCAAAGTAAGGATATGTGCAAAGACATCGATCACCACACTGCAGAGTGGGGAGAAGGCAAACAAAGGCAATGGCTGAATCATTTACGGTAAATGCACACCACGGAATAGCATGCAGCCACGGAAATAGAAAAATGAGAGTTATGACCGTTGACTTGGATCAGTGTCAATAATGAGGACTTGTAAAGAAACAAGATGCAGAGATATAAACATAATATGATCCCATCTTGGTAAAAACAAAAAAGACCGAATATCTGTGTCTGTGCGTGCATGCGCAGATGTGTGTGCACATGGCTGTGGGCGTTTATATGCTACGGGTCTTTATATGATGACATTAGCAGAGAAACACTTCTGGGTTGCTACCACGGATGCCCAGGAGATTAGGGCTGGGTATCGATATGAGTGAAATAAGGAGCAGGAAATAGAAACCAAGCAAAAATGAAAAAAAATAAAGACTACACTTGAAAAAAAATGTATACAATCACATTTACGCACTTGTATAAAATTATGTATAATGACAATAAATTTAAAATGTCTATTCCTATTTGTTGCTCCTTTCTTTTAAAGTGGATTGATTTTCTCATCTGTGAATTATAAGAGCTGTTTATATATTCCAAAAGTAAGTCCTTTAGTAAGTGTGTTTATTAAAAATCTTGTCTCCCAGTCTGTGGCTTGCCTTTTAATTTTATTAATGCTATAATATGAAGAATAGAAGATCTAAATTTTTGATAAAATTCAAGTGATCAATTTTCTCTTTCATGTTCAAGTGTTTTCTATGAGTCGTCTAAGAAATATTTACCTACCTCCATGGTCACGAAGATTTTCTCCTACGTTTCTAGTAAAACTATGAATTTACCCTTTCACATCTACAGCTATAATTCATTTCTAGTTAATTTTCATGTGTGGTTTGAGGCAGGAGTTAGCATCATAAGATATTTAAAACCTTTAGTCATCAGGGAAATGGAAGTTTCACACGCAGTTCACACCGCAATGAGATACCACCGCAAACCAAAAGAATGTCTCACATTAAAGAGACTGACAATTTTAAGTGTTGACATGGATGCATAGCAACTAGAATCCTCATATGTTATTGGTGGGAATATAAGATGTTGCAACCGTTTTGGAAAGCAATTTGATGGTTTGGTATAAATTTACCGTGTGACCCACTTACCCTGTGTCGCAACAATTATTCTAATAATTCTAATTATTTACACAGAAGAAATTACACAAGAGATTCATGCAAAAACTTGTGAATAAATCTTTATACAGCTTTATTCATAATAGCTGGAATTAACCCAAATGTGGATCACCAAGTAAATGGATTTAAAAAAACCAAACTGGGTATATTCGTAATACTACTCAATAATACATATGTGTATGTGTGTGTGTGTGTGTACACACACATATATATATATATTAAGATTTATTAATTTGAGAGAGAGAGAGAGTGCAAGGGAGAAGGAGAGAGGGAGAGAGAGTCTTAAGCAGACTCCACACTGAATGCAAAAACAGGACCCTGAGATCACTGTTTAGCTGAAACCAAGACTCAGCTGCTTAACCAGCTGAGCCACCCAGGCGCCCCTATGTATATATGTTTTAAATGAGCTACTAATTCATGCCATAACATGGATGAGTCTCAACAATGTTAAGCTGGGTAAAAAACCAAATATAAAAGTGTATATGAATGTGACAAAAGGTCCAAATTTCTTGCTGTAAGATAAATAAATACTGACAAAGTGATGTATAACATAATGACTACAGTTAACTGGGTTGTGCAGTATATTTGAAAGTTAAGAGAGAAAATCCTCTAAATTCCCATCACAAGGAAAAAACATTGCTACTCTTTCTTTGTTTTCTCTGAGATGGTGGATGTTACCTAGGCTTATGGTGTAATCATGTCACAACGTACTCCAGTCAAGTCATTATATTGTATGCATTAAACTTATGCAGTGCTATATGTCAATTATATCTCAATAAAACTGGAAAAAATAAAATAAAAAATAAAAGTGTACATATTTTATGCTTCATTTGTATAAAATCAGACCAGTGGAGTTACCTATGGCAGGGCTGGGGAGGAATTGACTACAAAGTTCACAAAGGTACTTTCTGGGGTGATGGAAATGTCCTCTATCTTGCCTGGAATGATGATTACACACTCGTATAAATTTGTCACACTGATCGAACTGCACTCTTAAAATGGGTCTATTTTATAATAGGTAAATCATTTTTCAATGAAGTAAAAAGAATTAGGAAAATAAATGAATATTTAAAATAAAATACACACAAAAAATAAAGCCCCAAATGAAGTCTCTGCCATCAAAACAATTTGTGATTTTTGGTCTTCTCCAATTCTTGCCAAACTGCTCATAACTATTTAGGCTAAGTTCCTTTCCGAATGGATTCCAAGCAACTGATCCAATTTTTTTAAAGGGGGAATCCTCTACTCTTCCAAAATTTTAGATCCATTTATTTCCTCGGCATTTCTCATAAACCATCAATGTCCATCTTGAAAAATTGCAAGTGTGAGTTTCTTGAGTTAATATCCTTTCTGAGGAGTGGGTTTCATTTTGGCTCATAGAGACAAATGTTACCCGCTGCTACGTGACACCGGACACGTTTTCATGAAATCTGTCAGGCATAGGTCGTACTTTTTATAAAGTGTTTATGAAACTGCCCAACCTTGGAATCTCTGGAGAGCCTCTTATTAGCAGGCAATCCTGGAAGGTCAGCATGGACCCTGCTAGGTACTCAAAAGGCAGGAAAATGGTCTCAGAGAGCTGTAGCTGCTCATTCAAATTACTGGGATAGTTTTCCAAAAATACTACTTCTGAGCCCCTACTTCAGACCTACTACATCAAAAAGTCTAAAGCTGAGGCTTGAGCGCCGATGGTCTACACAGCTCCTCAGACCATTCAAAGGTGCAGTTAGGATTGTAAATCACTTTCAAAAGGAAAGAGGCATGTCATTTGGCACCTTTTAAAAGACATATACCTACCAACATGAAACCATTTTTAAAGGAGCTGGAAACATGTGCCCTGCATTGAGAAGAGAAAGATAAGCATCTTTAAAATAAAGTGAAAGAAGGGCATGGGGGTGGCTCGGTCTCCCTTCAGCTCAGGTCATGATCTCAGGGTCTTGGGATCAAGCCCTGCATTGGGCTCCTTGCTCAGCAAGCAGTCTGCTTCTTCCTTTCTGTCTGCCTGCCACTCTCCCCTGCTCCTGCGCTCACACACTCTCTCTCTTTATCTGTAAAATAAATACATAAAATCTTTAAAATAAAAAAAAAAGAAAGAAATGTCTTTATTTCCTCTGCTAATTGGACTGCACAGCCAAACCAACACCTACGGAGGGCTCCCAGGTCAGCAACACTCCAGCCAATACAGCCTCGGAATTCCTGGCTGAGTGTTACACATCCAGATGTCCAAAGAGTTCCTTGATCCTCTATTTTTTCCCCCCACCACATATCTCTCCCTCCCTGGGAGAGCCAAGCCAGTCTGCTTATCATTCATTTACACCAGCTTCTCATGTTTCCTCCTTTCAACCATTTGATCCCAGCTCTTGGAATATCATTGTCTTCCCTGGCAAATCATCTGCCTTTCTGCCTCCAAAACCTGTTCTAAACTCCTCTTCCCCAGGGAACCTTCCCCGATAAAGAGAATTACTTGTTGCCTGACTACTCCAAGTGTCATTCAGGGATGAGTCAGGTCCCCACAAGGGTAAGGTTAGGGTTAGACATGCAGAATCTGCCCCCCCACCCCCCGGAACTGCTCAGTCCGGTTCTGCATTGTAACAAGATCAAGGTGCAGTTGAAGGGTCATCACTAAGTATACTCACTGAGTGATCTGGGAAAGGCAAGACCACTGGCCTGTCCTTTAGACCACAGGGCTCGGGTTGGGTCTGGGCTACCCTTCCTAAGACGTGCACTGCAGAGGTGGTCTGTGAGTTCTCCTGCGTGCTTGCCAGGATCAGTGGGCAGGAAGCTGTGATGTAGCTTCTGTGTCTTTCGTTCCTTACTCTCCTGCTCACACTGGGGACACTGAAAAGGAAGAGAGAAATCTTGCTTTCCCTCCTGCCCCACGTGAGAAAGTCAGCCTTCTCGACCCAACAGGTCAGGTGAAGGACGGATATTCACTTTGCAAAAATTGAGGCTTAATTCACACACCATAAAATTCACCTTTTTAAGTTGTACCATTCAGTGGTTTTTAGTGTAGTCACAAAATCATACAGCCCTCACCACTATCTAGTTTCAGAACATTTTCTTCACCACAAAAAGAAAGCCTGTTATCAGTCAGTATAGGTATTTCCCTGCCACACCAGGCCCTGGCAACCACTACGCCACTTTCGGTCTCTATGAATTCACCTATTCTGAGGACTTCATGTAAATGGAAGCCTATACTCTGCCCTTTTGTATCTAGCTGCCTTCACTTGGCATGATGTCTTCAAAGCTTGGCCATGGGTGGTGACATGTCTCTCCTTGACCAAACTCTGTTGAGGCTCCCCTGAACTTTTCAGCTGGGCCTTGACTTTTGGACTTCATGTCTGTCTCAGCATCATTTGATTTTAACAAGAACCCTGCTAAGAACCCCCACCCTCTGTATCTGACCGAGCTCCTTGTTCTTGACCGTTCTCCGGGCAACGTCTGATCACCCCAGCCTGCCTTCAGCAGGAATCCTGTTGGGTCAGTTTAACCAGAATTTCCCCTTAACTCTGATGTTTCCTCCTAGGGATTTTCTCTCCACTGATCGCCACCCCGCTCCTTGCTTATAAACTCCCACGTGCCCATGCGGTCTTGGGAGTCATATCGATCTCTCTTGCCCAGGGCAAGACAGTCCCTATACTCGGCATGATGTTCCTCCTGGGATCAGCTCTTCCTTGTCTCACTTTAACAAGTGAATGAATGTTAAAACGCTCTTTTTTCCAACAGCTAGAATGTCATTTTGTCTTTAACAGTACTTCATTCCTTTTTTGTGCATAAGTAATATCCTAGATGTAGCCATAATCAAAATTCTTTACCTATTATCATTTGCTGACTGTTTAGGTTGTTGCCACTTTGGGGCCATGAAGAATAAGGGTGCTGTGAACATTTCCAAACAAGTTTTTTGTGGACAGAAGTTTTCAATTCTTTTGAGTATATGCTTAGCCATACGGTTACTGGGTCACATGTATGATGAACACAGGCTCTCAAGAGAAAGACTTACTCATGTATTCTTCTTTTAACAGATCTCAAAAAAAAAAAAATCTCAAACACATACTCCTCTAGGCCTCATCATCTCTGTTCGGGAAATTTGCTACTTGCTCATAACACCTTCATGGGATGGATGTCGGAATAAATTAAGGAGAGTGAAGTGGCACAAATAGCCTTCTCGTGTTCACGCTAAAGACCAAGGACTATCTCTGAACATGAGTGATGTGTGTTCAGTTATGCCTCAACATTCTGGTCTCTCACAGCACAGAATGACTAAACAAATCCTCAGAGTGTAAAGTTGAATCACCTGTAATGCCAAGTATAATGTGTCTGGTCCTTCTCCAAAATCTACTCTCTAGAATGAGGACATAACAGAAAGTCATGATTACCCACAAAGTCTACAGAGACTTAAAGACAAAGGCTGGCACAGTTTCACAGGGAGACAAGTGACATTCTCAGGACAGCACGTCTCCTTCTCAGACACCACAGGCTCCAGGGTCCTGGGATTAAAAACAACATTTTTGAGCCACTCTCCAAGTGAGGACTCTTAAAGCTCCAAGTAAGAGGAACCACTCAAGCCAAGCTCAAGCCATGAAAAGGGGAAACTAACCTAGTGAGGACTTACTCATTGTTCTGCGAAGTCAAGGAAAAAGAAACCTAGCCTGAGGGAAGGGATGAGAACTGGGAGCCGGTCTCTCACTCGCCCTCATAGCTCCATTCCTTCAGAATTCCTGTTTTCATTTTATTTTCCTCCCTTATGTCATAGATGCCAATATCTCCCACATTCACATAGCACGTGTCCAGCTGGCCCAGGGAGGACCTGACCACCCAACACTCAGTGGCTTTAAATGCCTACAGATCTGATTCTGATATCCCATTTGCTCTCAGCCTCACTCCCCTTCCAGGAAACAGTGACCCCAAACAGAGTGACTGGCTCCATGTGGTGCTCTCTCCACGTGATCTGGAAGAAGAGGCAATCCCTAGAAGATGGTGCATGTATTGTAAGGCAGATTGTTGGCCAGACAAAACAACCCAGGAAGACACCACAACTACTTTCAAGTATGAGTTTACAGTTTGCACACAGAGCATTCCCTGGTGTCGAGAAGCCTTGTGAAATCAGCATTAGGTCAGAAAGTCACTTATCTGGGTTGCATTTGCCCGATGCTATCATCTAAACTACAGTGGTCAATGTGATCCACATGGACCAATTATCTATGTCAATACTCCCAGGGTTGTTTATGTTCGGGGCTTTATGCCAGCAATTGGAGGATATGAGGAAAATAGCTAAAAACACACTACCACCTCCATCCAGATTGCCAACATTAAGTCTTCCTAGATTTCAATTCTAGAGCCATTTCTGTGTCCAGGTAACTCTAGTATAATTACATTCACTCAATAACACTATAAATACCATTTTGGTATTAATTTCCATTTCGCTAAGGAACCTAGGTAGATCTTTAGCCAGTTCAGTTGGGAAATTCTTTCCTGCTCTCATCCAGATGTTGCAGCACTGAGATTTTCTTAATCCTTTTCTAGGAGCCCCTGTTAGCTTTGCCCTTTGCAGTTCCACCCAGAATATTTGTTTGCCTGTGTCTGATCCTCGTGCTTGGACTCCAAACCCAAAGTTAACTCTGAGCCAGCACGGAAAAAGAATCTCCATCAGAGGTGTGGTTAAGGAGGCTGGGGTTTGCTTCAGCAAATTCGGCGACCCATGGGTTGCCAGTTCCTTATTTAAAATCAGAGAAAGCCTTTTCTCTCCTATTTGAATAACATGTAGCTTTCTCTCTTTTCATTGGGGATATGCTGCTGTTTCTAGCTGGATGCCCCAATCACCTTTTGAAACTCTAGGGTCAGTGGAGAGATCTAATTGCATTCTCAATAATGGGAAGAGAAACCCTTAGACTGGTAAAACCTGGGTCCCCCTTCCCCATGGTGCAGAAGCACAAAGGCCTAGAAATTTCCTATATCCTTCTGTGACCTCCCCCCCCCACCCCCAGCAGAGTAGAGCAGCCTGGTAGTTTATCCTGTAACTGTTTCCCGTGCATTCACATGTGAGCTACACTTACATCTCTGACGGCACATTCTTTCTCCTCATTAAGCTGGAAGAGCACACTGGCAATAAAGTAGAAGGTGAATGCCAATCAATTATAGTGCCTTGGACAGCTACTGGCTGGAAGGCAGGATGGTGGATCATCTGTCCCTTCCTTCTCTTAATCCCCCATTTTTCAATCTGTCTCCATCTAGCCAACGCATTCCATCCTCCCTACACAAATCTAAAGGGAAAATGAAATGGGGAAGCTTTCCTTTGAAATGCCAAACAGCTTTTGACATCCTTCTCCCCAAACGTCTCAAGGTCTTTTGGCAAAAGTTTTTCGTTCAAAACCTATGGCATGGTGGTATCCTGGTCTGGGATCCCTATGCTTGTCTGTACCATGCTTCCTAGTTTCCTGTTGGGAGGAGCTGTGAAATGTTCTTTATTAAGTAACTGCCCTGATTCTGCAGCCCGTGCCCCACCCACCACTAGAAAATCACCAGTGTTTCAAGGTTGGCTACGATGAAGCCTACCCATTGTCACATGTATAGAAAAAGCTGGGTTTATTTGCAAGGAAAAGATACTTTGTTTCCATTATCCCATATTATTAGGAGGGATGTTACAAAGGTGACTATAGACCCCCAAATGATGCAATACTTTACAACCACCCTTCACTTACTTGGTGAGAAGTGTTCGTTGTTATCTCTTAGGGCTGATGCACACTTGGTCAGGGTGGGGGGTTAATAAGAGACTGAAGGACAGTAGTGACAGTGACATTTGCCTGCTCCTTCCTTTTCAAAGTAACAACATGTAAGGAATGTAAAACAAACCCAGAATCTTATTTGATGCCATCAATGACTCAACCAAATACCTCTCCAGAGAGCCAGGCAACTTCGTACATTTCTCTATGATGGCTTTATTGACTCTACTTTTTGCCTATAAACGTAGAGTCCATTTGAGGACAGTGGGTTCCAACTGCTCCAGTGAACATGGCTCAGGCTGTTTTTTCTAAATCATCCCCTGCACAGAATCCACAACGCAGCTCCCTGTTGAATTAAAGTCTTCTCTTGAATGAGGCTATTGCCCTCAAAATGTATCCTAATCAAATCATGTGCATTCATGCATGCTGTATGTGTTTTTCACATTTTCTTTGTATGGGAACACGGAGACACAGAGAGAGGAAAAAATAAGAAGATATTGAAGGCAAGAAATTAAATGGAGTGGTTTAAATAAATCATGTTAAGTGTCATTATAATGTATCCCAGTCACTTCATAGTCTTGGAGCAGTGCCTGGAACACAGGGGCCACTAAACACTTATTGAATGAATGCATGAGGTGCCCAGGCAATCCATAATCAGGGAGGTGGGTTTAGAATTGTGTAACATCCAATGGGAAGAAATCATAGAGAGAAAAGGGATCTCTGATGTAGAAATCTTACATTCCAAAAAAGGGGGAAATTCCTTAATATCTAAATATTATTCTAAAGAGATGAAGAAAAAGTGGGACGCTCTTCTTTAGAATTCAACATTTTTTCCACATGCACTCACCTGAATGGATTGCTGATTATAAAATACTCATATAGAGAAAAATGCCAAACCAGTGCCCCTTCCGTCTCCACAACAGGAAGAGTCCTTGCAATTGGCCCCTGCTGCCTTTTCATCTCCTGGGTGGGGAAGCTCCCGCAAGGCAAGCTGAGGAAATGTTTCACTCACCAGGTCACCAGGGAGAATTCTGGGCTCTGATTCGCCTGCCGTCTCCTTTCCGTTCCCAAACTCAGTCTTGGATTTTTTAGGATTCTGTAAATGCCTCTTTTGGATGAATTACCTCCAAATCCCCTTAAGATATGTGGTCAAATTTCTATTAATTGTGATAGGTCATGCTAAGCGGAATTCACAGACAACAGCATATCTTTATCTTCAGGGTCATAGTAATCCAGTTCATCATTGAATTTATCCCACACATATTTATGGGTAATGTACTATATGCAAGGAAATGCGCCAGGTGCTGGGGATAGCCTGCGAACAAGCCTTACAGATCATACAGTCAACTGGGGGTAGAGAGAAGCAAAGAGGCTATTAGAAAGCAGAGCGGCAAGTCTGTAAGTACAATGTGAGAATATTAGATGGCATACAATACAGATTCCAGAAGACCAGGGAGGGCTTCCTGGAGAAAGAGACATCTGAGTTAAAACCTGAAAGACAAGGAGAAAATGGAGAAGAGGGTTCCAACAGGAGGGACAATTTGGGTAAAGATAAATAACTTCATGCCAGTATGGGGTGGGCTCTGATGAGTATGGATGGGGCAGGAAAGGAGGTGAGGGTGGGAAGGTAAGGACAGGAGACAAAGCCAGAAAGAGAGAGGGAAAATCAGACACTGGATCATGAATATTGGCATCAGCGTTCCCAGCAATGACCACCCTTTTGGAAACTTCTCAAACGCTGACCCAGAGTCAGGTATGTGCGCCTGTGCACCCGGTGAAGTTTGCAGGCATGGACCCTAGCCCTTCCCAGGAACATTTTCCATCTTAAAGACAATCACTACTATACAGGTATGATGATACAACACTATTTTTCTAAGTGTTCTCTTTTCTTGAACGTATCATTCATTCAATTTGGGATTCTAGTTAAACCTTGGGGAGTAGAATGCTGGTATGCTTTCTCAGCTCGGACTTAGAGTAGAGCTTCAGGCCTAGAATGAATATGTTTTCTGATCCGAAAGGGAGGAGGCCTAGGCGAAGGCTGTCAGTGAGGATGTACCCAAGGATGGAGACCAGGAGAATCGCCAAGACTGTGCACCACCCTCCCCCACACCCAAGCACCGCTTGGAGCTGTTGGAAGAAATGCAGATTTCTTCCTTACATGAGACCTTTTTATTTTTTACTTTTTGTAACTTTATTGTGAAATAGTTTCAAATGTACGGAAAAGTTGCAAGTACTTTCATATGTCTTTACCCAGATTCACCATTTGTTAAAATTTTGCCCATATCTATAGTTTATTATTGCATTTGTAATTTTATATACTATATGTAACTTTATATATATTTTTATATGTATATATATTTATAATACATATATGGGTATATATCATTGCTTCTCATTTTATATATGTCATTATATATACTATGTGTATATATATTATTCTCTGAAACATTTGAGAGTAAGTTACATACATCTGCCCCTTTACCTCTAAATACTTTCATGTGTATTTCCTCAGAACATTCACAATCATAGTGCAATTATCAAAATTTTCAAAAATTAACATTGTTCAGGGGTACCTGGCTGGGTCAATCAGTTAAGAGTCCGACTTGATTTCAGCTCAAGTTAGGATCTCAAGGTCCTGGGATCAAGCCCCATGCGGGGCTCTATGCTCAACAAGGAGTCTGCTTGAAGATTCTCTCCCTCTCCCTCTGCCCCTCTCCCTGTTCGTGCTTGCTTTCTCTCTCAAATAAACAAATAAATCTTTTTAAAAAGTTAACATTTTTTAAAAACTCTTATCTTTGGGCACCTGGCTGGCTCAGTCAGTAAAGCATGCAACTCTTGATCTCAGGGTTATAGGTTTGAGCCCCACATTGGGTGTAGAGATTCCTTAAAAATAAAATCTTTAAAAAACAAAACAAAACAAAACAACCACCTATACACAGTCCCTTTTCAAATTTTGCCAACTATCCCAGGAAATAGTTTTCATTATTTTTGACTAGCGAGTGATCCAGTTGAAGATTATACATTGCATTTAGTTGTCATATTTCTTTAGTTTGCTTTAATCAAAAAGAGTTTCTCAGCCTTTCTTTGTCTTTTATGACTTGATATATTTGAGGCACACACAATAACTATTTTGTAGGATGTCCCTCAATTTGGGGCTATGTGATATTTTCAGGATTGATTGTTTGATTTAAGGTACACATTTTTTGGTAGATAAAACAGATGTGTTTTTCTCAAAGCCTCATATCAGAAGGCACACGGGTGAAGTCCATTTTTCCCATTATTGGTGAGCATAAGATGTCTCACAATGGAATTCTGAAAGGTATACCTCAGCATTACCAGAGTTCCTAACCCCCAAATCTAGACCCAGAAGTATAAGGGTCTTCATGGAGACATACTAATCAGAATCAGAGGGAAACCCAATGTCTCTTGTATGTCCACCACATAACGAATTGCCCTCTACAAGTTATTTTATACACATAATCACATTAGTCTTTGTAGTAACTCCCTAAGGTAGGTAGTATCTGTGTTACCTTAGCAATTAAGAAAATCAGAAAGACTATGTCCCCTGGTAGGAGTAAACTGAAGTGGTGGGATGTGAATTCTGGTGTGTTTTACCTTAGATTACAGCTCACCATCACCTTATAAAACAAATACATCGAAACTTGGAGGCAATCCACTTGACGCAGGCAATTGGCTTTTGCTTAATCGCCCCCTTACCGTCCCCTGGAACATTTCCGTCTCCCATGCTGAGTATCCCTTCCTCCACTCAGTGCCTCTCCCTGGAGGCTTCTCATCCTCAGCTCCTCTCTTCAGGCAAAATTGGGGCTGGAAATCTACCCAAAGATCCCTTTGCCTTCATCGGTGTTTACTCTTTTTCATTCTTCCTGGGGCTTTGGAAACCTAGACCGTGGTCCCCAAAGCACGGGACTATTTATCCTCATAAGTCATCCTGGGACTGAATTCCTGGGGAGGAATTGTGTGCTTGTCTCCTCCCAGAAGCTGTGTCCTACAGTGACCTGGGTGGTGCCTCCCCACACAGATAGCAGACCCTAACCTCTGGAAGCTGTGAATGTTGTGTCAGAACGTAAAGTGTTTATAGACGGGAATAAATTAAGGCTCTTGTGATGAGGAGATTATTCTGGATTGTCCAGGTGGGCCTAAATGCCTTCACAAGTGTTTCTATAAGAGAGAGGCAGAAGGAAATTAGACTTACATGGAGGAAAAGGTGATGAGGAGACTGGGGAGTGACACAGTCACAAGCCAAGGAATGCTGGTAGCCACCAAAGGCTACCAAGAGGCTGGAAAAGGCAAGGGCTGGATTTTCCCTAGGGACTTCTGAGTTTGTCTGGTCCTACTGACCTAGTCCTTGTGACCCTAGTAACCTGGCCATAGTGACCTCGTCCTTGATTTTGGATTTCTAGCCTCCAGAACTGTGAGAAAACAAATTTCTGAGGATACCAGCGTGGCTCAGTCATTAAGTGTCTGCCTTCGGCTCAGATCATGATCCCAGTGTCCTGGGATTGAGCCCTGCACTGGGCTCCCTGCTTGGCAGGAAGCCTACTTCTCCCTCTCCCACTCCCTCTACTTCTGTTCCCTCTCTCTGTGTGTCTCTCTCTCTGTGTCAAATAAATAAATAAAATCTTGAAGAAGAAGAAGAAGAAGAAGAAGAAGAAGAAGAAGAAGAAGAAGAAGAAGAAGAAGAAGAAAAGAAATTTCTGTTATTTCAGCCACCACAGTGTTACTAATTGGTTACAACCACAGGAAACCAATACTTTTTTTTTTAAGATTTTATTTATTTATTTGACAGAGAGAGATCACAAGTAGGCAGAGAGGCAGGCAGAGGGAGAGGGGGAAGCAGGCTCCCTGCTGAGCAGAGAGCCCGATGCGGGGCCCAATCCCAGGACCCTGAGATCATGACCCAAGCCAAAGGCAGAGGCTTAACCCACTGAGCCACCCAGGTGCCCCACCAATACTTCTTAAACTCTTGTGGAGGAGGAATGTTGAGATTAATGGCCAAAAATGCATAGATATACAGCTCTTCCCATGGGAATCTGCTCTTTAATAAGTCCTGACAATAAAACCTTAGGCATCCCACAAGGCCACAGTGCTCTGGTCATGGAACATGATGTTCTGAGAGACTCAAGGGCAGGCAGTATGAAATGGACCTCACCGGTACTCCAGAGAGCCCAACTCGTTCAAAGCCCCAGAAGATCAGCACCAACCACCATCAATGGCATTCAAGATTTTAAATAGAATAGAATAGAAGAGTTGGGGTAACCTATATATTCCTCCATTTTCACGTTATTCACTGATCCTCCATCTCTTGGTTTCTCCTTTGACTCATTCATCCAGTTATCCAACTAGTGGAGGAGACCAACATCTACTGACATGGGAGAAGGCTGAGCACTGAGTTTAAAGAGCAAGACTTTGGGAAATGCAGATGGAGCTTCCAATCCTATCCCCCGCCACTCCCCACAACCCTGACCCAGTGAGGTTCTAGACTGTGCAGAGCCTCCATTTATCAAAAACATAGGGACATGGGGTGCCTGGGTGGCTCAGTTGTTAAGCATCTGCCTTCCGCTCAAGTCATGATCCTGGGGTCCTGGGGCCCCGCATCTGGCACCCTGCTTGGTGGGAAGGCCTGCTTCTCCCTCTCCCACTCCCCTTGCTTATGCTCCCTCTCTAGCTGTGTATCTCTCTCTGTCAAATAAATGAAGAAAATCTTTAAAAAAACAAGCAAACAAACAAACAAAAACCAAGGGATAATGCTGCCTTCAGCGAGGTGATGAGGGCTGGATGAGACAGGTAGGTAAAAGACTGGACACAGTGTTTGGGCAGGTGGAGTACTTAGTAACTTCCAACTATCACCATCGAGTGCCTTCTATCATCTAGAACTAGACTCTTTCCATCTATTTCTTAGTTGATTGATCAGGCATTGCAGTTGTCATCCCTCTGGAGTTCACAGGAGGTAGATAGCAGACACCTGAACTGTTAAATTACAATCCAGCAATGCAGGGTAGGATGGCCATGTGTGTGCAGCTCAGGATGGCTGTGTATACGATGCAGGATGACTGTATGCAGTGTAGGATGGCCGTGTGTGCAGTCTTTTATTTTTGGTTTTCATCTGTGTTTTTTTCCTCCTTGATATTGGCTGATAAATTGAGACAATAACCTAACATTTTTATTAACAATAGTTATCCTTTCTGAATTTTGCTTTCCCTCTATAATGCGAAGAATACCTCATGGGTTGTGTGTGGGGGGGGTGTGGGTGTGTGGGGGTGCATGTGAAAATTACATTTATCCACACATATCTATAAACACGTATACATATTATATTTGTGTGTGTGTATGTATGTATGTGTACACATACATATATATAAATATCTAACAGTGCCTGGAACCTAATAGCTGCTCGAAATTTTGCTTATAATTCCCCTCTTTTCTATTTAGCTCTTTTTCCTTTGCCTCTACACCGCAGAGGCAGTTGGATATGAAAGACAGTTGATTGGGTTTAATGGTCTGGAACTTGAGGGCAACTTGACTTTCAAATTACTGTTGTCTCCCACAAAGCCTATAGCACATACATGGGCTTCATGAATGGTTGGGGAGGGAAAGGAGGGAATAGAGGTGGAAGAGGAGAGAGAGAGAGATGAAGGGGGGTATGGAAAGAGAGAGGAAGGGGGAGGAGAAAGAGAAGGAAGGAAGACAGGTCCACGTGTAACTTTATGAACCGCTGCTCTATAGACTGCATCTTCTCCTCAAGAGAAAGTATAAGATAGCTTAGTATTGTGGAATTAAGGGATTTTTTACTTGCACTTTGCTGACTAGATGTTCCTTATGTGCAGTGTCTTATTTAATCCTCACAACATGCCATAAGTCATAGAGATTGAAATCCCAGTCTGGATGATTCCAGAGGCTTCTCTTTCCATATATCATCCTAACTACGACTAAGACATGCTATTTCTCTCACAAGGAAACAAGTATCCCTCAGAACTACCAGAGAAAAGATCTGATTTCTTGTCCAAGACCTGTCATTTGCTAACTGTGTGATTTGAGGTGCTCACAGACTGTTCTTTGCCGCACCTGACTTTCCTCTTGTGTATAACGAGAATTGTACAGTAATGTCTGACGTTGCCAGCCTCACAAGATTGCCGCTCAGGTCTAATAGAAGGGGTGTGTAAAGGAAAATCACCTCCACAGATTGTAAAGCTATAAATGTGCGGGAGCCTATTAGGAACACATTCATACTAAGGTGTACATGACTGATAACAGATTTTACAGTGAGCAGAGACCAAAAAGGCAGAGCAAGGGGACTTGAACAGAGCGGTGAGCCTGTCAGAGCAAGCTGGGGGCGTGTGAAGGACTTCTTTCAGTTCTTTCACAGCTCCTCTGAACCCAGATCCAGTATGGTAGCCTTCGCTTTTCCACATCCTGTTCTTACGTTAACGTAAGAGTCCAGAATCCATAGATTGCTCCTCACCTCCCAATACACACCCGTCCCTGGGGAGGAGATCCGTCCCGCTCCAAACAGATACAAAACCACCAGCCCCCATGCTGGCTGTGGGCTGGCTGAGATCAGGGCTATTCTGGGGCAGCCAGTTTGCATGCTGATAGGGGAGGATTAATGAGCCAGTCTGCTCATCCATTGCAATTAAAAACAACACTGGAACTATTCTGGGGCTATTTCTATGCAGGGAACTTGAACTGCTCATCAGCCCTCCTCACTCAGAGACCTGTGGGTAATTAGGGCCGTGTTAAATATAGGAGAATCAGCCCAGAGCCGTCCCCATCTGTGCTGGCCCCTCTGGCACTGAGGATACACTGTGCCCTCAGCTAGCACTCGGAGAGCAGTGAAAGGAGATTTTAACTTCAACCTGGAGGATTTGGGCGTTGCCTAACTCAGGCTGAAAATGCCCTGGACTTGTGGCCAAACACGGGCTGTCAGATGCAATGCAGGAGTGAAAAACCACATCAGTCCCAGGAAAGCATCCTGACATTTATGAGCCCTGATTAGCCAAGCCACAGATTTGCCACCAGCCCATTAAAAAGGACAGCCCAGCTGAGGACAAAAGGCATGGAGGGAGTGCAGTGTGTCTGTCAATCTTGTATTTGCAGAAGAACCACTTACAAAACAAACAAACAAATAACAGGGGTGAGGACTGGAGCCATGGCACACAATTACAATGACACCCTCCAGCCCCAAACAGCTTTGGGGACACGGGATCATTCATTATAAGGCAGTTTCCTGTTCTTGTGAAAAGGTACTCTTCAGTAGGAGCTGATAGTATTCTGTGTTTGAAACTCCTTAGCACCCATCAAGATCTGCTCCCATGATATTAATGAGGGGCTAAGGAAGAGCAAGTATCATGAACTCCATTTCAGAGATTTTCTTATCATTTCTATTTTCTAGAAATTGGAGTGTGGAGAGTGAAATCACACCTGTCGGCAGAGCAGGAAGTAGGTTCCAAAGAGAGCCATTCTGAGCTCCTGTGGCCACTTGTCTCCATGGAGATGACCTCTCTGCAAAATGTGTCCTCCAAGGCCTGCTGCCCAAAGCCTGGTCTGGAACCCTGGGAAATGGGGTAAAAAGGTAGGATTTCAGGCCTCATCTCTCATCTAGTGAACCGGAACCTGCTTTTGAACAAGGTACTCAGCACGTCTGTATGAACATCAAAGCTTGAAAGCTCATCGCCTGGTATCTGAGAGCAGGGCAGGAGGGTATGGATGAATGAGGCTTCCCAGATAAGTTCAGCCAGTCTGGGGAGGTTGTGAGGTCATTTGCTGCAATGCCTATCTCCCTAACCATTTTTTTATTTGTTCCTTTGTTTCTTTGCTTGTTTGTTTGTTTGTTTGGGTTTCCTAATGCCTGACAATCAGGAAATTTTGCAACTTCTCAGCCTCCCAGGATGGTATCTGTGTAAATCAGCTCATCTAATATCCAGTCTGGAAGTTCTTAATTCTCTGCAACTTGACCTCTGGGCATGGCCCTGAAATGTATACATTTGAGGGTCCCATGGGAGTTTCTGGGCCAAGTCCTGTTTATCCATCAAGCCTAAAAAGGACTCAGTCATTCGTTCTGGATTGGGAGGGCCACTCTCTTCATTGATTTAGGATATTCAATGGTGTTTGCAGTTATGGGATATTATAGGGGCTCATTCTCCACTAATCTACAGCTCAGGGACGGGCATCTTCAAGACAGAGAAGCAGCTTGGTGTATTCCCGCAGCTACATACCTTGTCTCAACTGAACCCACTTTCCCTTCCTGCCAAGTTGGCCCGGCCTTGTGAAGCCCCCCACCTGGTATCAGGCATTGCTGTACCCTAGGCAGACCCACAGGACTCCATTTTCGGTGGAAGCTGGCCTCAGCAGAGGTCAACTGCCTCAGGTAGGCAAAGAAATTGCTATCTGTCCAAGTGCATCAGGGGGCTTGAGGGTCAAGGATGGTCACTCTTAGGACTTAGAGACACTACAAGCCAAAGATCCGTCTCTAAGGCCACTGCAGCTCAGCCCATGAGTCTGGCCCAGCCTCTCCATTTTGATAAACATTATGGGATGTCTTTTTTGTAGATTTTTTTCACCTGATGAGCTTTGGGCCATCCAAACCACTCATGCGATGTCCTCTCTTAGCTGCAGAGTACCTAGGGGTGACACCACTCAGCACCCTGGAGCACTTGGTCACACCAATTTTGCAACCACGTAGACCACTACGTGCCGCTGGTGCGGGCAACAAAGAGGCACACACATAGAGCCATCTCTGAGAGCTCTAAAACTCTCCAGGTTGCCAAGGACAGTTATAATAAGGGCAGGGGTTGCATTTTCTCCAAACCTGGGTGCTAGATATGTGCCATCTTTTCACCCTACATAGTGACTCAAGTCCTGGGGCTGAGAAGAGCCTGGAGGGATAGGCAACGTCCAAATTATACTGAAGCTGGTGACATTGGGGGGTCACTTCTAGGAGCAAGGTCAAATTCATGTCCTCAAGACATCTCTCTAGGCTCCAGGGAGTCCTTCCCTCACTCATGTGGATAAAAGACCATCGGAGGCTCTGATGTATAAACACCCTCATCGTAATGAATGTGTTCTTACACATACACAGTTTACGTGTGGTTCAGAGGGTTCACAGTCACCTGAAGTCTATTGATAATCTCTGTAGTGGTCCAAAAGAGGGAAGGAGAAGAGCCCCTGTAGGCTATGCCTCCTCTACCCACCCCCCGCTCACCTGTTGCCTGCTTTCCGTCTTAGGTACTTATTGGGATTGAATTCTTCTTATACACCTGCCATGTGACAAAAATACTCCTAGCCACCCTTGCTATTCCAGGAACAAAATATTTCATCTTTTACTGGAGTCCTGGAGCCATGTCATTTAAAATACCTCTAGCAAGAATGTGGGGCTGGGGTAGAGAGAAGCTGGTTCTTGTTTTTCAACTCCATCTGCTTCCTGGCAATTGTCCCGCCATTGCATGGAAATGTGTTAGCACCTCTGTTTAATGCTATCCGCAAAGACGCCTACCCTGGGACTTGCTTTGTCAAAAATATGCCATAAAAATATCCATACGTGTATGTCAATAATTCAGCTTCCAAGAAGTCCACTTTATATGAATTGAATTGTATTTCAGAGTAAAATTCTAATATAATTATATTTTGCTCTGCCTTCTTCAGTAAATACTTCTGAATTTAAAAGAGATATTTACAAAAGTGTTGTGAGACCTTTGGAAAGAAAGTGCCATTTATATGCAGCACATTACGATTATAATAATAATTATGTTGCTGCTCGTCTGTCACTGATTCTGACATTGTCACTTCTACCACTTCTACCCAGCAATTTTCTCCCTGCCATCCCAAACAAGGGAAGACAGCTTTAAGTTAACTAAAGACAGAAAAATAGATCTTTGGGGTGCTGCCTGCCATGACAGCTTTATGAGGTAGAGGATAGCTTTTGAATACTATCTCATATAAATACCCTGGCTCATTCCAGCTCTTGAAAGCTGATTTTTGAATATTCTGGAATTTTGTGGGCTGACAACTGTTTTAGGTGACAGCAACCAATGGGATAAAAATGTTCTGATTTCTTACTGAGTTCCTACTATAAGGAAGCCATAGACCTGGATGCTATTGGACAACCCAAATGCCTCTTTGCCCCCATGTAAACATAATCTGTAGAGTCTGAACAGTCTATGGGAGGGGCTTTGGGCCTCCCCAAGGGTCTAACCTTGATGAGCCCTTGTCATACCTTGGGCCACTGCAAGATATACATGAAGCAAGTGTTTGTTGAGTGAACAAATACATGGATAACTGTTAAGGCACAGTGTTTCCCAGCTTGGGAAAATCACTGCCATGAGCATTCCAGCCACTCATGTCCAGATTAGAAGAAAGGACACGTCTCTGTGAGGACCCCTTGGGAACTGAAATAGAAGGAACAAGAGGTAACACATCAATAGTAGTGTATTCTTCTGTTCATTTTGCCTCTGCCTCTGCCTCTCTAGCTTCCCTTAATTGGTCACAACATAAGTCATGTAAAATACTGCTCAATGTATATCTTGCCTCCATCATAGATTCATTGGCCATATAGGTGCGGGTTTATTTCTGGACTCTCTATACCACATGACTTCACTATATATGGAATCTAAAAAACAAAACAAATGAACACACAAACAAAAAACAAACGGACTCTTCAATACAGAGAACAAACTGGTGGTTGCCGGCGGGGGGCGGGGGTGGTGAGTGGCGAGATGAAGGAAATAGGTAAAGGAGATTAAGAGGGATAAACTTTCAGTTATAAAATAAATAAGTCACAGAGATGAAAACTACAGCTTAGGGAATATAGTCAATAGTTTCTAACATTGTAAGGTGACTACATTTATTGTGGTGAGTGTTGAGTAATGTATAGAATTATCCAGTCATGGGTACCTGGGTGACTCAGTCTTGATTTTGGCTCAGATAATGATCTCAGGCTCTTAAGATCAAGCCCCGCATCAGGCTCCCTGCTCAGTGGGGAGTCTGCTTGGGGATGTGCTCTCTCTCTTTCTGCCTCTATCCCTCCCCACCTCAAATAAATAAATAAATAAATCTTAAAAAATATCCAATTCGTATGTTATATACCTAAAACTAATGTAACATTGTATGTCAATTACATTTCAAAAAAATAAATTTTTAAAAATATATTATTCAGTGGATCCCCTAGTGATTTAGTAGATCTGGGAAAATAAAATCATTTTCTAACAAAAACTCCTGTCTTCAAGAAGTAACACTTATCAGTCTCCTAGCTTTGTATTTGTCACTATGCTGGGTGCTTTGCCCCCCCTTATGCATTGAATCCTCAAAACCACGTGAAGTAGGAAACTAAGACTCAGAGAGGTTGAATGAGTTAGTCAATGTCACACAGGATTTATGACTCCTAAGTCTATGTATTTTTTATTATACAAAAGGAATCCTTAAGAACAAAAATGTAGGGTTTGATGTTCTAGGACATTTCAGTTGACATTTGTCCTGGAGAGAAAACACTTACCAAGATGAAAACAGTGGTGATAAAGGAAAAGGTGGTTTAAGTGCTCACTTCCCCTTTAAACTTGAGATTCATCCACTCATAAAATGATTCAAAGGGAAATAATTGCCATTTAAACATTTCTTAAAGGGATTATATATTAGATATGTTTGTGGAGTGCTCAGCCAGCCTCATGATAAACACCTCCACTTTATCCTGGCACCAGAGACAGCTGGCTTTTAGAGAATTCTGTTCAACCACATCTCTCCATTTGCCCTCCCTCCCCACAATACACTCCATTATAAAGGGGCACTGGTATTAATGAATAAAGAAACACTGGAAACAAGGTACTGAATGGTTTACGTGCTGACCAAATGAAAGGGAAAGAGAAAAAATCAAGTGTCCAGGGCCTTGAGTCCGAATATGTACAGAGTCAATGATCAGTAGAATAAAGTATATCCAATAAATATCCTTTGGAAGTAGACTGTGATTTAGCAAATTTAACTCTTAGTAAAAAGGACAAGAGAGAAATGAGATAAGTAACAGAAGAATGAAGAATATAGGGTCTAATTAGTTTTATATATATATGTATATATATATGGCATATATATATATGGTATACATATATAGTTGATGAATGGAATGAGACAGAAGACAAGTAGGCATTCTGGATTTCTGAATGAATATGGGAAGATGTCCTATTCTTCTTTAAATATGTCTATTTTCGCTGGGACTCAGTGTCTGGTTGAAAGGTCAAGGACCCACAAGGAACCACCAGTCTACTCCAGCAGCTGTGGGGTCTATAAGAGATATACACAGTCAGCACTCTCCCTATTCCCTGTCACTAACCTTTTCCAGGACAGGCCATCCTGTCTTTTAAATGCCAGGAACTGTGACTCTTTGCGTAAGGACTTTGTCTGGTCACTCTGCCTGCCCTCTGAGACTAGAAGTGCCAGGAATTGATGCCTCCCCCCCTATCTAATTAATCTTCATCTAAATTCCCCGGATCCTTCACCCCTTGGGAAGATAATTCTGAGTTTCACGTTCTACACTGGAAGTAAGCTCCAGTTGTTCATAATGGTAACTTTTGATAACTTATTCTTCATTGGCTTCTTTCCCTAGCCAATGTCAATTCCCCTCTCCCTTACTGGCTTTAGCAGAGATCACCTGCTCAACTACTTGTTCTGGAATTCATCCTCATGGTCTACTCCCAAGTAAAGCAAAGATGAAGCAAAGACTATTTCCCAGATCCCACGGTTGGCCAATAAGAATCCAAGCACCAAGGCACAAAGGCTAAAAATTCATGCTGTGTGCACCCAAGTGGGGCATCCATTCTCCCAGGGGAAAGGAATCATTCCAGGTTCTGATACCAGGCCAGTAGTTTGGTCACTAATACTTTAGACATTGTCTAATAGCACATATAGATAGAACAGATCTGTCGATTTTTTTTTTCCCTTGAGGGACATTCAGGTTTGTCTTTATGGTATATCAAGCCAAAGGGAGGAAAAGGCAGTTCAGAGAATTAGCCATGAGTTATGGAGTATAAAATGCCTCTCAAAGCAGTCACTCCAAAAATCTATTATGTTGTAGAAGTCTGATCTGGATAAAATAAGAACATGGGTGATTTGGCTCTTAAGAAACTGACACTCCTATTGGAACAAGATGCCCATAAAACCATAAAATTGATATAACTCTCCTCTGCTGTCTTTATCTCCATTCCTCAGGGCTTGGGTTTAGAGGATGGAAAAAGATCATCTTTGGGTCAAGAGTGGAGTTTACATGTTATCCTTGAACTACAACACTATTTGACATAATTTATGAAGAAAATTAACATTGTTCCTTTCTTTACCATCATTCCCACATTACTGTTTCCTTACTTTTCCACATATTGGCTTTGTTGTGCAAGGAACAGTGATGGATTACAGATGGCTACAAATTCTTTGCCATTCTTATCATTGAGAGGTGGAATATAATATCCCTCTCCTTGAATCTGAGCTCCTATTAGTGATTCACTTGATCATGGGACTTCTGAATCTAGGTGATCTTGAAGTTTTGCAGCTTTTCACCAGGCTTCTTGAAAGAGAGCTGCCATGTTTTCAGGAAGCCCAAGCATGCCCACAGAGAGGCCATTGTGAGGAAGAGCCAAGATATCCACTGGACAACCATCCCTGAGATCCAAGCCAAATATAAATACTTGAGCAAGACGTCTAGGAAGTAGATTCTCCAGTCCCAGAAGACATTTCTTATCCTGATGAATCTGACAGTTTGAACTGTCTCTGTTGAACCTAACTGAATTTCACATTAATGAATAAAACAAATTACTGTTATGGCTTTAAGTCATAAATTTTGGAGCACTTTGTTATACAGCAATAAGCATCATACCAAAATAGTAAACAAAAAGGAATATCACACTCCCAGATTGGGACTGCCAACAAGGACTAAAAAAAAGACGCAAGGATGGTGATTCTTGCTATGTCCTCATTCATTTCTCATATTTGCCCTTTGAAGAAAGAGATGAATTTTGAAGAATAGTAGTGGGTTTTTAAGATCTCAATCAGGTGTTGGCTCCAATTAAAGCTGTTATTCCACATGTGGTTTTACTGATGTAAGAAATCAACACAACTCCTGGCACCACATAAGTAATATTGATCTGAGAGATATTTACTTCCCTATACTTTTTAATAAAGACCAGGAGTTGGCAAATTACAGCCCATGGGTAAAATCCAGGTACAGTGTTGTTTTGTAAATAAGGTTTTCTTAGAACACAGCTATATTCATTCATGTATGTATTATCTCTGGCCCTTTTGTGCTACAACAGAGTTGAATAGTTATGGCAGAAATGATATTCCCTGCAAAATCTAAAATATGTATTTTAAATGAAATAAAAATGTTTGCTAACCCCTGGTGAAGACCATCAGAAGCAATTTGCTTTCAGCTGGCATGGTCAGTAATATGCTCTCCCTGTCCCCGCTCAAACTTAGCAAAATTCTACAGTAACCATAATTGTAATAGTCATAATCTAGTCCACAGGGGCTGTAAATGACTATCCTTTCTACAAGACATCATGCAGGTACATTATGTTAATGATACCATGCTGACCATACCTGGTGATGAGGATGAGGTAACTATTCTACTTTTTGTAAAGATTTTATTTATTTACTTCCAGAAAGAGAGTGAGAGAGAAAGAGAGCTAGAGTACAAGCAGGAGAGCAGCAGGTGGAGGAAGAAGCAGGCTTCCTGCTGAGCAAGGAGCCCAGTGCGGGACTCGATCCTAGAACACTGGGATCATGACCCAGGCTGAAGGCAGACGCTCAACCAACTGAGCCACCCAGGCATCCCAAGGTAACTCTTCTAGATATGTCGTTAAGATACTTACATACCAGAGGACAAGAAATCCCACAAAATTCAGATGCATACACCAAGTGAAATGTCTAGAGATCTAGTGTTTGGGAGTGTGCCAAGGTATTGCTTCAATGAGAAGGAAAAGTTGCTGCACCTGACTCCTTCTGGCACTAAGAACACAGCATGAGGTCTTATGGGATTTTTTGGATTTTGGAGGAAATATATACCTCATTAGGCATGCTAGTCCAATCCATTTACAAGGGCCATAAAAAATCACTAATTGTGAGTGGGGTACAGAACAAGAAAAGTCTCTGCCATAGCTCAAGGCTGTCATGCAAGCTGCTCTTCCGTCTAGATCCAGTATATCTCACAATGCTGGAGCTATGTGTGTTAGACAGGGATTCTGTATAGTGCTCTTCACCTGTTAGGTAAATCATGGAGCACGCATTTAGGATCTTGGAGTCAAACTGTGACAATTTCTTCAGAAAAAAATTCCTCTTCTTTTAAATAGCAGTTTGAACCTGAAAGCTTTATCATGGACCATCAGGTTATAATGCAACCCGAACTAACCATGAGAAACTGCTGTCAACCCACCAAACCTCTAAGTTGTGCATGAATAACAATATTTCACTATCAAGTAGATGTGGAATCTATGAGATCAGGTAGAAGAAATCGAATGAGCCAGTGATCCAGATACCCTTGGTCTCTAATGCTGGAACTCACACTTAATGGCTTCATGGGATGTCTCTGACCACTGGACTCAAAGGAAAAGGTTTGACTTTGTCTATGGAAAGTTTTGGGTGATATCCTGGTATCATCCAAAAGTGAATGGCTATATCACTACAATCACACTCTGGGGTGGCCCAGGAGGATAGTGATGAAGGAGAATTACCTCAGTGGGCAGAACGTCTAGCAGTGCCCCTGACTGATGATTGCATCTGAAAAGAAAGATAGCCAGAGGTATGAATCTACATTGCTTCATGGGCAGTGGCTAACAGTTTAGATGGATGACCAGGGACTTAGAAGAGACATGACTGGAACATTGGTGATAAGAAAGTCTGGGGAAGAAGTAAATGGGTGGAACTCTCTCAATGGACACAGAATGTCCCATGTGAATACGCAACAAAGCTCAAGCTCAGCACAGAAGGATCTTAATAATAATGGTCAAGCCGACACATTCTGTGGACCTCTGTCAGATCCCTTTCTGTAGTCACTATCTTTGACCCATGGGATCACGAGAAAGTAGGCATGGTGGCAGAGATGGAGAATATGTGTGGGCTCAGTAACATGAATTCCTACTCACCACAGCTGATCTGGCTCTAGCCACTGCTGAGTATTCAACCCACTAAAGCAGAGCCCCAAACTGAGCCCCTGAAATAGCACCTTTTCTAGGGAATCAGCCAGTCTCTGATGGTGAGTTAATTACATTGGACCACTTCGGTCATGGAAGAGGAACTCTTTTGTTCTCACTTCATAGAAACTTACTCATCATATGGATTTGCCTTCCTGGTCTGCAATGCTTTTGCCGAAATCAGTGCCTGTGGACTTACAGAATTGTTATGTCTTATTCACCATCACGGTATTTCATAATGCTTCGCTTCTGGCCAAGGAACTTATTTTTGCAGCAAATGAAGTGTGGCAACAAGCTCATGTTCATGGAATTCACTAGTCTTACCATGACATCCATCACTCCGAAGCAGTGGAATGGTCCTTTTGACAATTCAGTTACTGTGCTGTGTGAGTAAAGACACTCTTTGGAATAGGGGTAATGTCCCTGCAAGGTGCAGCAAATTCTCTAAATTGTCAACCAATATATGTTGCTTTTTCTCCCTTATCCAGGATTGGGATTTCCAAAATCAAGGAATAGAAATGGAAAAAACTCCTCTCGTCATTACCCTTCATGATCCACTTGCAAAATTTGTTCTGCCTGCCCTGCAACTTTGGGTTCTGCTGGTCTAGAAGGCTTACTGCCCAAGGGACAGATGTTTCTGCTAGAAGATCCGGCAATAGCTCCATTACACTGAAAGTTGATAACTATGTGCTGGCCACCTCTGGATTCTCATGCTAAAGAACCAACAAACAGACATGGGGATATTGAGATGGCTGGGGTAATTATGACCATCAGGGAGAAATTGGTTCACTATTAGACAAGAGGAGTAAGAAGTATATCTGGATGAAAGGTACATGTTATACTCTTGCATCCTGTGACAAAAATAAATGGAAAACAACCCAATATGGGCAGGACTGCCAAAAGCTCAGATCCTTCAAAGGTGAAGATATAGGTCACCTCAACAGGCAAGAAACCATGATCAGGTGATGTACTTGAGGACAGAGGGTGTATGGAATGGGTCGTGAAAGAAGGCAGTTATAAACATCAGCTATGACCATATGATCAGCTGTAGAAAGTAGGGCGGTAAGAGTTATAAATATTTCTTACTTTTATAAAAATATGTTTGATTATATATTAATTAATTCTTTTTTTCTTCTTCAGCTACTATCTAAAATAAAATGTGGTAAAGGTACTTATCTTTTCTTTTAGTTTCTTTGGGCTGCTGTAACAAAGCCCCACAAACTGGGTGGCTTAAAACAACACAAATTCATTCTCTTAGAGTCTGGAGCCTAGATGTTCCAAATCAAGGGAATAGTAGAGTGAGCTCCTTTTGGAAGCTCCGAGGGACAATCTGTTCCAAGCCTCTCTTAGTTTCTGGTGCAAGCCAGCAACCTTTGGTGTTACTTCATTTGAGATATATCTCTCCAATCTCGACCACCCTCACCATGTGGCATTCATTCCTTTGTGTGTGTCCAAATTTTCCTCTTTTTATGAGGACAGCAGTAATTGGATTAGCTTAATTTAATATGACCTCTTTAAGAATTTGATTACATCTGCAAAGACCCTATTTCCAAATAAGATCACATTTACAAGGGTCTGGAGTTTTGAAATTTCAAAAGCACATCTTTTGGGCAAACATAATTCAATCTATAATAACCTTACATCTCAGTATTTAAATTATAGGTTATCAAAGACAGAGTGGATCTCAACCAGAGGAGGAATGAATTTCACCCAAAGATGGATTAAGTCACAATATATGGAGCTATGTATCCTCTTTCGGAGACAGGATTAGCGTGTGTTCAAGTGTAGAAGTGACAGTTGCATCTTATTAGAGAGAAACATCATTTTTTCAATGTCTTTGCCTGGAAGTTATGTACGGTTGAAAGAAGTGTAGGTGGATGCCAAGTTGGCAAGGATAGAGTGTGGTGGTTTCATACAGTATCAATTTAGCTAAATCAGAAACTGCATTTCCCTTTCATGCTTCACACTGAGTTAAGGTTAGCCTTAAGAGAAATTGACATGAGATTTGGAAGGAGGAAGTGCAGCAGCAGCCACTATGCTCTGAAGAGGGCACCAGGCAATACGGTCGCCCCACACGGTTTCACAGATCTGCTGGCTCACCTGGGCTTGGGGCGGTGGCTGTGATTACTCCATTAGTCCTCCTTTAGTTTCGCAAGTCCTGAACCAGGGACACGTTCAGCTCCCTGGCCAAGGGCACCAGGCCCTTCTCCAAAGTCACCCACATCATTGAGATTGGTAAAAGGCAAAGGCGGGTTCTAGATCTTCCTCCAGATTCCACTTCCTATGCAGCACACACCTTGATACATGTGTCTTCCACCAGACATTGACAAAGGTTGTCACAGAAAAGGAAATCAGGAACCATGGAAAGGAACTGGTATGCAGGCTACCACCTCCACAGGGGCAGGAAGTCTTTTTTGCAAATGCTTTATTCCTGCCCATTCTTCTGGGGTCCAGTGCTTAATCCTCATTTTCTGCTTACATCCATATATAATGACTCCCTCCAATTAGAGCTTCTCAACCCATATTTCCTGAGATTGGATATTATATGTTTGGGAATGAAAACATAAAGATAATATGTTGTGGTTTATCTATAAAAGCCTATTCACAAGCAAGGTGAAAGCCATATTGCTTATCTCTATTCAATGTGGCTCGCCAGACAGTTTACCATCCAGAAGATCTAGTTAGAGCAATATATCAGTGCTCCATCTTAATCAACTTCTGAAGTGTGACTCAGGTCCCAGCTCTTTATTCTAATATAGCTTTTCACTTTTGTTTTACTGTAACCTCCAATTCTCTCTTTCCCATAGTTTATTACCTTTTGAGAAGGTTATCTTTCCTCATGTATTGACAATGTGTGATTGCTGGGTTGTGTATGTTTCTTCTTTCCTATTTTCCCTTGTACATTTCTCTACTTGTCACCTTTTCTGCCCCACCTCCTGCCCACTTGTCCTGATCCAAAAGCAGCTAGCACAAATGCTTCAGTGAAACTCGAGCACCATGTCCTGTTTAATATGCACTGATTAGGAAAGTATTAACTGATGAAATAAATGTACAGAGGGGAGCCGGAACTACTTTTCTCTTCAACTTAAGGTAACAGTGCCAAGTATATCTGCTGAATCTGTATATAACAGATTTACTCTATTGAATCATTAAATTCACTCAGCACGAAACCATCATTGCCAGATGCTGGAAATGATGTATGCTTCGGTCGGTCAGAGACACTGCTTTCTCAGGAAGACAACACTCAATTATTTCCCAGTTAGCCAAGGCACCTAGTGAGGCCCAGAAACCTGGGGAGTCTGGTTTTTAGAGCAATAGCTTGGTTAATCCATTTTATATTCATGAAGTGGTTCACATTCCTCATGAAGAAATAGAGGCTAAGTGACTCAAAACAGATTAGCAAAAAAGACCGGAGTCTCTCTCAGAATTCTTGGTATGCGGGTTGGCAGGAGTCCTGTCTGCCCCAGGACAGTCTTTTTCTCAAAATCATCAAGTTCAAAAAGCATAAATCATTTCCATGCAGCTAAAGAAAAGAAACTGTATTGATTCCTCTCCTTGTTTTGTTCTTTAAAAAATGAAAGAAAAGAAAAGAGGAAAAGGGAGGGAAGGAAAGGGGAGGGGAGGGA
>LNAC01000128.1:501145-540802 GCA_002007465.1 Ailurus styani | reverse complement strand
AGGGGAAGGGAGGGGAGGGGAGGGGAGGGGAGGGAAAAAAGGCTTACACTCTATCAGAAATTTAACCTTTGGATTTAGAATAAGCAAAAAGAAATGCCTAGTAAATCACCATGTATTTTAAATCGCTAATCATATAATAACTTGACTTCTTAAATATGCTGTAGCACCAAGGAAATTGTTAGTCTGAAGAACAGAAAACACCTAAGAGAAATTTATTTTTCACCTGATTAACTTTGCCCTAAAAATAATCCAAACAGCTCTCAGTTAACTCCTGTTCAGTTCAGTCTTCACTTTGCTTTTTCACTTCCAGTAGAAAAGCTATTTAAAAAAATAAATGTCAAAAAATACTATGTCATAGCAGTTCCAAGCAACGTTCACAAAAATAGGTCAAACGTAGTCATCTAGAACTGGACATGCCCGAACTGTTCAATTCTATTACTCACCCCAGGCAAATTTCAGTTTGCTCTGAATCTTCTCCTCAGCCGAGTCCCTCTAGACATGTACTTTAATAAAATGTAGAAAACATTGAGATCATGTTCTTCCCCTACTCCATACTCTCTTTTCTGTGCATTGGGAACTCATGGAACACCAGCTATGTATTAACCAAGTGTGATAAGAAAGCTGTATTCATGATGCTGAGTTCAATTTGCTGCATTGCACTCTCTGTGGTTAATGTCACCAAAAGATGTCAAGTGAGCAAGTGACAAGGGGGGTGGCAAGGGGGCAGAGGAGGGACCGTCAAGAACCCTAAATGGGAGACGGTCACAAATATTTACCAGACAGCCCCTGGAAAGGTCACAGAATTCTAACCAATCAATCTGGCAGTGACCTATCACCAGAGTTCAAAGGGTGGGGTAGAACCCCCCTCCTCCCTCTAAGGTGCCTTCACCTGAGGTTTTCCCTATGTAGAAAATTGCTTCTGCAGAAGAGCATAGAGGTCTGTGAGAACAGAAGGGATGATGACCAGGCAGACTGATAAACAGAGCTCTTTGGTTTCCTTGCTAATTCTCTCTGCGTTGCTCTGAGAACAGAGAATATTTTCCCTTCTTCCTCTCTCTTTCCCCCATAAAAACGTGTATATTTTCAAGTATGTTACATGTACAAGTTACCAGAGGTAAGAGATGCTTGAACCTGAGTTGAGTTAAAGAGGAGGAAAGAAGACACAGCCAAAAATGAGTTTCATTTATATAATGAAAATAAATTTTTACACAATCAACAGAAACACATCAAGTTGTTTTTTTTTGCGAAAAATATTTTTAAATAAATTTTTGTCTTTTTTTTTTTTTTTACATTCTGATATACATATGTAACAAGGTTTATGGCACTGTAACCAGAATCAAATCAAAAAAAAAATTAAAGGAAAAAGGTGGGAAGGAAAGTAATTGATTTTTATTGAATTCCTTTCTATCTCCAAGCTGGCAAATTTGCATTATTTGTCTATCATTTGGCTGCCAGCTCTAACTTGTTTGTACACTCAAAACACCATATTATTGCACAAGAAGCCAGTGAAGGCATATGGTATAATGGTCAGTTCCTTGCTATTTCAAAAAAAAAAAAAATCTCTTAAACCCAAAGAGGGGGGAAAAATAATCCAGAGTATGAAACACACAAAATCAACAGTATCTTTTGTCTCTTTAAAGAATGTGAAGGGTTCTTAGACCACTTAAGCTGCCCTGATTTTCTCTTTGCACCAGTGAGTACAACAGGGCTTGGTTTGGTTGGGTTTTTGTTTCCTGTGTGGATGGCCCAGGCAGCTCTCAGGCCTTCATGAGTCAATGTCTTTTCTGTGTCTTACTTTTGGTTCTTTTTAATTTGTTTAAGTTGTAGTATCTTCGGTCTATGAACCTGCACAGACTATTTAATCATAAACTCTACAAACAGCTTAAAAGGAAAAGGGGGGAAGAAACAGAGTTTTATTATATTTTTATTGTTGGCTTTAAAAAATTACTCCTTTAGCCTCCCTGCTTTTATCAGTTCATGGGAAGGAAATCTCAATGGCATCAAAAGATAGTTTCTTCTCACACTTGTGAAAAATAAAAAGTTTTTAAACAAGTTTTGTTTCCATTCACAAACTTGACCCCCATCTAAAAAAAAAAAGAAGAAGAAGAAGAAGAAAAAGGAAAAAAAGAGAATCCATCCTTCTTTCTCTTCGTCTCTTAGTGGAGACGAGTAATCCTTTCCATCCAGACTTTTGTCAGACAACCGTTTCCACGCCCATCAGCTTTGGTGTAAGGATTCGCGGTGTCACACCGTTGTTCAGGTCTTCCTCAAACTCCAGTAATTGCCCCATGAAGTTAAGGTTTGGGGAAATAATTGGTCGTTTGCCTTTGACAAATTTATAGGCATCAGTCATGGTCATCCGAGTGTGCTTCATCAAGTACGCGATGACAATGGTGGCAGAACGGGACACCCCGGCCTGGCAATGGATGAGAAGCCCTTTCCCACACTGGTGAGCTTCCTCTGGGAAAAGAGAGAAAGCCAAGAGGTGCAGGAAGGAAGAAAGAGATGGAAAAAGAGAGATTAGCTTTTATCCAGACTTGACAACGTTATATTTTGCAGAAAGAAAAAAAACCAAATTGAAATGGCTTTACAACTAAGTATAATTTACTAGTTAATTGTATAGACTTACGTTGCAAACTCCAGAACTGGCTAAAAGCAATATGAGCATGAATGAGAATATACATTTCTCCATTTAAAGAGAGGACTAAGGGAAAGAATCATTCACAGTAACCGTTCACTGCACAGGTGGTGGCAACTTATTGCAGCCAGAGTTATGACACAGTTAACTTGGATATTAAGCAAGCCACCGATTAAGTAGATCCTTTTGACAAAGGATGTTAATTCCAATCACTAGGTTGTGTGGCTTATCAAAACTAGTGTTGTTAACAATGCCTCTCCCAGCTGTGATAGAGAAAAAAACTATTTCTTTCTTTATATTATAAAATTGCTCTGTACAGGAACTGGTATTAAATGGATAAGGATTTCGGTCTTACTAAACTCTGAGGTTTAAGAAATAAAACCCAACTAGAAAGTGCTATGTTCAGCTTCTTACCAAAAAAGCTTATTGTTGCAAATGTAGCTCAAGACTTGCAGTACTCAGGCACAAGGTATCACCTACACTGAACTGTCCAAGCCCCCTGCATCCAGGTATGCTCTTCCAACATGGCAGTAAAGACGAAGATGGAGGAATTCTAATGATGGCCCAGAAATCTGAGCAATTGAAAGAAGCAATACTTTATAAGTTTTCAAATACATTCAAATACTCAGAGGAATAGCTTATGGGCACTGCCTAAATGGATTCTTAATGACACTTCAAGACCAGAAGGCGTCCCAAAGAAAGCATCCCTGAAGAAATGTCAAGTAGATGAAGAGTACGGGAGGGGAGTAAGGAGGAGTGATCTGACTTAAACCACTTCGTTGTTGTTGTTGTCCTTGTTATTGTTTATTTATTTACTTAAGTCATCTCTACACCCAATGCAGGGCTTGAACTCACAACCCAGAGATCAAGAGTTGCATGCTCCTCCAACTGAGGCAGCCAGGCACCCCTAACTTAAACTAGTTCTATTGGCTACCCAGTAGTGGACTGAGAAAAGAAACATCATGCAAAATTTCACCTTAAAAATCTATAAATTAAGCTCACTTCTCACAGATAAAAGTATCTGAAGAAAGTATTTCCCTTTTGCGATTTCTTCTCTTCAGCACACACTATTTATTGACCTCCACACCAAGACTGGGAGGCACCGTGATAGGCAGATGAGCTGCAAAGTGCTGGGTTTGACCACTGGTTCCACTACACGCTAGATGAGTAACCAAGTGTGAATCACCAAACTCCCCAGAGCTTCAACCCTCCCCCTCCCCCTGCCCATCTACGTCATGGGAGGAATATTCACTAACAAGGCTCAGGAAATGTGGGCATAATATCATCCAATTCAGGAATAAATAAATTGCCCTAGTTAAATCCTAAACATACACTCTGCTTAGTTTATATTAGACTCTCAGTAAATGCCATCACGGTCGCAAAAACTGCTGCTTTCTCTAAAGCTAGACCATACGATTTCAGTTTCTCTAATGATATAACAACAAAAATAACATTGTGCCTATGCAGGCTGTGATGCTGAATTGTTCTTCAGGTTAAATGCTATTTGTTACTTGTTTTGTTTTCCTTCTTTAAAAAAGCAGATAAGCCTGAATAACCTATAAGGAATGCAGGTGCCTTGCTTGAAATCCTGTCGGGACAAGCATGTCTGATGCTACTCATTAAACACAAAACAATCTCTTAAATTCCCCCAGCTGGAATTAAGACAGATAAAATTGCAGTCATAACATCATATATCAACCAGAAAGTTCCTCATCTAGTTGGTGACAAATATTTCTTCCTCGGGGCTCAAGGTTTGATTCAGATATTATTAATACAGAATCCAAGGTGTCTTTGCACCCACAAATGTTGCCATTCAGGAACTAACAGAGCATTGGGCACATGGCCTGAGCATATTGTAGAAAGGCCCCTGCCTTGGAGTCAAGAGCCTTGCGTTCTGCTCTCTTCTCTGACACTAAAATTCTTATAATCTTGGAGAAGTCACTTTCTTTTTCTGAGTTCAGTGACCACCCAGACTATCCTTCCAGACTGCAGAGTCCATGGTCCTGCACTGAAGGCACAATTAGCAAGGAAAGCAGCTGGGTGACATGACCAGAACTGCGAACTCTACAGCAAATCTACCAGACCCAAGGTTTTCTTTTTTCCTGATAAAGAGCACCAAACATTAGCGCATTCTTCCTGGGAGAGAGGCCAGTAGTAACCTGCTACAATATTTAGGAAAAGTACTGGATCACCTTTTGGTGGTAATGAAGGTTGGAGTCACTTGAAAAAAAATTGTTGAGTGTCTGCTTTCTGCTGGGTGCCAGGTGTTCCCTCCAAATGATCATTTGAGCCATGAAACAGTTTAAGGTTATAGAAGCAGCAAGAATTAAAGTTAGGATTAGGGTTAGGCTGGTGGTTACTTCCTTCTGAAGATTAAATTCTACTGTTGTTAGAATTCCCCTCCCTGGTCTTTTCAACTACTCAGGCTACACAACCTGGTCTTTTCGACTTTGGGTCAAGTCTTATGAAATCTAGTACCATCTGGCTAATGCTCACATTCACACCCTTCTCCTACCCAGTGTTGAAGAACTGAGACAAAGCAAGTAGAAGGGAAAAACAACTCAGTCCTCCACTCCTGTCTCCTCTGTGCTGATGTGACATGTAAAGATGTTCACAGCAGCACTGTTTTACTGAAAAACATTCTTCAGGAGCAGCCTTTCAGCAAATGCCACCTTTGCCTCAACCTCATGTAAAGAAGCTATACCAAGTACAGATTAATTCAGCCAAGGTAAGGGAAGAGCATGGGTGAGTTTGGAGGTGGTATCGTCTTCACTGTGTTTTACCTCCTGTAAGGCACCGACAGACATGGTAGACCAGAGAGCCACAGCAGTATCTGGCCTCCCAGTGCTTTCCTCTCCATTACTTCTTTTGAAATTCTGGGACAGAACATATCCCACGCTCATCCCTACCACCTCTTCAGTAAGAACCAGAGGGACATGGATTTCCCCACCAAACAGAATCCCTGTTTCTTTACACCCATCCCAGGGGCTCCCATGCATTCGCTCAACAGGCCGTGACTTAGAAGAACACTTTGGCCGCACCAGGCGGCAAAGCCTGAAAATACCTCAGGGCAGCTTTTTTGCAATGCAGGCATAAACCTCGGGCTTGATATCAAAGCAAAAGCCAGAGGGACAAGGAAAGTGGAAGATGAAAAGTCCCCTTGGGAGATAGTTACCGATGAACTCAAAAGCCTCTTCAAAGTACTGCCTCAGGTTCTGCTTGTTGCTGTCAGTAGCCGGCAGCCTCTTATAGTTGAACAGGCCTTTCTCGTAGTGGTAGAGGGGCAGGTGTGTGGTGACGTTGATGACATAGCCAATGTTCAGCCGCTGCATCGTGTCCAGGTCCTGAGCGTCCTGCTCGTTGCCAAGGAACAGGAAGGGCAAGATGGGCGTCAACTCTGCGTTCTCGATGTCAGGGGTGGAGGGGATGGACTGAGGTAGCATGCTCGAGGCTGCAGACGCGCCGCCCCCCACCTCCCGGCACTCTTGGAGCTGGAGGGAGTTGTCACAGAGGTTTTCATGGTTCTGCTTAAAACTGCTAAGTCCACCTGGAGCAAACACACAGAAAGTTGACAATGACCATCCCTAGAACTTCAGAGCTGGCAGAAAATGCCACTGTCCCCAGAGACATAGTGTGCATTCTTGCAGATGCACGTTTTTAAAAATAAGATCAGAGCAAAAATGCAAGGCCATTTGGAGATGCAGGACAAGCTTCAGAGGATCTCACTGCATGCGGTACTTGGGCGACGTGGCTCTTTACGCAAACCGTGGCATGTTCCCCTGGAAAGCGATCATTTGCAGCACCGGGCAATTTTATCAGCAGCAGATTTGATCTGCCTCAAAGAGCCATGTGCTCAGTGGCCTACATAGAACCTTGTACTTTGAGAGCCAAGGAAAGCATGGCCGACCTCCGAGGGCACTGTAGGTGTGTCTTACACTCTTCCATAAGCTGACCTCACCCAGAAAGACAAGTCTGCTCCCAATACAGAAGAGTGGCTAGGGACAGGGACTTTGGAAGACCCAGATTATCTTGGCTATAGTCCCAGTAACACAACTTCTTGGCTCTGTGACTTAGGCAAGTTAATTTCTCTCTCTGTGCTTTTGGTTCCCCATCAATAAAATGAGGGTAATAGCATTTACCTTTTAGTGTGACTGGGAGTCTGGACTGAATGAATACAGGCAAAGTGTGCAAACCTCCCCATCAACAACTGCAGCATCACTTTGGGGAATATAGCTTAAGAAAGTGATCTAACCGGGCGCCTGGGTGGCTCAGTGGGTTAAGCCTCTGCCTTCGGCTCAGGTCATGATCTTCAGGGTCCTGGGATCGAGGCCCGCATCAGGCTTTCTGCTCAGCAGGGAGCCTGCTTCCCCTTTCTCCCTCTGCCTGTCTCTCTGCCTAGTTGCGATCTATCTCTGTCAAATAAATAAATAAAATCTTTAAAAAGAAAGAAAGAAAGTGATCTAACCAAAATATCAAGCTAGATGGACAAAGAGTTTTACTACAGCATTATCTGCTTTACAGAAAAGACCGAGGACAAAAACAAATTTAAAAAAATGAAAAGTTATTATATCCATCCAATGGAATATTATGTAGCCATTAAAAGTTGTGAAAGGAATATGGAAACAAAGAAAATGTTTCTATATATAATGTTAAATGAAACAAAGCCAATTCAAAAACATTCACCATACATGTTCAAAAGCTAAAGGACCATGCAAAAAAGAGCACTTGTTTAAGGTAGGAAATTAATGAATCGTGGTTTATTATTTAAATTTTTCCTTTAATATTTGTTAGATGTATCACACACACGCATAATCCCAAAGGATTATCAGGAGGGTCAAATGACACAATGTATATATAAGGTCCAGGAAATCTGAGTTGATACTATTCCCACCAAGTGGGCTCTACTTCTCATCAAATAACTACATACCCTGACCTTCCTTTTGAAAGGAGGGGGAACTTAGAGACCTCGTCTAAGCTGAAAGCCTCCAGAACACAACATTTATGCCCTCTGATAGATGCCTTCCATCTGTCCTGATAGTTTTAGGAGATAAAGCCGGAAACACAAAGTGGGTACAGGATACGGTTGTGTTGAAATAAAGACAGGAAGTCTATCTGTCCAATGGTTTCTGAGTGTAACATATGCCCTTCCCCATTTCAAGTCTCATCTTTGGTATGTACAGCAGGAGCGCCAGACTATAACCGAGACCAAGTCTCAGGGCTGCCCTCACCCAGTCCACACCCAGCTAGGCCTGACGACCAGACAAGTCATATTTTCATTAAGGTCCAGTGGTGGCACAAAGATCACTCAAAGAGGGTGATATTATGGTCACTCACTTCATTCACTGATAAGTGTCAAAACCTATCTTTGCTTTTTGAAAAGAAAAACAGGAGCTGTAAATTCATTTTAATGGATTTCTGGAATTTCTAGAATTAAACTCTACCTTTACATATTACTAGTTTACTCTGCTATGAAATCATGATTAAAAAGTTTGTCTGGGCCCTAAGAGATTATTTTTAAAGTAGACAGAAGAAATGGAAAACCAGAACGACTTCAGTGGTGACTACTTTCTTAAAAAAAATTGAAATTACCCACCATCACCATTACAAACTCCATGAGAGAGACTTTAAAGAGTTATTCTGGGCGCCTGGGTGGCTCAGTGGGTTAAAGCCTCTGCTTTCGGCTCAGGTCATGATCTCAGGGTCCTGGGATCGAGGCCCGTATCAGACTCCCTGCTCAGCAAGGAGCCTGCTTCCCCCCCCCACCTCTGCCTGCCTCTCTGCCTCCTTGTGATCTCTCTCCCTCTGTGAAATAAATAAATAAAATCTTTTAAAAAAATAAAAAAAAAATAAAGAGTTATTCTAAAATCCGCTCAGCTTTGCCTCCATAAAATCCAACTAAACAATTCACATTGATTCTGTGACGGGAACCTAATTCACTTTTTCCCCCCCTTAAAAAAAAAGGCGGTGGTTACACTTTTTCATAGAAGATGAGAGGAAAGAACAAAATAAATTCAAAAGAAGTCTCTAAGGGGTTGGGGGGGACTTTTGTCTGTTCTTATTTAGGGTACTCAAGCTGTAATTTGTCTTAAAAGCAGCTAGTTTAAAAAAAATGCTTGCCAAAAAAAACCACACACAGAAAAAAGCAGCATACAGCTTTTTAAAATTCTGTCTCTACACCTCCTTTCCCCATGACATCAGCTGGAGGCTCCCCACCTGCCCAGTTGCCATAGCAGTTACACAAAGACATACAATGACATCAGTTGGCATGATATCAGCTCTTTGAGTACAAACAATACAAGAAGAACTACTTTGTTTAAGGCCTTTGGTGCAACTGTGTTCTGGGGAGCCAATGATGTAATGCTAACAGGTGGCATGGGCCTTCCATTTGCCTAATGGGGGGAAAATCCCATGGGGGAGGGGAGAAGGGAATTTGAGACAGACAGACAGACACAGAATGCTTCGAATCCCGGGGGTGCTCATGTGCAAAACTACATGTACATTGTATGTTTAAGCCATGTGGAACTCTGCTCATAGAATATTTGGAGACGGAGAGGATAGAAGAGGAAATATTATGACTCAAATACATGAGTTGGACAAAGAAATTCTCCTTGAGGGGCATGAAGAAACAGTCTCCTATTCACTTGTCGGTCTGCTGACCAGGGTAGGCATCAGTTCTCACTAAGGCTTGTGCCTATTCACACACAGCAGTCACGCAAGTCTCCCAGGGTGGGGCTTCAAGCAAAATCAACCAGTCAAATCTCACAATGGTGGGTTTTTTTAGAGCGATGTCTGCAGGGACGATGGTTTTCTTCCCTTAGGAGATGGGACTTGGAAGCTGGGGCGGGAGGGCAGGAAAGACTAAGGCTAGTGTGGTTTTCTCTTCCAACTACCTTCCCCCCACCCTATCCCACTAGAGCCTGAACAGCCTGGTCACTTAATGAGGAGATGTGATTATGTCCTGTTCCTTATAACTACATGAGAACATTCTAACAGGATAACTAACAAGTGAGGTAGAGACAAAGTAGCTGGTGATTAAGAGCACACGTTAGAGGCAATGTTGATTCTGCCCCATTAGAGCTGTGAGTCATGGTGCAAATCACTGTCCCTCACTAAGCTTCGGTTTACTGATCTGTAAAGTGGGCATAATGTCAGCTACCCATGCAGGTGTGGTATGGGCAGCCTATGTAAACATGGTGATATATAACCAGGCATTTGATAAATAATGTCTTCTTCCCCATTATCATCACTGTCCTTGTCCTCATCTCCCTTTGATCGGTCCACACTGCAGCCCGTGAGAACCCTAACTGCTGTACAGTGGTTCTCAGGCCGGACGGCTTGGATCTCGGTCCCAGCCCTGGTGACACAAGCTACCAGACCCTGAGCAAATTTCTTACCTCCTGGTTCCTCATTTCCCCCAGATATAAAATAGGGATAATAATTGTACCCACCTCACACTCCTGTTTTGAGGATTAGACTGGTTAGTAAAAATAAAGTATTTTGAAACAACCTCAATCCATGGTAAGCACTTTCTGTTTTCACTACTTTAGAAAACCACTATTTTAAAGATCTAAAAAAATTTTTTTTCTTTTGCTTAAAATAAAGGCTCTAAGTGATCGGTAAGCGAATGCTGCAGAGTTTTTACTTCTAACATTTCATTTAAAAAGAGCTAGGGACTAATGTACCTGAGCAGTTTGAGCATTTAAATATACTTTTATCATAAAGAAAGCCACAGCTTCCTATCCTCCCTAAACAAATAGATTTGATTTCACTTGTTTATCCTTGCTTTCCCAATAAAAACCGCATACTTTTTTAATTCCCGTGTGCTTGGTTTTTGTTTTGGTTTGGTTTGGTTTGGTTTGGGGGTTTTTTTGTTTGTTTCCAGCGAAGGAGTATGTTTTAAATAAAACTGCTCTTGGGGGCGCCTGGGTGGCTCAGTGGGTTAAAGCCTCTGCCTTCAGCTCAGGTCATGATCTCAGGGTCCTGAGATCGAGGCCCGCATCGGGCTCCCTGCTCAGCAAGGAGCCTGTTTCTTCCTCTCTCTCTGCCTGTCTCTCAGCCTACTTGGGATCTCTCTCTCTCTCTCTGTCAAATAAATAAATAAAATCTTTTTAAAAAAAAAAAAAAAACTGCTCTTGGCCCATCCCTTCCCCCACGCCCTTGTCCCCACCGGGCCGAGCCATCTTCTTACGCACAGGCTTGCTTGCAGTCGCAGTGCAAATATTTTCAAGGCATGAGTAACACTGCTGGGGACAAACATTTCCAACCTTATCTCAGAACTAAGTTCTCTGCCAAAATGAGCCTGGTCAGCACTTTGATTCTGAATGAGAACAACACAGAAGATTCTGCCCCTAAAGAAAAAGATGTAGAAATACAAGTCCTGGTTTCTTGGAACAGCAAGGCAACAGAGCCACCGAAGCAAGGGGTTCTAGTTTTAGTGGCAAAGCTCTTTGTAGATCGGTTTCGGCTCCTGCTGCCGTTTGGGCTATTTTTGCAGTCCTAGAATCAGCAGAGCCTTCTGCAAAGAGCTTCAGAAGCAGAGCTCTCGGTGGCAAAGCAAAGAGCCACGTCCGAATGTGGGATCTGTAAGCAAGGGATTTCCATATTCTGAAGATGGACAGCACTTTCACACACTCGCTTTTGGGTTTCCTGTAAAGCTGGAAAGTGAGCCCTCTCCAGAAATGTCAGGAAAACTCTCGCTGAAGGCCAGCAAACGGAACTGACCCCCACAGAGAGGGGGAGGGGATGAAAATGGACTCTGCTACCAGCTTGCGGCGAGGATACTGACCACCCCTTTTTGTTGTCTATTTTCTCTTAGTGGGTGACTAGATTTTTATTTTTTTTTTAATTTTTAAAAATATTTATTTATTTGTTTTAGAGAAAGAGAATGCAAGCAGTGGGGAGGGGCAGAGAGAGAGAGAGAGGCTCTCCCTGCTGAGTGCAGAGCCTGACACAGGGCTCGATCTTACAACCCAGAGATCATGACCCAAACCCAAATCAAGAGTTGGATGCTTTACTGACTGAGGCTGGGTGAACAGTCTTTTAAAGTAAAATGGCACTTTGATAATGGTGGTTAAGAACACAGACTGCGGAGTCAGATTGCTTGGTTTTAAAATCCTGGCTGCCGGCACTAACTAGCTGCGTTACCTTGGGCAAGTTATCTAATATCTCTACCCCTCTGTTTCCACACCCACAATATATAGTTAACCCTGGTATCTATCTCCTAGGTCTCTTAACATGGGTGAAATGATACATGAGTTAGATATTATTACTACAAGGGGAGAGAGATTGGTGTAAAATGGGCCCGAAAGGATCGTATTTTGTGGGTCCTTCATGGAAACGGCAATGTATCAAAGCAGACTCTTAAGATACTACATACACAAGGATCCTTGTGGAAGAAACAAAGCCTGGATAAACTGAAGGGGATGCCAGGCTTCCTGCACTGAAATGCTCAAAGACAGGGTCATGGTGATGTCACACTTTCCAAGGCACAAAATCACCCACCTTCACAGGAGAAGTATTGTGATAGCAGCTAAATCCACACAGGATACTGTTCCTGCTTGCTTTACATGGAATTATCTTTAGAGTCCGCAGACTGTATTTTATAGTAGGGATGATTTCAAGTTCAATGGCAGGTGGTGTCCCCTAAACTGTCTTATGATCCTGTCCCCAGGCAACGTGTGGGGTGGCAGTATCAAAGAGAGAGGATGAAGCAAGTGAAAGCGCTGTGTCAGTAGGTATAGGAAGAAACAAAGGGATTAAGAGACACTTTTGTTACCCAAGGAAGAGAGAGACTTAGGAGGTTGGGTCCAGCAGTTCAGTTAGTGAGACCATGAGTCAGCGATGAGTCTCCCCGTGATCCCTACAATCATGTCATTTCATCGCTTACATGTGAAATGTCCAACATGTGAAAAGATACAAACAAAGAGGTATCATTAAGCTTAACCTTCTTAACAATGTCAGGATCTTGCATCCAACTGAGCACATATTGATGATTTGGGCAAATACTGTTAAGTGTTCCAAGCTGTGTTGCCTCACGGGTTTTTGTTTTGTTTTGTTTTAAATTCTCTGGTCTCTTTAATAGGAGATACACGTTATCTACAGATACATTGTAAAAGCCAACTCTAGAAGGCAGCCTATGATATATAGGGCAGCAGGGGGAAAGCTCTGCCTTGGTTCAGAATAGTGGCTCGGCCACATGCCAGCTGTGTGGCTTTCTGAAAGTTATTGGGTGTTTCTGGACTACTTTTCCTTAAGTATAAAATGGGAATGCTACTACTCAGGTCTCTTGGAATGATTCATCGAAACTACTGGTGAAACATCCATCCTGGTATCTTTAAGAAGGTATTCAAACCCCAGAGCTACTTGGATAAGAATTGTCCATGGGGCCAGCAAGATAAGGAGCACTCTGGGTGGTCAGGTGCTGAAGGATGACTACTCTGGAGGGTCAGAGTTGGGGGCTGAGCTCGAGGTGGGGCCACGAAGGAAGACACAGTTGTTTCAGAGATGCAGAGACATGAAGAAAAAACCATCTGCTAGCACCAGTCTCGAGCAAGGGTAAGGGTGTCAAAGCAGAGGCCACAGGGTACCCGGCCTAGAGCTCTGCTCTTGTAAAGGTCATAGTCAGTGCTGTTGGGTCCCAGCTTCGCTCTTTCCACTAATGCAAGAGGAAATGGCACGCAGAATGGGGGCTAAGTCTGGTGGTTGGTGGTCTCCCCTGGAAACTTCCTTATATTTAGTTATTTGTGTTCTCAGATGTCAATAGAAGGAAGATATATAGGGTGATCAAATATACATAAATGCACGCCTGGCATATTTTATGGAGATACATAGATATGTATACATATACATATACACACATATATTTCTAGAAATTTTAAAAAATAGAGATATAGAAAAATTGTATGTGTGTATAACTTTTCTACACCTATAATTCCTCAATTAGTTGAGATGTCCAAAATTTTGCTTTGGGGTATAAAATCTTAGTTAAGCATTTGTACTATGTACACACGCAGCGTCACTTCACAACTAAAACTGCACTTTTAATGTTTACTCTTTTTTTTGTATTTTTCTTCCTATGTATATCTGAATTAATAGTTTTAATAGAACTTCGGTTCTTGGAGAGCAGGCATTGTCTTATTTAAATCGCTCAGTACACGGAGCTTTGCCAAATGTCACAGGAAGACAGGTGGTTTCTTGATACATTTGATACCAACAACTGTAGGGAAGAGATATTAAGATAGATGATCAATCTCTTTTTGGAAATAATTTACAAACATTAAAAAATAAAGTAAAAAAATCTCTCTGGTGTCGACTTTACCTAGTGACAAATCATATGTAGAAAGTATTTCAAGAATCCCCCTCACAGGGACGCCTGGGTGGCTCAGTGGGTTAAGCGTCTGCCTTCAGCTTANCCGGGGCGGGCGGGGGGGGGGGGGGGGGGGGGGGGGAGGGTGTTCTCACCAGGGAGTCTGCTTCTCCCTCTGACCCTCCCTGCCTTGTGCTCTCTTGCACACTTTCTCTCTCTCTCAAATAAATAAAATCATAAAAAAAATATAATGCCCCTCATAAAACTGTCTCCTAAACAGATTATATAGGTCACTCTTGTTCTTATCCTTGATATTACTTAATCTACCAAGAGGTATTTAGTTATGTTTTGAAGAAAATTCCTGAAAAGTTTTTACTAGAATCTTCTCAAATTTTGAGTTAGTACTAAAGTCCTTTCACTGGATTTTCTACTGGACAAAAATCGTAATTTAGACCACTGATGCTTACCCCAAATAAACATTGCTTGTCTAGTCATCGTAACTCACGTAAGTTACTTATTTGTGTATCCTTCAAGTTACAACCCATTGCTCTCACTACAATCTGGTAGATTAATAAAATCCAGCATTCTGGAAAGAAGCTAATAGCTGAGCATAATCTATACTGAGAACTAAAATCAAGTCTTGCTCCTTCCCAGTCTTTGACAATTTGCAATGAGCCCTCAGCTTCATTTTTGTCTCTATATACTTTTACAGCTATTTTCAATCACTAACTTTTTGGGGGGCCCTTCTTTCCAATGTTTCAAAATACACTACTTCCTACTTTGATCAATAAAATCTTTGTAGTGTCCTCAGTGGAAAGAATTTTTTTTTATAAATCCCTGCCTAAATAGTTACTTCAAAAAAGTAAACTGAATCAGAAAGATCCAACAACTGAGGAACCGTGATTTTAGAAAGTTGAAAATGAAGCTCTGATCGCAGACCTTCCAAGAAATGCTGATCCTGGCACGTTTCTGTCCAAATTGCAAAGATGTTCCCTCTGTCCCCACCACTCCACACACCTCCCAACTCAGAAGCTCTCTCCCCGGGGCATCCAAACGCCCTCACTGCAGAATAGGTCAGATTCCCCCTCAGCCTTGGGCAGAAGCTCTACTGCACTAAAAAAACACTTTCTCCCATGAAGGGAGGTGCATTTCGAATGGCCCCCTGTCTGCCACCCCAACTTTGAGGCTTTCATAGGTAACCAGGGTTTAGGATACCCCAAATTTAATTCCTGCGTGTTGGAAGAAGACAGGCTGGATGGTTGGAGAGGGTTCTTCACAAGCACATAAACACAGCCTGTTTCTTTAAATCTGTGACCTCATGTATTTACATTAGAACAGAAAGCGCTGCCAGAAGCAACAGCTGATGACAGTCATGTAATTTTCCACAAAGACAACAATCAAACAGCTCCGTGTTATTTTAATGAGCAGATGACTTTTCTGTGAGTGGGATTCAAACAGTAAGATTTCAGAGTTCCCACAGCCCCAGGGACCCCCTCAGGTTTTTGCAGGAGTCACTGGGACTTGAAGGGAGACCGCCCTTTGGTCCCTCTTCTCCAGTTTGCTCCCTCTGCCTCCCTTCCTCTCCCTGCCTCCCCCGCCTCTCTGAAACCCTACAAGAGAATAAGGGAAGGAAACCAGAGAGGGGAGATTCTACCCGGAGCAGGTACGATGCTTGGCCTGCCAATGAATCTGCAGATTATTTTTGAAACCTATTTTAAAAGAGTCCAGGGTAGAGGTCGGAAAAGTGGTCAGGCTCCTTCTCCACCCGACCCCCAGAGTGAGGCCCTGTTAGTGCAGCGAACCCCATCCTGATACCCACTCTCTCCTTTCTGTCAGAAAGGTTTCAAGAAGAACCACCTGGAAGGCAGGGGTGAGCCTCACTGACTCCTGGGAGTCAGCCCCTCTGTCTGAGAGGCTGGGACAAGCCTCCCCCTCCCCCTTCGGCCCGGCCTGGACTGGGCAGAGAGGCCGTCTCCGGTGCGTCCAGTTGCCCTCTTCAGCCTCCTACTCCATCCAAAGGCCCTCCTGTGGAATCTCATTTTTGTGGGGAGTCCACCTGCCTCTGGAACCAGCTTCCCTCCCGCTACCAAAAATGCCAATGAAAGAGAGAGAATGTAATTGTTTTCTTTTCACAACAGAGCTTTGGGATTCAATGGAGTGAATGGCCTTCCAGGAAGAAAGGTGCCTCTCAAAATACAGGCTGGGTGTGTGGAGAGAAAAGAAGGGGGGATTGGAGGCAGTCCCATCCCCATGTTCCTGGAAAACCGCAAGTTCGGATTTCCCCCTCGTTCCTCTAACCTTTCAGGTCTAAACTGTCCCAAAGTCTCAGCACAGACCAACCAGCTCCCAGTGGGAAAGGCAGATCCGCAACACTCAGCTCAAGCCTCTGGGTTCCCTCCACAGACACACCGGAGCTATCAGCAGATGTTTCCCCTTTATCATCTCTTCAATCTAAGAATAAGCCCTCCCCAATTTTTTGAGATTTGAATGACGTGCTGAAGATGCCCCTTCCCTCTCTCCACCTCTCTCCCTCCCCACAGGTCAGGGTCCAGTGGGAGGAGATGGATGATAAACATATAAACACACAAAGAAAAAGGTAATGATTAATGATGATAAGGGCCATGAGGTGCCCTCCAGTTCCCGGGCGCTGCGAGAGGGAACTAATGAGATGCGGTTCAGGGAGAGCTCCCCGGGGTGACAAGGGACTGTCTGGTTTGGGAAAGGGGTAGAGGGCAGGGAGAACCACACTGCTGGCAAGGGCAGGGCACTCGTAGGCCTGTGGTGACTCAAGGGAGCCCCATGTTTGAAGCCTAATGAGCAGGCAGGGGGAGGGAGTGACCAGCAGAGTTCAAAAACTCTGCAGAGGGCCTCTTCGGGACATTAAGCAGTGAGGATTTTATTCTACGTTCGGCGAGCGGGAAGCTCTTGAATGTTCAGAAGTCTATAACAGGGGATTATTATGTGCTTGAAAAGAAAAAGGGGATCAAGAGAGAAAGGGGAAAAAAGTAATTTACCAGATGGTATGATTTAACTCTACTCCAAAACCTGGGCATAAATCACAGCCTTTCTTTCCCAAAATACATCTTTTGTACCTGCTACGGACCGAACGGTGTCCCCCATCCCACACCCCCAAATTCACATGTTGAAGCCTGACATCCCCTCCACTCCAAAATGTCGTGGTATTTGGAGATGGGGGCCTTTGAGAGATCATTAGGTTTAGATGAGGTCATGGGGGTGGAGACAGAGAGCTTGGCACTCTCTGTCCACCATCAAGGACACGGCAAGAAGGTGATGGTCTACAAACCAGGAAGAGGACTCTTGTCAGAACCTGACCATTCTGGCCCCCAGGTCTCAGACTTCCAGCCTCCAGAACTGGGAGAAAATAAACTTCTGTTGTTTAAGTGACCCAGCCTATGGTATTTTGTAGATTAATACAGCACCACTTTTCATCAGCAATATAGCTTATTTGTTAAAAATACAAATTATAATTCCTACTTTCGAAGAACCACACCCAAGCCTATGGAATACCTGAGAACCTGGCCCCCGGGGACCAAACCAAGTCAGTACCACATCTTATAATAAAGCCAGAGATGTTCCAAGGTCAGGATGAGGATGCTGCCTATAGGATCAGTCTGGTCATCAGAACCAAGTCCATGGAACCTTCTAGAACCTTAGTTCCATGAGCTGGCTGCAAACAGAGAAGCCCACTCCTTTCCCAAAGACACCTACATCGTTCATTATACACTCTTTATGGATCAGCACTGACCCAGGCTGTCCCCGTAGCACCTCTCTAGGCTGAAGAACATTTTTGTTGGACAATTTCTGTGTATTTGGGAAGCTACTCTCTACCACGTTAGGGCTCCGCCTTCTCTGTTCGCTAAAAAGCTCAATACCGGTTAATCCATCAAGGCGGATTAAGGGAGGGGAAAAAAATCCATGAGATCATACTGGAAGGCTGCAGAGGGAAGAATGTTAACAGGAGGAGAGTGTTATAAAACACAAAGCCATATTTTTCCCAAGAGCTCAACCAGATACTCTCCATTATTGTTTAATTCTCCGAAGAGAGGGAAAACATTCTTTGCTTTTCAGTACAGAAGTTTAAATAATGAAGCATTGCTAAACAAACAAACAGAGGAAAGCCCAGTGAAGCGATTCATTAAACAACCCCACTGTATGGAAAGGAGCACAGCTACTAATAGTCCGGCTCCCCCGAGGACCGACATTTGTCTTAGACCCCAAATTAAACACATCACAACTTCACAGCAAAAGTATGTTTTCCAATGGGATTTAAGTAGAGTCCAATTAAATAAATCTCTAGAAATATCAGGAGCAAGCCTCAAGGGAGAGCATATTTCTACTGTGAAACATTCTCATTGGAAATTACATTCACAAAAGGTCATCTAGAAACATCCATGGCAAGAGGAGGGGAGGAGAGGCAGGAAACAAGGGAAAGTGACACACACGCAGCCCAGGTGGCCTCAGGACCATCGCGGATGGCAGCACCTGGCCAACAATCCTGGGTGCATCTTAACCTGCTTTGGATGAAAGTCCCATGTCCAAACAAACAGCTTTTATGACGGTGTGTTTTAAAATACACTCTGGGGGTCAAAGGCTGTAGCTTAGGGAATTCAGGAAGTGGCGGGCGAAAAGATCAAGTGTCAACATCAAAATTTGAATTGTTTTACAGAACCCTTGTTTTCAGTTCACGAAAAGCATAGCAACAAGTTCCTCAAGTCACCAAGCTGAATTCTATATTTGGCAAGAATAACGAAGCGAGCCTGAGCATTTAACGATCAACTGCCAGAAAGAGCAGGCGAGAGCTCCACTTGCAACGGATTCCACCCAGCCTGCCCGTGCCCCACAGTCAGAGTGCGGAGGGAGGGCTGAGCTCGGAAGGGGGGGCCGGAAGCCAGGGGAGCCCTCGGGGCACAGAGAGAGACAGGAGGTCACGCCAGATCGAAAGCTAGCAGGTCCCCACCTCCTGCACCACACCTTCTGAAATTAAGGGGAAAATCACCAAGAGACCAGTGCATCTCTGAGGAGGGGGGCTGGGACCACATACCACGGACATGGACTTGAGGCTAAGGGGAGGGCCAGCCAAATCGTGGCCAGTTCAACCTGGGACACGTGCAGTGAAGAGCTGGCCTGAGATACTGCCCACATCCGGCACTGCCACACTGCCCGGCCACATCCCCTTGAAGGCCACGCCAATGCTCACATTGCTCAGGGTGACAGAAGTCCCAACGGGCCAGCACTCGAAACACAGGATCAAGGGTTCTAGCCTGAGGACCTCTGCTGCCACGTCTATGAGATCAGGAGTTTGGAGATTCTGCACTCCAAATGCGTGCACTCGGTGACTTAACACAGCTTCGAGAAACCAGCTCTGGATAGACGGTGTCAAGAATGAGAGAGAAGGTGTCTTACGGTGTCAGGGCCTGGGTGGTCTGCCTCCCACTGCAGGGGCCCGAGCACTTGCTGCTCTCTCTTCCTGGAACCGCCTTCCCCTCGTTCCTCATGGGGGTGGTTCAGACCTAGGATCAGATGTGGTCTCCTCGCGAGGGTCTGCCCAACACCCAATTTACAACAAACCTCTCCGGTCACCCTTTTCCTTTTGTATCATCAAGTCTCAAAGTTTAATCATCTTCAGGGCGCTTACCACAATCTGAAATTGCTTGTTGTTTCTTCCCTTGCGTATTGTAATTATTAAAATGGCGATCCCCGCCCCCCAAACCCCACCCAAGAACGTGGATGTGCTGTTTGTCTTTGGGGAAATGAAGCCTAACAGTTCACTGTGCTGGGGCCTGAGCTGTCTCCACGACTTTCCAGCTGCGGGATCTTGGCCAGGTTCCTTAACCCTCTTGCACCCTAGTTTCCTCATTTGTAAAATGGGATGAATAATAGTGCCAATGGGCAACAACAGAGTTATTGCAAGAACTGAATGAACGAACGCTGGTAGTTATTAACAGAAGTTATAAAGGTATTTACCATCTGGCACCTGGAGAAATACCCGATTTGTATAGGTGATCATGAAATATTTCTAGATTAAATGACCTTTGGAATGAGATGGGGAAAGGCCAGTTAGTTGACAAACACCTATTATGTGTGGTTCAGCATAATGTTAGAGATTTGAGAGATTTCAAAGAAATCACACACACACACACACACACACACACACACACACACACACATTCCCTGAAGACAAACCTAATGAGACAAAGAAGGAAGGATGAAGGCACATTAAAGGAAACTTAACAAAAGGACTGGCAGAAATCTTTTAAGAACCTACCGAGGGGCCATCTGGGGGGGCTCAGTCGGTTAAGCATCTGCCTTCAGCTCAAGTCAAGATCCCAGGGTCCTGGGATTGAGTTCCCCGTCAGGCTCCCTGCTCATGGGAGACTCTGCTTCTTCCTCTCCCTCTGCCCTTCCCCCTGCTCCTCTCTCTCAAATAAATAAAATCTTTAAAAAAAATTTTAAATAGATTTTTTTAATCAAAAAAAAAAAAAAGGACCTGCTGAAGAACAACCTGAAACACCACCATCCAGCTGTGACTCACGGAAGGCAGGTGCGGGGCCGGACAGGTGGGGTCAGATGAGGACACCGAGCTCCCGGTGCTCTCTGGCTGGGAAGGCCGGCCGACAAGGCTCCTGGAGAAGCGGCAGCCCGCGGGAGGACCGGACTCGGTGTGACAAGTAGCTATGACTTGGGAGGGCTGGAGCAGGAGACAGTGCGCACCTGGCGGCCTCCAACGCTTTCTCCCCTCCCCAGACCTCCCCGTGGACGTTCTAGATGAGTGATGAGAAGGGGAGACGGATGGAGAGCAGCCATGAGGGAGGGGAAAAAAGGCTCAGGAGGGCACGTCCAGCCTGAGGGGTATCGGGGACAGTGGGAGGGGCCCCAAATTCAGTTCTACATACATTTATGAAGCCCTGAATATGAGCTGGGGGTCCGGGACTGAGCGTACAAATCCCAACAAGCTCTGGTTCAGCCCTCTCTGAGCTCACCGACCTCCCACCAGGGCACCGTGAGCAGGAACAGATAGAGGATTCAGGAAGAACGCCTTCACCACCCCGGGAGGCTGTTTCTTCTGCCCCCAGTTGAAGGGAAGCAACGCTGGATCTAAAATTCAGGCGTTCTGGGTTCCTCTCACCCCTCTCATTAATCCTGCTCCTTTGGGCAAGTTCCTTAATCTTAAGGTCATTTTAAAGCATGATCATATCATCTGAGCTTTTTCTTCCTCTTCCCTAAAAAAGGGCTGTTACTACCCTTGGTCTCTCACAGGAATAACATTATGTCTGGTCATGTCTCTGTAACATTGTTACATGTTACTCTGTTTCATTGCTCATGTCTCTGTAACAATGTCTCTGTAACATTGCAGTCTGTTCATAGGCCGACAAGGGGCTGGGACCTCTGGTCCTCCGGAAGGGGAAAGGCTCAGGGGTCTGGAGTGAGAATAGAATGCCTAGCTTTCTGTACCTCTTTAGTTGTTTCTGATGATCCAACTTCCCTCTTAGAAACTGGGACTGACACCCCACAGTCACTGAGAGTGGCAGGGAGAACTGCCAAAGGGTTAATGGTCCCCTCCCTTGACAGTGACCAGCTCTGAAGCGCAAGCCTGGCATAGGGGCAGAATGACGAGTATTCAGGGATGGCTCACGTTAGAGAGAAATCAAGTCATCTTGGGTACTTCAAAAGACCTCTTTAATAGCTCTAGAACCCTTTCGGTTTTATTCCCAGCTTTCACTGGTAAAGGAATTTTCCCTCGCAATCACTACAGAGTTTAAGTTTGTCTTTTCTTAGAAACGTGCCTTCGAGGGCCGCCCCAAGATGCCCTTGCAGGACTCCACTTTCTAGGAGTTGGTGACCTAAGAGGCCTTGCAGGACAAGGGCCAGGCCTGAGTAGGAAGAGAAGGGTAATGGTTAGTAGAACCACAGGCAAGAAACAGTGTCTATTTTAAGCAGGGAAGGAGAAAACAAACAAAAATAAATCAATAAAGCACACAGGATCATGGTTTAAAAATCCAAATGAAAGCCTCCACAGGAAAGACAAAAATTGATTTGAACACAGTGTTTATGAGATGTAATGGAACCACGAAAGTACGGTTCTAGAGGCGCCTGGGCGGCTCAGTCAGTTAAGCATCTGCTTTCAGCTCAGGTCATGATCCTGGAGTCCCAGGATCGAGCCCTGAATTGGGCTCCCTGCTCAGTGGGGAGTCTGCTTCTCCCTCTGCCCCTCACCCTGCTCATGCTCTCTCTCTCTCTCTCTCTCTCTCTCGGTCTCAAATAAATAAAATCTTTAAGAAGAAAAAAAGTTTGGTTCTTGACAATGAAACTATTAAAAAATAACCTACAAAAATGCTCCTTACTCATAGCATTACCCTCTATCAGTTTCCTATAAGGAAGTCCATCCCAGATCAATATTTAAGAATCTCTGGTATCAAGGAGGTGCTGGTGTGTCATATATGTATGTCACCACCATCATGTAGTGCTGTCTGGGGAATGAAGACAGAAAGGGGACCCAAAGAGTTACGTGCTAGAAAATACTGGATGTGGTGGGGCCTGAGACTTCCCCATCTCCAGGCTGAGTCTAGTGGTCAAAAGCACTGACTAGTGGTTAACAACTCAAAGGCTGAGTCTTCTTACACGTCTAGAATAGAACTAGCCATTGTCGCCCATGATAGGGGGTTAGGGAAACAAGCGAGTGAAGCCACAGTCCTTCATTTTCCCAATCACCGTGCCCCTAAAATATATATCCAGATAAAAGGTGTGTTTTCCTGTAAGACTGCAGTACAGTCCAGACCCTAACAACACAGAGTCAGCAGTCTCCACAAGTTAAGGCCACAGTCCCCAACAAACTGTCTTCACCTCAGATGCCAACCCCAAGTTCAGGAGTCCCAGGCCATCCACACTTCTGACCAGTGGGCTAAAATTCTGGGATTCCCACACCCCCTCACTTTGGATAATTCACTAAAATGACTCTTAAATTCAGGAAAATACCATACTTACTCTTATAGTTTTATTATAAAGGATAGCAATCAGAACCAGCCAAGTGAAGAGACAGAGAGAGGTCTGGGAGGGTCCTAAACACAGAGGTTTCATGCCCCGAGGACCTCCATCACTTTCTCAGCACATCAGTGTGTTCATGAATCAGGAAGCTGAGCTGAACCCTCATGTTCAGAGTTTTTACGGGGGTTTCATCACATAGGCATGGTTGATTGAAGGATTTGGTCATGTGACTGAACTCAATATCCAGCCCTTCTTTCTTACCAGGAGGAGAATTTGGCTAATAGCAAAGCCCTCATCCTCTAATCACATTATTAATCTTCCTGATGGCCCACCCTTATTCTGAATCATCTCATTAGCATAAGCTATCACATTAGCATAAGCTATCTCATTAGCATAAGCTCAGGTGTGATTAGAGGTTATGACCCAGGAACCAAGGACAAAACCCAGACAAATTCTCTATCATACAGTTCAGCAGGGGGGAAGAGTGTGAGCTCCAGAATCAGATGGCTCTGAATTTGGCTTTCTGCTATGTCACTTTGGGCAATTTACTGAGCCTCTCTCAGCTTCAGTGTCCTCATCTAGAAAGTAGATCTGGATAATAATACTGTTATCACTATAAAGAGATCAGCACCATTCAATAGAAATACAATGCTAGCTACTATGTAACAAAATGTTTTTAGTCTAGTAGCTGCATTTATAAAAGTAAAAAGCAACTGATAAAATTAACAATAATAATATATTTTACTTACCTCAACATGCCCAAAACAGTATCATTTCAACATGCAATCAATGTTAAAACATTTTTTTTTAGAGAGACAAAAAGAGAGAAGTAGGGGAGAGGCAGAGGGAGAGGGAGAGGGTGAGAGAGAACCTTAAGTAGGTTCCATGCCCAGCATGGAGCCCAACAGGGGGCTCAATCTCACAACCCTGAGATCATGACCCTGAGCCAAAATCAAGAGTCAGACACTTACCATCTGAGCCACCCGAGCGCCCCCATGTTAAAACAATTATTAATGAAATATATTACATTCTTCTTTTATACTAAATCTTTAAAATCTAGCACGTATTTTACGAATACAACATGTTTCCATTTGGACCAGCCCCATTTCAAAGACTGAGGAGCCCCATGTGAATCCGGGCTACCATATTGGATAGCGTAGATAGAGATCGTAGCTGCTGTTATTTCCACTAAATGGGGTAGAGCTCAGTGCCATACCATCCCCGTTTAAAAACGTGAACTGAAATATGTATGTGCACATGCTCACACACAGGTAGAGGCAGCGGCAAATGACTAAAACCCAGGGTGCCATAAGCCACACTAGGTCAGTCAGCTCCACAGAACATGAAACAGCCCCTCTCTTCTCAGGAAAAGGACCACTTCATCTTGGAGTAGAGAGGCTCTCGGATAATCCGTAGCGTGCTTTTTTATTCCCATGCTCCCACATCTCCCCAACATGTGTTTCAAACGGGCAAAATCAAGTGACTGTGGGCAATAGCTTTCAACGGAAAAGATGCCCCAAAGCACAGAGCAGCCAGATGAGGAAATGCAAGTAGCTGTGAATGGCTGGGGGGAGGGGGGAGAGGGTGGAAAAAAACCACAGGGAGGAGCTTAGGCTCCTCGAGTCACTGAGGAGTCCTTCCTCACCGTGGGCCACCTCCCAGTCACTGCCTAGCCACCAGCTAGTAGACGAAACCAGTCACCCCACCTTTCACTCCCTGGAAAAGTTCTACACTGTAAATCCAGAAAAATATCACTAATAGGGCACATATTTCAAGGCAATTATTTAGGCAGCTTTGTAGGATCTGATTCTCCTAAAACATTCTCAAACGTTCTTTTTTTTTTAAAAAAAAAAATAATGCAGATATTAATATGAAAACTGTCTCTTTTAATGGTGGTGCCCCACATTTAGCTGTGGGTCCCAACTTTTGTACGGGACAGCTGCCCAACACCCTGACATTCATCAAATTCATTCAATTCTCACTGGAGTTGCAGGATGGGGGGGGGGCTGGTACCAGCCACCTTCAAGGTAGGAATAAAGAGATCCACCTAATAAGGGCAGACGAATGCATTTTTACATTATATGCAAGATTAATTATAATAAATGCAATCCAATTCACATACCTTATCAAGGAAGACAAGCTAATTATCTGTCAGAGAATTAGCTCCTATTTAAAGGGCATTTTACCTCAATTTGGCAAAAAGAACTAATGGGAATTTTCTCTCCATTCTGATGTATTCTTTTGACTGCATTTGCTTAAACACTCAGAAGACGTCAACACTGCCCTAAAACCCCAGGGCTGGAGAAGGAGGGAAGACGGGGGACCCAGAAACACGTACTAGTCAGCATCTCACAAAGTCTAACTCTTTGTGCTGTTGTTGTAACGATGTCCCTTTCAGAGTGTCTTATCAGCAGCATGAAACTGGGGGTGACTCATATTTACGAAATGAGGGGGTGTTGGCCCTGCCAGACCGTCCACTTCCACAACGGCTTCTGTTTCTTAATAGTGCTGAGTGGTGTCTCCACACTTCCTCGCTCTGCCCCCCAAAGCAGAAGCCCAGGATTTACCAACCTATGCCTTATGCAGGGACATGTGCTGCACACACAGCTGAGATGGCTGTGGAGACCTACAAACGGAGGACAAAGACCTCCCTAAACATCAGTAACTTTCCTGCGTAGTCGGCTCTCGTATTCTGGAAAGAACTGCAGGAATGCACAATATAAAGCCTAGGTAGCTGGCCCTAGCCTCCATTCCTCAAGGTGGGGGTGGGGTGGGGAGGGTGGTGAAGAAGATTTCAGACAAGGGATTCCCTCAAGAGGTTTCTCTCCTAAGGTCAAAAACTTGGAAATAATCTTAACGTCATTGATAGGCAGCTTAGTTAAGTAAAATGTGAGGAATCCATAAAATAAGACATGTTATAACATTAAAAGAAAATCTGCTGGGAAGCAGGGAAGCAAAACTACATGCAGTATAAAGTGAAAATGAACTTCAGTTTCCATATGAGAAACTCTGCAAAATATGCACATATATGGGTAAAGAATGAAGAGAATATGTAAAAATGAAACTAGGCCAGGCAGGGGGGTGATTATATATCTGTTTTCTCCTTTCGAAAATTTTCTTGATATTCCAACAACGGGTATATAATTGAGTCTTTGCTGAGACTTAATTTTATAAGATTTCCTCACAGAGAAATAGTCTATAATTTTCCAGTATGGCACTGATTCAGAAAAAAGTACGGATGGGCTTATCTATCCACCCCACTGGGTTTTTCCAAACCTTTAAACCCAAATCTACCAAGCATCCAGGAGTTGTTTGTATTCACATTGTACCAGGAGCAATGTCGATTCATTTTTCTGAATCGCATCACTCATATATCCCCTGGACACGAATAGACAATGATGAATTGCTCTTGTGGCTATTTCATATTATAATTACGGGACATTTTAATAAATGCCAGTCGTTATGTGTCTGGCATTGTTCAAAGCATTTGTACACGTGTTATCTAGTTCAATCCTCAATTAATTCCACGAGGAAAGTATCCTTACCCTCCCCATTTCATGGATAAGAAAACCGAGGCACGCCAAATTTAGTGCGGTCAAGTTCATGCGTCTAATAAGCGCCAAACTCAGAATTCAAACTCAGCAGTCTGACTCTAGAATCCATGTGGTTAACCTCCCTACTATACTTGGTGTGCTGGGAGAGATTTAAATTCTGAAGAAGACTGATGACAAACACAAATCAGCAGACTGATTCATCGAGAAATCACGTACTAAGCTCACTACAAAGGAAAAGGGAATAAAAACATGGAGTGATCTGGCCAAACATGTGGACCCCCAAGATTCTCTTATTTGATAACAATTCAGATACAAACCAAAGGATTACACTCCCACTGGGGTCAAAACAAATTATTGAACCGAGAGTAAGGAAACATGGATCCTGTGCCAGTTCTGCTACCAGCTACTTAGATGCTCTTGGGTAAGCCATCAGTGTCCACATCTGTAAAATGGGACTGTTGGGACAGATGTTCAATAATTCTGCCTGAACGAATGCTGCTTCTGGCCCAGGTGTCCAGGGGTATGTTCTGCTAGCCTTCGAGGGTGCCAGTTAGGCTTTTTCTAGGATCCATGCCTGCCATACTCCCTGATGACCTCAGTTGGACTTGTAGGCTTAGGCTATAGAAGGAAAGAAAGATAAGAAAGGAGAAGAAAGCAGAAGAGAAAAATAATACAAAGTAAATAGTTTGTTAAGATCTCTGTTCACTTATCCCAGAGAATTGACTTTCTCAAAGGATAAGGATAATTCTACTAGAAATTCCTTCCTCACACAATGGGGGGTGGGGGGATCTACAGTGAATGTTATTATCCACTCTAACAGAATGGATAATGAATAAAAAGCAATCGAATACCTTTGAGTATTGGAGTCTCTGAACCGTCGTCATCTATCATCTCACACCATACATCACATCACATATTCCATTATACATTCTTCTTCCTCACTATATCTAACTTTGTACCTATCTTTCTTCTGGCTCATCTAATTCCCCTTCTAGAAAGTGGATATATTAATATGTGTAGAAGGAACATCACCCCCATATCCACAGGCTACTAGGAGAAGGCATCCAAAGGTTCTCTATGTTGAAAATGCACCGAGCAGAAGCATAAGAGTGCTGGGCCCAGGCTCTAATGGCTGAATGACCTTGGCCGAGGGCCTGGACCTCTCAGTCTCAGTCACTCCGGTATAAGCTAGAGTGTTATCATGAGATAGAAAGCTTCGAGCACTGAGTTTGGTATATAATAAATATTTCATAAATGTTAGAGATAATTATTGCAGTTTTCAAAGTTTCTTTATTCAATCTGTTACTCCTTAAAAGCCTCTGCCATCACCAAAGTTTGAAGTTGCCAAAAGCTGAGATATAATTCAGAGCGAGGTCACAGGGAAGATAGCTCTTCTCTGAGGACAGAGCGTGGGCCAATTTTGTTAGCGATGGCATTCTCAAATGAGGGGATATAAGAAAACAGAGGGGATAGGGGATATCCCTATAACTTAGAGCACCTCAGAGATAAAGCACACTTAAAACAACTCTAAGGAATGAGATCGATGGCTCACTTATAAATAAGCATGCAGCCAGCTTGGAAGGAACTTAGGCCTCAGCATCCTAAGAACTGGGGTTCCCTTCCCATTCACCAACTCACTGGTTAATAACATGGGAGAAAATATTGAATCTGTTCCTCAAATTCTGCATCTGTGAAACCAGGGATTTACAACTTCTCTCGCAAAGCTGTGCTAGGAACAAAATAAGACACAGATATGACAGTCCGATGCCCAACTTCCCAAACTATCTGGAAAATAATTTTTTAATTTCAGGGATGACAGGTTGGCCAGACCCAGAGTAGTTATATGTGATTAAATGGTGTTCTGCTGTCAGATTAAAATATCACTTCATGAGAACCATAAAACCCTTCTTATAAAGCCTTATCATAAAAATATGCTATTTTCGTAAGACTAGAAATACAAGACCCAAGAAAACGCCCCCTATCCCTTCAAGGAAGTCCGCCTTAGAAGTCTGTGTCTAGACTTACTATTTTAAGAGGGAAGCAGACACTCCAAGAGCTAATGCAATAACTCACCGTCTTGAACATCAGAGCCCGGGACTCAAGTACAGGACCCGGAAGGTCCTGCCACCCCGAGGGGATCCTCACCCACTCCCTGTTCTGTTCCTTCCAGTCCACTGCCCTTCCCCCTCCTCCTCCCACCTGGTTTTCTCTCCACTTGCCAGCAGCAACAGCTGGTAATGTTTAGCCCAGTAGTTGTGGACCTTGGGGCTGTGATTCAAACTATGTGGGATGATTCCTTCCATAGAAGAACCACAGCGGAAACTAGAGCGCGATGCCCCGCCTCGAAGCGGTGACCGCGTCATCACCTGCGGACACCAGTTAAGACCGGCTGAGCTCCCGGTACAACCCGAGACGTTTATGTGCCTCAGAGGGGGTACCGGCCGCCCATGACCCCTGGATCAGGCAGTTTTTTCTGGGCAACAGATGCCCAACGGGGGCCCATCTGGATGGCGAGACAAAGAAAAATGAAACCCTCTGGCGGAGCCCCGAGAAGTTTGGCTTTGTTTTGTTTTCCATGAAATTTAAGTCTCAGAAGGTGAAAAAAAGATGATGAGGTTTTCACTGAAAGTAAAACCTTCAAGGCAATAGAGATAATTTGATGAATCCACAAACCCTTTGCTTCCTGTTAGCGATCTTCCACCTTCCCAGAGGCAGGGCCTGGGATAACGGCCTATATCTTCCATGGAAGAACTGGGCGGCTCGGCTCATTTCCTGGTCCAAGAGCAGAGGTTCAAGTTCCCTTTCCTTTCAGTTACACATAAAATAGGGGTCTTGCTGGGGTAGATATATACATATCCCCCACCTTTATGTAATAACAGATGAAACAGACATAAGTTAGGGGGAAAAAAGGTTCTACTATCTTCTTCTTGGCTGATGGATGAAAACATCTCAGAGTCAAAGACTTCATAATTAGAAAATACACATCAACGTCAACTAAAAATGTGTATTTCTGAATGTTCGGTAAAATTCATACTTTGATTCATACTCATCATTTTCTCTTCCCTCCTATTTTTCTGAATTAGTAGGGTTATACAAGATGAGTGTAGTAGAGTATATAGTATATGGAAATGCAGCCAGTGAAACTTTGCCCACATGGTTCAGGGGAAGTAACGCAGGCTTTGAGATGACAGACTTGTGTTTTTATCCCAGCCCCGTCTCCTAGAGTGGTTCTTAATTGCACTTGCAAAGTTTGTTGTTTTTTTTTTTTTCTTTTCTCTTTTTCCTGTGCAGGCTAAAACCTTGTCTTTGAAATATCATTTACAATGCTTGTTTTCTTAGCATGCCCTCTTTTCATAGATAGCATGCAGGAAAAAGTAAACACCAGCCATATTCCTATCAGCAACATGTCCAAAATTAGTGAGGTCCAAATTACCACGTTCCGCTCTAATGCACAGAGAAGGCCTGTCAGCCCCGAGCTTCTAAAGCAGACAGAGAATGTATGTTCCCTTTTCCATTAAAAACCTACAATTTAAAAAAAAAGTCATTTCTCTTTGGATCAAGTCTTTGGAAAGAAATTCTCTTGGCCCATGAAGGTGCGCTTAGAAAAAGCCAGACTTTAATTTGCAAGGGAAAAAGAAAGGAATGCCAAATGTCTCACCAACAAGTACTTCCCAGGAGAATGACACCCCTGAAGATGGACCGCTCCCTGAACAAGGTTGTGTGGACAAGAGGATGAAGAATACAAACAGGTACATGATCTCCAAGGTAGAAAGCTCTGGAACACCGACCTGGTCTGCGTATGCTCTCATTGCAGCATTAAGATTGTAAGGGTTCCGGGGGCAGGGTCCCCAGCTGAGAACTAGTGCCCAGAACACAGAAGGCATTCAGTAGTATTTGTTGAACAAATGAATGAATCTCCTCTACCCACAGGCTGTACCTCCGTGGAGACCAACATATCAAAAAGTCCCTACAAACCTGAGATACTTTGGTACAAGGGTGCATTTTGATACACGTGTTTTCCAGCTCACTCTTAAACCATTAAGTTCCCCAGAAGATGAGTTTAAATCAATGTTAATATTTGTCCTATATTTCCAAGACCCAGGCAAATACCAGGACCAGGAGTTGCTGCTTTCAAAAGAGCTTAGACTTAGGTCCCTAAAGTTCTTTTTTTTTTCTTTTTTTTTTTTTAAGATTTTATTTATTTGACAGAGAGACAGACAGTGACAGAGGGAATATAAGCAAGGGGAGTGGGAGAGGGAGAAGCAGGCTTCCCAGGAGCAGAGAGCCCCATGTGGGTCTCGATCCCAGGACCCTGGGGATCATGACCTGAGCCAAAGGCAGACACGTAATGACTAAGCCACCCAGGCGCCCCAGTTCTGGACTGAAATCTCAAAATTCAACAAAAAGGGTATCAACACTAAAAATGATTAATTAAGTATATTATTTCATATTGGTATGCTACACATTAGATACTGTTATCATTAGATAATAATACACACACACACACACACACTCTCTCTCTCTCTCTCTCTCTCTCTCTCTCTCTCTCTCTCTCTCTCGACCTTGCAAGACCTATTTTAGCACTAAGGACCGAGGCTCTAAAATTAATCATGCATGTGACCTTGGGCAAGTTAAATCTCTCTAGGCCCATTTCAGTAACTCCATAATGAGAAAACAGGACTAGATCGATAGTTCTCAAACTTTGGTGCATGTCAGAATCACCGGGGAAGGTTTTAAAACTCTTCATGGACAGGCTGTATACCCCCAGAATCACGGGGGGATTTAATCAGAATCTCCAGAGGTGGGAACTGAGCACTGTAGGTTTTAAATCACCCCAGGGGACTCCAGTGGGCAGCCTGCAGGGACAACTTTGGGACTAGGGGGCCTCTAAAGTTCCTTCCTATTCTAAAAACTGGGATGCTTGAGTTCAAAGAATGTGACAAGACCTCCCTTGGGATCAGAATGTCCATCCCTAGTGCACAATGTATCCTTGTCTACCTACTTGAATTCAATTGCCTAGGCACTGCAAATGGATGCATTTTTATGCCCAAACTGCTCCCCCAGGCTGGGGCAGGGAGCCTGGCTGCTGCCAGTACTGGTCTAAGGAAGCCGGGTTGGCTTGGCTTCTGGTCAAAGACTCACGCCAGCTTCTGAGGGTATATGTGTGTCACAGGCTGTACGGAGACTTTCTCTGCTCCCGTGATGTTGTGAAACCTCCCTGCCCTTAGTCCTCCTTTTCCTAGTCTAAAGTCGTTATCTACTACTGCCAGGAAAGGAGTTTCTTGAACTTGTCCTTGACAAGCCAGATGGTTAACTTAACTGATCTGAATTGGCAAGGACAAGTGGTTGAGATTAACATGCTCCCATAGTCCTATGCTTAGAACAACTTGCCATCCTCCCGGCTGACCAACATCTAACCTAAGAGGATCTGAAAGGGCACAGAGGTAGCGGCACAGGGCCCAGTGCCAGCTTCACTGAGAGCTGTCTACGTGCCGGTACCTGATTTCTGTTGTCTCAGTCCATCCTGTGATGCTGGCATTATCCCTCTTTTACAGTGGAGAAATAAGTGGGGCTCTGGCAGGTGACCTGAGCTCCTAAGGACACCTACAGGTGGTCCATAGAAAAGTCTAGATTTGAACTCAAGAGTAAGTGGGCTAAACCCCACTTTGCTGAGAACACAGTGAATGAGGAACAGATAAAGCAAGGACAGGGATGGGGGAGAGAGCTCACTCACATCTTTCCACTTACATTTTAATTAGGAAGCAGGATAGCATATCCGAAAACTCGGAGTACAGGCCCCTGTGAACCAGTTCAGAGAAAAGGATCGCGTCTCACTTACAGAAACGAGCAGGCCTTCCCACAGTTCCCTCCTTTTCCTTCACACACCATCTCGTCACAACTCAAAGCTTCGAGAACTTTTGAAAATGAAGCACACTTCCCCCTCCTTCCACCTACCCTTTTATAGTCAGACTACAATCCTTATTCCAAAAATAAATCAGCCTGATGAGAGGCCAGAAAAAGCGAAGCTTAATAGTTTTCTACTTTCCTTACTGAGTTATGGGACACTAGTTGGACTGACTTATCACATTTTTACAAATTTCCCCTACAAATAAAGAATTCTAGGGTATGCCCAAATAACTCTGGCCTCTTGACCCACCATGTTTTTATAATTACTTGGCACTCCAACCGTATGCTACTTCAATTAGGGAACAGTCACCAAGTTATTTTTAGGCCATAGCAACACACACACATACTCTCTCTCGCTCTCTCTCTCTCTCTCTGCTCTACCTGGCTTGTTACTTATACTCCTTTGGAAGGGGGAGCCCAGATTGTCTTTTTAGTGGTGCCATCATTTCTGTTCAACCAATGGTAATACTAGAATGAAGCTACAATGAAGCTAGAATGAGCACTCACCACGTATAAAAACTGGTCTGGGCCCTTTGTACATAGGACTTCATTCGATTCCTAGACTAACACTGTAACATAGCTGCTGTCACATCCTCTTTCATAAATGAGCAAATCAAGGAAGTAAGGGATGGAGCAACTGGCCCAGGGGTGCATGGCTAGTAAGTGGGGACCAAGACTAGAATCAGACAGACTGGATCCAAACTCCTGCCTGTATTTCCCCGCCATTTGCTACAAGGCAAATGTCTGGCATGTTTGGAGGTCAAGCAGAGGCTCAGAATAACAACACTAGGTCTGTGACTACAGGAGGCATGTCTTTACTTCACGTATCTTTTAAAAAGTCCCTCCTGACATCCAGAGGGACAAGAGGAAGACTGCTGTCGCCCCCACACGACGCAGAAAAAGGCTATTTTCGAGGGGCCTCTGATTATTGAGCGCAGCCTTTCACACTTCGTCATCAGACTCAACACTGCCTGGAAGTGTTACTTCAGAATCCTTCGTGATTGTGGAAGAATGTGCCCTCTGTGAGGTTCATTCCTCAGGAATTATGACGGAAGGTTTTACAGTCTCAAAATCGAACTCCCTGGGTTATCATGTCTTCCCTACAGATCCGCCGCCTGAGGTGACTGTCTCTCCTCCCCGGCTCCCCACTGAACACCCCCGGGGCAGCAGCAGGTCCGCGGGTGGACTGGATCGGTCAGTCAGTCTTTGTTTCCTGACAGCACAGAGCAGGTACAGGCATGGGCCTGACGTATCGTGGAAGGGGGAGCGACAGCCCCCCGAGGAGGCGCCCAGAGCCCTCCCACTCCGAGGGAGAGAGGCTTCTCCACAGACCTGAGAGCTGGACTGTCGCAGTGGAAATCTAAGTTTGAAAAACTCCCAAGAGCGGGCACACGACGGCGACGTATTTAGAAGTGAAAATGTCGTCCGCGCTATACTGTAAAATATCCGCAGCCTTATTAATTCTGAAACAGTAACTTTAAACCTGAAACATATTTGAGTACATTGAAATGTTGTCTATACTATAAGATATTTCAACAACCAAAAAAGGAAGAGAAAGCCAATAGAGCAAGTATGAACAATGGTTTAATCTGGGTGGTAGGTATGTGGGTGCTCTTTATACTCTTTTCTACTTTTATATATATTCCAAAATTCTTATAATAAAAGTTTTAAAGGCATAGAGGTCTTTAAGGAGGAAGCCGGTGGCAGCAGACTATCCTTTTCACCATAGGTAAACGATCCATTATTTTCCCGAATCCAGATTTCCTGAAAAGAAAGGGTGCCTTATAAACATCAAAACAAAGATGGTAGCTCTCATTATGGGAGGTCCAAAACTGTCTAGCCTTCTTATTCGGTTTGGTTTAAAAGCATACTGAAAATCCAACGTGGGGTAAAACAGGCTGTAATTCTCTCAAAGATTTTGCAAATCCCTAAATATTTATGCATTTGGATCATTTTCACCAGAGGCAGTAGAAGCACTGGTCTGATGCCATTTATTCTTCAGAAGATGAGAATAAAACATGGATTCAGACATAGGTCACAACAGGGAGGGGACTGTAAATTAGAACAGTAACTTAATCCCAGGGGCTTCTGCACCTCTGATCAGTTTCTTCCCAACCTGACACGGCATTACTAAAATGGTAACGGAGCAGCCGCTCTACTTGACAGGCAGTACCAAAAATGGAGAACATGGCATTGAAACAGGGGGACCTAAAACGTGGACAGGGGAGGATAGCAACCAGTGTTTACAAACAAACCAGAGAATCAGTTGGGCCAGCCATAAATTACCCAAGATTGTACTGAAATCTCTGAAAATAAATTAATGAGGTCTTCAAAGTCTCTACCTTTGATTCTAACTACCTTCACCACCATAGCTTCCCTGCAAAAAAAATCACTCCTTCCAAAATGGTGCCGCTACCACTTTGCTAAAATAAAATCTTGCATCACTCAGGAAGGGGATTAGTATAATAAACCTCAGCAGAGAAGCCAGACCAGAAGGGTCTGGTTTGCCCAGTCAAGAACTTGGGAGAAGTCGCTGGCCATGCCTTGTTTGGAGAGATGCCCACCTCATTCTTTACCTCCATGGTGCTATGCTATTAACCTCTGGTATATCCAGATGAAAGGGTAGCTAGAGGCATCCAAATTATGATTGCTCTCCTCTAATTCCTATCGTGAGCCCAATTTTAAGCCAATCCCCCCCAAAAGACCAAAATCATAAAGATGACAATAATAAATAAATTAAATTACCAACCCTTTTGTTCCTAAACTATCTATTTTCAATCAAATTCCCAGATATTTGAAGAAAAAGCCCCCAAAGCTACAAATAATCCAACCTCTACCACCAGCACGTCTTCCAGGTCGACCGCCGCTGTGTCTCACCAACCCGAAAATGACGAGCCCTCACCGCGGCCGCCCGGGGTGCCCAGTGGTGAGGTCAGCGGCGTGTCCGGCCCCGCCCCACTGAGGCAATCTTACTTCACTGACACTGAGGAGCAAGTCCAGGCCGCCCAGACTCTCAGCTGCATCCACAGGGGAGGAACCCCACTCTCATTGGTAACACCAGGGAGATTCATTTCCCAGTGATTGACAGGCCACCCCTGAACACAACAATGTCTTCTGCAAACAAGAGAGTAAGATCTCCAATTCCTCCTAATCACCCTCATGTTCAAGTCCAGGGTCATCTTAATTTATATCGTTTGATGCCTGTCTTCAAATCATATAGACACAAAAGGTCTGCTTTTTCCTAACATCCATTCTTCATGAGCCAAACGATGACGCATAAGACCACTGGCCACCCTCTCTCTTTGCTCCCCAAGACAAACGATCACAAATGAGAAATTTGTGGATTGTATTTTCTCATCCAAAAACGACAAAACAAGCCAAGATCATGGTGAGAGAACACTAGCTGGGTAAGCCAACTGGGAATCACTCAAAGTCAACCAAACAAGAATAGAAAACAATAAAATGCAGAGCTACACAGAGGAACTCTGTAACCCTAAGAAAACTCATCAACCACAACAAAAATGCCTGGGCCCTACTGAAACTCTCTGGAGATGACCTCCATCACGTTTCTCCTTCCCACCAGAGTCTACCAACCCTAAGAAAAGTTGTGCCTTTGTGGCAGTTGGGCCCGATGACAGCAAGCTCAAGGAGAGCAGGAGGGGATGGGATGGGGCCGGGGGGGGGGGGGGATTTATCAAAGTAACTCAGAACCAAATTTCCAAGAACGCTACTTCACAAAAGGCAGCATGTATGATCGAGAAGACAAGAAGGAGAATGACAGAGCTGTCACACAAAGACAAAACAAAGGACTTGCTCATTCCAATGGCCTGTTGCAATTTAAATATGCAAAGTGCTGGAAAGAACACAGCAATCCCTCTGGTCAACACACTTCAGGAGAGTTGGTGGTGATGTGGCCCAGAAACTGTGTTCCTTAGCTCAAAATAAAAAAGAAGAAAAGAGAGAAGAAGACCATCTCTCACTGCCCTCAAAGGACAGAAGACACCAAAGAGAAAGAGTGGTGTGTAGTGCCCCAAACGACAATATCTGAGAGCAAAGGGGAGCCAGTCAGATAGATATGAGATGAAGGCTCCCTGCTATGTTAGGCAACACTGTGTGGAAGGAGCTCAGAACACAGTGGGTAATTAATTCTTCCTGCCCGGGCTCAGCAACACTGACATCAGAGTTATTCTGCATTCAGTGTAAGGGGCCAAGTGACCTACCACCCCATCTTGGGAGGAGCCATGATGCCAATGGTTGTCAGATGAGGCCAGAAAGAACAACGGGTTGAGGAATATTTCATAAAAATGCCTCTGTCCCCTTGGAGCTTTGGCAGAAGAATGGATGTTGTTGGTACACTTACGCTTTGGGGGGACCTTACGGTAAGGACCTCTGCCCTTCTTGAAGGTCACTTTATAAACCACATAAAAGCCAAGCTGGCCAGAGGTGCTTTTCCCATAAAAAGCACTGGTACCCGAAGGTTTATTTGTAGTTCACCATAGTTGCTGCTTCCTTCGCTCCATCAACTTTGGTTAAATCTGAGAGACAGTAACTTCCCCACTGGTTATTGACTGGCATAGAGCTACCAGACCAGCTATGACTTGAGATACCATCTGGTGGTACACAGCCCCACTAAAAGCTGAGAGAACAGTCTCAGAGAGGTGAAATGTTCGCACAGTGCAAATGAGAAGCTGCATGGAGACTAGGCCCTGGGTCTTCCGGCTTCCGGTTCAACGTGATTGGTTTTTCTCACTACAGCAAAATAGTTAAGGGCAAAGAAAGGAAGACAAGAAGAAGAAAGTCTATTTTGGTGTCATGTAGCCAGGATAAGGAGAGTCCTGGTACTTCTAAGACAAAACCCAAAGTGAACCCAGACTAACCAGGACTGTGCCTGGGAGAGGAACGGGGGCATTACCTTTCAACACCAGAGGTTCTTTGCCTTCTCTCTTCAGGGACTCGAGGACTATGTGAAGTGGCTGAGAGGGCATCACTCGGCTCGGCTCATTGGTATTCTCATCATAAACTATAATTTCTTTGGAAAAGATCCTCTTGAAAGAGTCCTTGCCTTCCCTACAGGAAATCAAGTCTAAGACCGTGATCTTGCCCTGCTGCAGTCTCCGCCGGCTGATCTTATCGGCACAGTTAATGTGGACAGCTCCTTGGATGTGACTCTTGTTGTACTCCATGAAGGGCCTGCAGTCAATGATGACGGGGCCCTGGCTCGGCAGGTGACTCTTGCTGCATTTGGTCATCTTCTTCGCCAAGTCATTGGGGTAGATTATTTTGATGCTGGCTAGCTGCTTGGGGGTCCCTGACACAGGGCTTCCCACCCCACCTGATGGACTTAAAGGGCCTGCATTCTCATTGTTGTTGACCATCTGGTTGGCGGGGCAGGTGGTAGAGGTTCCGATGGTGGTGGTGGCGGTGCCGGCAGCGATGGCTTGGGTTTGGGTCTGATTGTCCTTGTCGTAGGTTGCCACAGTGCAGCAGCTGGCACTGCTGCATCCACAATTCAGGGAGCGGGCAGAGCCGCTGGATGAGGGCATATACGTCAGATTCGCAGCCTTGAGGGATACGACGGTCGTGGCAATGACAGGAGCGTGGCTGTTACTGCCCGGGGCGGCAGAGCCAAGGTAGCTAGAGTCTAAACAAAGGTTGAGATCCTGAGGTCGGACGGGCCTAGACAGTGCCACCACTACCCTGTCGTCTAAAGGAGACGGAGGCATGAGGAGGCTGAAAACTGGCAACTGAAGAAGAACTCAAGACAGTCTGTAAAGAAGGGGAGGGGGAAAGAAAGAATAAAGTCACGTGACACAAAAGGCAGTCTGATCCAAACCCTAGGAAAGGCCTTTGCATCCCTCTGAGTGAAGTTGTCCTAAGCGCCCTGCATCATGCCACTCTCAAAGCCCAAAACTCATTTTTACAGATTCGAAGACGATGTCAACCTGAGGGCCCCCACCTATTTGGTGACTAAGTCTAAGGTTCCATGTACGGTCTACACAAATGTGGATGAACAACTTCTCGTGGCCCTACATCGAAGTTCAGCCTCGGAGAAAGTACAAGCACAAAGAATCAGAAAAGCTGAAGACAGAAAGGAAGGCTCTTAAGAGGCATCTGTTCTGGGCCTCATCTCCCGGGCAGAAGCACAGTGCAACCATACGAGAAAGACCCACTTGTCCCGCCTTGCATACTTTCCGTTTAATTCCTTCACCCACTGCAAAGGCAAGGGAATGACCATGAGTGCCGGCATGGCTCAGCGTACCATACAGCAGCTAAATATACATCGGGGCGGATGGCAACTTTCTGCAAATCAGAATGAAAGTATCCCCCAAGCGAATCTCTGTAACTAGGAGCTATTCTTGCTTTGCATTCCTTTGAAAAGCACAACACAGTCATATTAAAACCTCCCATGTTTCCTGCTAGTCTCTTATAAACTAATCTGCATTTCCCCTTTTGTTGCAAACGACATGTCCTGAAACAAAGCCTTGGGCCAAGGAGCCTGGTCTGGTAACCCCCAACCCTGGCCGTTCCATCACCCTTTGCTCCTTTACTGCCCACCTCAACCCCCCTCCCCCACACTCCTGCCTTTAAGAGAAGGACCACCTGGACTCTGCCCCCTCCTTCAGTTCCCTCTAGGCACAGAAGATGCATCCTGAGCTTCTCTCCGTGGGAGAAAGCCACTGTGTATGATATTTCAGTCCCCCATACGTAGACCCCCGGCCCCTGAAGAGGATGAATTCCACAGAAAGGACTTCCCAATGAGCCGGTCCCGTTAAAGGGGGCAATGGGGTGTTGCCCAATGGATCCACCCTCTGTCACCTGAGAGGGCGCCTGCAAAGGAACAGTTCCTTCCTTCCCGTAGGCACAGGGGCACTCTACAACCCGACCCTACTGGCTCCTCTCCTATTAGACATACTCGGAGAAAAGAAACCAAGCCCCATGCAAGAGTCGCTCACCTAAACGAACTTTAAGAGATGTCTGGGAAAATGTCATCTATCATCCGTCTACACATGACCGTCACCGTTCTCGGACACAGAGCCAAAGTGTCACAGGCAGAATCCGCACACGCGCGCACACGCATACACACAGAGCCACGCACCCGACACGTCCACGGATCCCCACCGACTCGGGTTTCTCTCGCCCACCTCTGGATGGGAGAAAAGGATTCATCCCCTTCCCTCCCTCCTGCCCTCCCACCCCTCCCCACCCTCTCCTCCTCCCTCCCTCCTTTGCGTAGTATTTTTTTTTTTTTT
>LNAC01000128.1:489100-499177 GCA_002007465.1 Ailurus styani | reverse complement strand
GGCGGGGAGCGCGCCCACTAGGCCGGGCGTCGCGGGGCTCGCAGTGCGCTCGCCGCACCCCCGGGGCAGCGTCTCCCGCCAGCCGCGCAAAGCCCTGCGCCCTCGGCCCCCGGCGAGCCGAGGACAAGCGGCCCGGCGTTTCTGGAACACCGCCGCGGGCGGGAAGGAGCTGGAGCTGAGCGTAAATAACCTGATCGAGTGCAGCCAGCGCAGCGTCGAGGAGGCGACGCCGCACCCTGGTTTTTGCCGCCCGCGGGGTAGCCCGCCTAGGCTCGTATCCAGAGGAAAAGAGGAAAAGAGTTGGGGGCGAGGCAGGCTGGCTTGCGCTTGAGCACGAAAATATCAGGGAAACTGCGAGAAAGTTGTCCTGGGGCACGCAACAGAGTGGAGGTGACAAGATGAGCTGCGGAAAGCCTGCATCAAAGAACCCTAAAGACATAGAGCTTTTCCCTTTCCCTCTCCTGTCGCAGAGACAAAAGTGAAGGAGTTTAATAATGACAATGGAATGCATTACATTAGGAGCACTAGAACATTTGGCTATGGGTTTTCTCTCTTACTAGATTGAAGGTGTTTGGAGACATACTTAAGGCCCCGGGCCTATTAAGTACACTAAGTGGCAGCGACATATTCATATAATTGCTTTAAGCGCAGATCTGAAATCAGAAGATGCCAAAGGATGGCCAGCTACATGCTCAAGGAGCTACTACGAGAAATCTCCTTGGATTCCTCTGGGGGGGGGAGGGATATGTGTACAATTTTTACGAATGTGTATACACATACACAGTCCAACTTTCACACCCATGTGTCCACGTGCAGTGAATGCATACAATCATCTTTAAAAGGAAAGGGTTTTGTGTAGCCCTTTCTGCATTCACACAGCAACACACATACACATTCGCCCCCTTAATGGTAACTAATGAGTACTTAGGGCACACCCTTTGGTCCTTGTACCTTGGGGATCAGCAGGTCCTGGTCAGGGAATTGAGTCTGGGTAATTTCGTAGGAATCAGAAAGGAAGTTCCCAGAGGGTCTACCCTGAATCTATTTGGAGCTTTAATAGCTTGCTTTTCCCTAACCATGGGCAATTATTGAAAAAAGTGTTCACTAAGTCAGGGTCAGAAAGTTCTGGATTTAAGTCCTGATTCTGACTCTCATCTGTAGTGTCTGTTCATCTGGAGTCACTGTGTTCAGTTATTTATCTGTAAAACTGTAACATCCCAGCCCAGAAGGAAAAGGGAAACGTCCTGGTGGGAGTGCTGGGGGTGGGGGGAGAGGGGAGGCAAGAGAGGATTCCTGGATGACTCTGCTCGTAAAAGGTGGTCAGTAAAAAAGCATTGTCCTTGCTTCCAGAAACTGGGTGCCTCTGTTTAAAAGCGCTTGTGATCTCTAGACTCTGAATTCATTGCTAATGCCTCACTATCTAAGCCCAAACAAAGTAGGGATTTATACAATTGCAGAAGAGTTTATAACAGACTTTCCCAGAGACCCAGAAGGGGAACATCACTTCAAAAACAAATTTAACTCATTTAATAAGATAATTATTTTATTATCATTTCAAACTAGCGGATTATTATAATTTAGTTGACTAAGAGTTGAAGCCATCCAAGCTGAAAAATGAGGATAAATAGCAAAATTTCTCATCATTTATCGAACTTGAAACATGGAAGAATTACCAAATCATTGACATATACAAACATGTAATTATTTTTTTAATTAAGCATCTCTAACGTATAGCTTATGTTCAAATTATAGAGTGGTAGAAAACAGATTACAGATGGCTATTTTCTCAGTCATTATACTTTGGAGCTTCTTTTGTACAAAAAGAGGTGATTTTGTTTCGTTTATTTTGTTTCGAGTCATAAATGTGAAAACACTATCTGAAGTACTGCCCTTAGATTTAAATTTGTAATACCAGCCAGCCAATGGCTATGAACCTGATCTGTATACAAATAGTCAGCAAAGCCTTCGTGTTCAATTTTAGTCTCAAAGAAACAGCAAAGCATCTTCACTGTATTTGAGTGTTCTAACATGATTATGCTGAGCCATATCTTTGTTCCAACAAATAACTGAGGAAAATACTGTTTTGGTGGAAAGCACTATGTGTTAAAGCCAAAAGATGAAGATAACTTATGCCAACATATAAGATATAAAATGGATAATGTTGAAAAAATGTATTAATTAAATGACTTCCTTCATGTGCCCTCAAGTGGATAAGTGTGTGGGATGATAGCAGAAGGTAGGGATGGGTATGAAGCTGGGTTTTCAAAATAATCCTCAAGGTCAAGGTGGATTCCTGGAGGCACTAAAATTAAGGCAGAGAAAAACTCAAAAGAAAACTTAGAAATAATACATAATAATAATACAGAAATAATAATACAAACTTAGAAATAATACAGGGTAAAGGTGGTAGTAAATTACCGAGAAGTGGGGAATGAGCTGAGGGACAGAAAGGCGAGGTGTCTGCGGAGCTGAGGTCATTGAGGCCAGCCTGGGGAAACATCCTGAAGCACTTTGCAGGCCCAGAGAAAGGCGGGTGAGAAGGATCCTGTGGAAGAGGTGGTCACTGCTGTGTTTGTGGAGTGATGGAAACAGAAGCCGGCCCTTCTGCTTGTCTCGTTCTCCATGAGTCTGGACACAGGACACCTAAAGATCTTTCTCACTAAAGTCATGGGTAGGTTGCACCTGTGACTCTGGAAAAGGCTCGGAGCCACGGAAGGTTCTAGATCTGTGTTTTCCAGTACAGTAGCCGTTTGCCACATGTGACTACTGAACACTTGCAGTGTGGCAAATATGAATTGAAATGTGCTGTAAGTTTAACATACATGTGGGATTTTGAAAACTTCATGTAAAAAATGTAAAATATCTCAATTATTTTTATGTCAATTACATGTTGAACTGTTTGGAAATATCAGGTTAAATAAAATATATTTTTAAAGATTTTACTTATTTGAGAGCAAGAGAGAGAACAAGAGCAGGGGGAAAGGGATGGGGAGGGGCAGAAGGACAAGCAGACTCCCTGCCTAGGACCCTGAGATCTTTGTCAATGTCTCAGTGTCAAGCAGACATTTAACTGACTGAGCCACCCAGGTGCCCCTAAATAAAATACGTTAATGAAATTAATTTTACCTCTTTCTTTTTCCTTCTTAGAATTGGCTATTAGGAAACTGGAAAAGACTTACACACTTGACATATTTTTGTGGGCACTGCTGTTGTTGAGCCTGTAATCCCGCCTTTGATTTGAGGTCACTTTGGTGCCAAAGGCACCAGAGCCACAGAATGTTAGACTTGAAGCAGACTTAGAGCTAATCTAGGCCTATGGTTTTCAAGCTCTGCTAGGATGAGCCTCAGGGAGTGGAGACACCAATGCCAGGGGAGGGGTAAAGTCAGAACTCTGGGGGTGGGCGCCTGAGTGACTCCGTCGGTTGAGCAGCTGCCTTCGGCTTGGGTCATGATCCCAGGGACCTGGGATCGAGTCCCACATCGGGCTTCCTGCTCAGTGGGAGCCTGCTTCTCCCTCTCCCTCTGCCTGCTGCTCTGCACTTGTACTCTCTATCTCTCTGTCAAATAAATAAATAAAATTAAATAATTAAAAAAAAAAAAGAACTCGGGGGGTGAGCTGGAGGAGCTCTGGGACCATGCTTCCAACCCCCAAGCCCACTTGGACATATTCTTCTATTCCTGAGACGCCAAAGTAAGATTTCACCTGAAGAAAGGACTCTGCTTGGTGTCCTGTTGTGTCATGGTGTTTTGTTTTAATCCTCGCCCATCATTTTACCTGTCAGGCAATTGGAGGCCCAGGGAATGGAGATGACTTGGCCAAAGCCATGCTTGACCTCAGGACTTGACCTCAACTTCATCTCAAGGTCCAGAGTGGCCTCTACAGTAGAGGCAGTGACTGGCCTCTTGGGGAATTAATAAACTCCCTGTCTCAATCTACAGTAGAGGCAGTGACTGGCCTCTTGGGGAATTAATAAACTCCCTGTCTCAAGTAAGGCGAGGGGTCCCCGTTCCAAGCACTTCACTGTTCGTCCCCTCCCACTCATCCCTCCGTTTGTGACTTCAGAAATGCCTCCTGCTCTTTGTCAAAAAAGAATTCTGGCCTGGCCCACGTGTGTGGATCATTGACACAAACTTTTCTTTATGAAAATACCGAAGAAAAAACTCACTGGTTGTTGGTCTCCAGCAACACATCGCTCCAGGACGGATGGCCTATTATTATGATGTGTTGCTACATCAGAGACTTAATGTTCTCCCCTTTGCCAGGCTGAGCAATCATCTTCTCATTAGAAAATGTTGTCAGAGCCCCAGCCGCTCAAGCCCAGGAGGCTGTGACTGAGTACTGTGAAGGGACCTCCTGGGAGGCCATGACCAGCTGAGGTGAACACACCCTCGAAGCATTTCTTTTTTTCTTTTTTTAAGATTTTATTTATTCAAGAGGTGGGGGGAGAGAGAGCATGAGAGGGGAGAAGGTCAGAAGGAGAAGCAGACTCCCCGTGGAGCTGGGAGCCTGATGCGGGACTCGATCCCGGAACCCGGGGTCATGACCTGAGCCAAAGCAGTCGCTTAACCAACTGAGCCACCCAGGCGCCCTGGAAGCATTTCTAAAGCCCCTTCCACCTGGGTCAGGTCTGATGCAAAGGAATTACTCTAACATCCTGAGGATCGTTTAGTGGCTTATGGCTGTGAGGCTCCCGGATAGAAGGAGCTCCTTCACACGGGCCAGTGTGTCGTACTGTGCCTTACGTAGCTTTACAAACTAAACAGGGACTGGACTGGCTTTAAATTTCTGGCATTTGGAAAAATAATAATAATGGGTACAGAGTCTTGTTTCGCTCTGTGCCCAGCGCTGCTGCAAGTGATCGGCAAGCACGAACTCACTTAAAGCTTCACGTTCACATCGTGGTTCTACGTAAGAACTACTTTTATTAGCCTGAATTGAAAGATGAGGACGCAGAAATACGGACGGGCAAAGAATCTGCCCCGGATCACACAGCTACAAAGCTGCAGAGGCAACATTAGGACCCAGACGATCCGGCGCCAGAACATCTGCTTTTAACCATTATGTGTGATTTAATTCACTCTCTCTGTGATTTTATAAACTTCTGTCGTATCCCCCTCCACCTCCTGACTGCCAGCGTATTTTTTAATTGCCTCTTTGTGAGAATGCGCTGTTTTTTCCTCTGCTTTCTCCTGAACTGCTTGGAGTCCCTTCTGTCCTCAGATGGTCTCTCTAGCTGCTAGATCCTCCCGGTTTGGGACAGGATCAAAACCTCCACTTTGTTTGCAGAATCCTCCCGAATAGTGCTCTAAACTTGGTCAGTGTTTTGGTCGCTGCTGCAGGCAGCAAGGGAAAGCCTAGGACAGCTCTGTTACCCAGACCTGGAGTAGTTCACGTCCCATCCCCAAGCCAGGCACCAGAAGTTCCCAGGGAATGAAGAAACGAGCGGATGAATGAATGGAGCATTTTTCTTACGCATACCCTTGCACTGTTTTTCCCTAGATGCACACCCTGGCTCATCTGATGCCTTTGAAGCAACTGATCTGGGCCCTCTGCCATAGGGAGAAGTTAAGGCACCTCCAAAGTCCCTAAATCCAGACTTCTTCCAAATTACTTTTGCAGATATTAACCAAATGTCTATCCCCACGGAGCCCCATTGCTTGTGCATGCATTTGTTTGCTTACCATATTCTCCTCCTTCATAGTTGAACTTCAATTTCTTTTTCTCCTGGCTTCTACACAAATATCAACATCTTTCTCATTATGATCCATGTCATACTCGGATTTTGCATCTGTCAGCACTCTGATCAGCTTCCATGCTCAGGAAAATTTTGCCCTTTGTGTTCGCTGAGTTTTAGCAGAAGGAAGGCGTGTTCCTTTTCTCTTTCAACATCTTCCCTTTTGTAGTGTTCTAAGGCATCCATTTCCATGCGCTCTTCTCCTAGCCAGGCTGCTCGGCCAGTTTTTATTTTCCAGCATGTGACCGATGTTGACGAATATCTTTCTTCAGAAAGAGGAGTTTCATCCAGACCCATGCCTGGAAGCCTGCAAGTTCTTCGTCCTACTGGGAGTGGGTGATGTGCTCTTAAAAACATGTTGTTCCGGTTCTGGACTAGGCTGGGAGCAGTGACCTGAGAAGTCCTGGTTCCAGTGTTCTGTGAAGGTGGCCCATGTCCCCCTAGGCACTCAGCATGGGGTGTTCGATGCTACCCCTGATTTATGTGGTGGATAAAGCAACCACTTTAGAATTACGTTCTTGGCTTGCACGCACTAAGAATGTACAGATGTGGTGGAGGAGTCCCTTTCTGGGTGAATTGAAGTGTTCACTGTGGACTAAGTACTGAGCCCATTGGAACACCCGAGCACATCATAGATGCTCGAATGAATCGGGTCAGGTCATGTCAATACAAGTTATTCACAAGTAAGAGTAAAACCCCTTTAAGTTGACTGGATTTGTAGTTCAAGTAAGACTCACAGAGAAGAAGAAAATGTTATCGATGCCATAAACTTCCAGTTCACAAAAAACTTAGGATTTAAAGAAGATAAATAGATTGGATCAGAAGGTGGCCACACAGAGCTGGCACTGTGCATCGTTCATCAGCCAACACATGGAGCCTGGGACAGGTGTGCGTAGGGAACACATTAAGATGTATAATTCACAGCGAATTCTTAGCCACCTCCAATGCTGCCTTGCAATTCCTATTCCTAGGAACGAGGAAAATGGATACTACTGGATAAATTACTATGCTGAACTTTAAATTGGATTAATAACAACAACCAATCCATTGAAATGTTTTCTCTATATTCTTCACAGCACAGAAAGGCCAGCAGATTCGGAGTCCCTTTTCCATGCATCCTCCCAATCCTCATGTAATACGTGAATTCTCCAGAATGTGGATAAAGAAGTTAGACACTTATAGGGCGCCTGGGTGGCTCAGTGGGTTAAACCTCTGCCTTCAGCTCAGGTCATGATCTCAGGGTCCTGGGATCGAGGCCCGCATCGGGCTCTCTGCTCATCGGGGAGCCTGCATCCCCCCTCTCTCTCTGCCTGCCTCTCTGCCTACCTGTAATCTCTCTCTGTGTGTCAAATAAATAAATAAATAAAATCTTAAAAAAAAAAAAGAATTTAGACACTTAGACCTTTATCCCATCAAGATCATCCAGCATATTCCACCAATGGTTTCTTCCAGCCCGTCTAGCATTTGGGACTACTTTCCAGAAGGTCAAACTTTTGCTTTCCTACTTCCTGCACTCCAATCATCAAAATTAGTTGTGGAAGGAAGAAGAAAAGACCAAAAGAAGGAAGGAGAGAAAGCAAAAGGAAGACAGAGATAGCTGGTAATTTTTGTTCTATTTATAAGCTTTTTTTGCTTGTATTTTTGACTGCAGGGTTGGGAAGTGTGTACTTGGGCAGAGAGAGAGCAAAGAGTGGACACGTAGAGGAAGTGTTGCCTATTCCAGACATTTTTGTTTTCATAAGCAAGACAGACAGGAACAGAATCTGGCCATAGCAAGTGGTTTTGAATGCTTTGAAGCCAAAACTCATGGTGGCCCTGGTGCTGAGTCTGGCAGTCCCTAGCAGATACTGGGCCCCTGCCCCTGGGATGGGAAGGAGGTAGTAGGGCTGTTGGTCTTGATGCATCTCTCTGGGAGGCAGCTCTGACTCAGGTAACAACAGTCTGCTCCCGTGCCCAGCTATGGGGCCTCTAGTCCCCACTGCCTGGGAAAGCCGAATGAGGGGACATTTCGGGATGTTCAAGTGCATGCCCAGAGCCACCGTATTCGAATCCAAGACAACCCCAAAGACAAGTTTCTCTGATCCCACATTATGAGGAGCAGATCGTGCCTCTTTCCTATGAGGGTGCAGAGCTTCTCACTCTGTGTGTTTAAGCTACTGTGATAACCTCTGATGATTAATTTCATGTGTCAACTCAGCTAGGCTATGGTGCCAAAATAGCCGGTCAAACATTATTCTGGGTGTTTCTGTGAGGGTTGTCTTTTGGATAAGACTGATGCTTAAACTGATGGACTTTAAGTGAAGCAGATTATTCTCCATAATCTGGGTGGGTCTCATCCATAATTAGATGAGATGATAATCTCATCTAATCAGTTGAAAGCATCAATAGATCAAAGATTGATCTCCCCCAGGGAAGAGAGAATTCTGCCAGCAGTTGGCCTTCGCACTTCAACTACAACATGGGCTCTTCCTTGGTCTCCAGTCTGCCAGCCCGTCTCGCAGATTTTGGACTTGCCAGCCTTCTTAATCAAATGAGCCAATTCCTTAAAATAAATCTCTCTGTATATGTATACATACGCCCTTTGATTCTATTTCTCTGGACAACCCTGACCAATACACCTTTCTTTCCTTTTATGGGCAAAGCAGAGGACAGCCTGGGAGATGCGTGTTGTGTCACATGTTAACACATCTCCTTTCCTGTCCTGAATTACTGAAGACACACTCAATTGAGGGAATCTTCATCTGAGTGTCTTAATGTCCAAGAGTTTAAAACTAGTGAGAGGGTGGTAAGGATACACTCAATAAATCTAAGATAGAAAATCTTTTTAAAAAATTTAATCTAAGATAGGATAACTGATGCAGAAGGAAAACAAACGTCACACCCTATACCCTGCTTGCCTCCCACAATTTATTAGGAAAACATAGAAAATCCCAATGAGGCTTCTGGCTTTGGATTCTAAAGCAATCTGGAGATTGGAAAGATAAAAATAACCCCGAGTTATGTTTCTGAGATCCTTATTTGTGTCCATTTAGCCTGAAGGAAGAAAGCTATGAATGTGTTTGTTTTCTCCCAAATGCATATTTCATCTTTATCTAAACATCTTGAAATGGGAGCTTGTCAGGAGTTTCCATAGTAAGTACAAATTGCTTTCCCAATTTTCTATCATCTATTAAGAGACATTTTAAATCACAGAACTAATGGTGCATTTACTTAATTCTTGTAACTTTTGCTTTTAAGAGGTAATCGACATGCAATTGGATCATTACAAGATCTCAGCTAGGAGCCTTGAGTGGACTTCTCAAAATGAAGAGGTCACAGTTCGTGAAACCACATCAGAGACAAGAGTATCCTCTATTTCTGCAGTTGCATAGTGTTTTCAGTGTCCCCGGCTTTTTATCAGGAATGTGGGAGGAGCTTGACCATGAATCTACAACTCTGCTTCATCCTCCCCAGTTTCTAGCAGACTGGAAGCCTGTTCTCCAGACCAGAGCTTCTCCAACTCTAGGTTCACACAGATCACCGGGGTTTATTATAAAAATGCTGGTTCTGATTCAGTAGGTTGGGGGTGGGACCCAAGGTTCTACATTTCCTAATGCACTTCCCCGTGATTTTGAAGGACCTGGTCCACAGATCACACATCTGGACCCAGACCATCCAATTCAGGAGCCACCAGCCATGGGTGGCTCTTTGAGCGTTTGAATTGGGGTTCATCTACATTAACACTGTAAGTGTAAAATACATGCCGGGTTTTAAAGATTCAGTCAGAAGAACAAAATATCTCATTAATAATTTCATCTTGATTACATGTTGAATCGGCGTTTTAGAGATGTGGGGTTAGGGACACCTGGGTGGCTTAGTTGATTAAGCGTCTGCCTTGGACTCTGGTCATGATCTCAGGGTCCTGGGATAGAGCCCCATGTTGGGAATCTCTGCTCAGCAGAGATTCAGGGGAATCTCTCCCTCTCCCTCTGCCTCTTCTGTAGCTCATGCTCTCTCTCGCTTTTGCATTCTCTCCCTCTCAAATAAGTAAATAAATAAAAATCTTTAAAAAGAAAAAAGAAATACGAGGGTCAATAAAAAGAAAAAAGAAATATGAGGTTCAACAAAATATAATTACTTTCACTTTCTTCACTTGCAATGACTTTTTAAAAATGGAGTTACTAGAAAATTTTCAGTTACACAGATTGTTTGCATCTGTGGCTGGCATTAAATGCCTGTTGGAGAGTTCTGCTCCAGATCAACAGAGCTGGCCGTAGACATTTTTGTAAGGCAATGAATTCCCTACTCTTTTGGTTCCTTTTCACCAGGCACTGAATTCATCTCTTTTTATTTTTTGAGACAG
>LNAC01000128.1:217691-489022 GCA_002007465.1 Ailurus styani | reverse complement strand
GGGGGGGGGGCAGCGGGGGGGGGGGTGAAGGGTTTGCAGAGGGAGAGAGAGAATCCTAAGCAGCCTCCACCCTCAGGGTGGAGTCCAACAGGGGGCTCGATCACAGGACTCCAAGTTCACAACCTGATCCAAAATCAACCGACTGAGCCACCCAGGCTCCCCAGAATCCATCTCTCGATCCACCCTGTGGCTCTCAAATCTGACGTTGTGGTGCATGTCATGGCATCCCTCTCCCCATCCCTTTCCTAGAGGGCTCATCTGACTGCTTGGCCATCTTGGGTCCTATCAATCAGGGTCTGTGCTCTCTGGCAAGACCTAGCCCAAAATGACACAGAAACCCTCTCGAAAAATCACTAATGGGGCTCTTGTGTTCCCCCCCCCAAAGTCTATGACATACACAGACTCTTTATAAGGACCCTAGTCTCTCAGCAAAAAGAGCATGGGCTTTAAAACCAAGAGACGCTGGAGTTTAATTTGATCACCTTATTAATTAGTTAATCCAATAAGCTACTCTGGGCCTGTCTTTTAGGTGCTAGGGATTCGTGGTGAACAAAAGGACACCTTCGATGCCCTAAAGAACTTGAAGTTTAGAAGAGAAAACAGGCCTGAAGCCAGAAAGCATATGAATAAGTAGACCACAAAATACAACGCCAGCATCTCTTGTTTTCATGTGTGAAAATTCCTTATCTGTTCTGAGCCTTGGTTTGGTTTTTGGAATGGGAATAAAAGCACCCTGTCCCAGGGGTTTGTGAGGATTAGAAACAGTGATGACGTTTGCGCAGCTAGCATCATGCCCGACACAGAGTAGGTGCTCAGTGACCAGCTGCCCACTGGCTAAATGAAAACAATCAGCCCGGATCGTATTTATTTGTTGGCTTTTCTATATGCTGCCCTGTGATGGATAAGTTTCTGTGTCAACTTGACTGAGACGTGGGATGCCCGGATAGCTGATAAACATTATTTCTGGGTGTGGTTTGTGACCGTTTCCAGAAGAGATTAGCATTTGAACCAGCAGATGGGAAAGAAGATAGCCCATGTCCTCAGGGGTGGGTGGGTATCACCCAATCCACTGAGGATCCAAATGGAATCAAAAGGTGAAAAAGAGCTAATTTCTCTCTTCCCGGCTCGCCAACCTCAGAGCTTCTGGTTCTCTGGCCTCAGACTCCAGGACTTACACCGATGACCACTCCCCTCACCCCCACCCCACTATGAGGTGGGTTCTCAGGCTTTTGAACTTGAACTGAATTATATTATATCACCAGCTTTCCTGGGTCCCCAACTTGTACTTTGTGGGACTGCTCAGCCTCTATAACCCTGTGAGCCAATTCCTATAATAAATCTCTTCCTCGATGTACCTAAATATGTCCCATTGCTTCTGTGTCTCCGGGAACCCTGGCTAGCACCCTGCCTCATCCCACAAAGCATTTGCAGTAACTGGTTAGGCTGTTGTCACATTGCAGGTGGTAGGGGAACTCAACTTAAACTTCTTGGCATGTCCTAAATCACATAAGAAACATTCCATAAACATTTCTGGAATCAAACTGCACCAGGAACAGACCCCTTGCAAGAGTCCTAGCACAAACCTCCTCATTTGCAGAAGATGCTAGAAGCCAGAGTTGACACAACTTACCCAGGGACACACTTTCAGTAATCCCTCTGGAAAAGAAGACACTGGGCACGTCTGCTAGGCACCTGTGGATGGAGAAGAGTTTGCGGAAGAGCAGTCGGAGAAGAGAGGGGGCACCTGGAAGAAAGAGGGCAGTGGGGAGCAGGTTGCAGAGAGGCAGGGAGGTGGAGGCCAAGGGGCCATGGAGGTGAGGAAGTGGATACGATGTCAAGGATTCCTCTTTCAGGAGGTTTGGCGATTAAGAAAAGGAGGGAGCCAAGAGCTCCATGGACAAAGCGCTAGCACCAGGGGCTCTCTGTTTTGTTTCAGAACAGGAGAGGTGAGCACAGCAGAGGCGGGCCGGAGTCGCTGGTTGAGATGAGGTGTAGATGGTACAAGAGAGGAAGAGAGCAGCTGTGACGCCTAAGCCCAGGCAGAAGGAGGGCTGGTGAATGGGCCAGCAGAACAGGGGCAATCAGCAGCCTGAGAAAGTAAGGGGGCCCCTTGGCTTCTCAGATGAGAAGGGAATGTGATAAACATTCAGTTCCATGTTGAGGGGAGAGGAGGACCATTTAAGAAGTGAAGAAAGAGGGAGGACTCTCTGGGAGAGTGAGGAGGGCATCATACGCTAGTGTTCCAGCTGGACTTCCAGCCCAGACTCCCCTGAACTTAGAACCCAGACCCAGGCTTCTCCAGGTCTGGTCTGTGGGCCAGGGCCAGACCACACTCTGTCTGCTGCTGGTCTAAATTCAGAGAAAGAGTTTTGTGTCCGAATGCAAATAAACAATATTGCTAAGTACACTGTGTAGTTCAACTGAATGTTTTCCTCTGTCCGAAAGGAGCAGAGCATTAATTTACCTTCTGGCTGGGCTCCTTTCCTCATCCCAGTGCGCGGAGAAGGCACTTTTGGGTGACACTGATCTGTACAGTCTCCTACTGGCAATGCAGCCTGCAGCCCCCACAGACAGCTCTCACCAAACTGAATGCATCACCTTAGCTCCCAAACTTGCTCCTGCTCCTTTGCTGCCTCCCTCAGTGAGTCGGTGTCTCCCTCCAACCAGGTCTCGGAGGAAACGTCAGGGATTTCATCTCGCACTCCCCTCTCCCATCATAACCAGTCATTCATCAGTCCTGTGGATACTCCCCCTACACATGGCTCTCAAGTCCACCCTGCTCTCTTTCCTCATTCTCTCTTGAATGAAGGACGTCAAGGCAGAAAGAGACAACTAAGTTGACTGCGTACTGAGCAGAGGTGACGGACATGGGGTCATGAGATGTTGCCTGACTGTGGTCAAGGTGGTGTCAGAGGCCAGACTGAACTAACGAAGCCTGTAGATGGAGTCGCGGAATTCCAGAGGTAGAGGTAGGGGTTGGAATCAGTCAGGCCATTCCTGAAAAGCTTCCACTGGCTGTGGCTTCTCTCACTGAATCTGGTTACAGTCACAGAAGGTGTCCTGCATCCTACCAAGAGCACCTCGGGCCAAGACCATCTTTCAGATTGAAACTCCTACCCCTGTGCATGCGGTCAACTATTTTCCATTTCTAGGCTTCCAGGTTTCACTTTCTTCTAACGCAAATGCCACTATCCTCCCAACCCCCACCAGCACCACTATCATTTTGGCTTTTGCCCTTGACTTAGACCCTGTTACTTAAAATGTCATCGTTTCCTTTATATTCCTGTATATAACTTGTATATAACTTGACTTGTAGAATCTGGCCCCAGATTCCAACATAGCAATAGATGGAAAGAAAGACCCAGGTCTGGCATTCTACCCCGGTCTTTAAGACTCTGCTTGCTACGTGCGGTGTTGTCACTTGATGCCAGAAGAAAGACAGGTAGGACAGAAAAGGGGAAAACTAGCACAACCATTTGGAGCCAAATAATAGATTATAGCTGGAAACTCCCGTCTTGATTTGGCTCAAGGGCCACAGCTATATTTGGCTGGCCCCTGATTGACATAATTATTATTGCCAGAAAGTAATTTTAGAAAGACCTTAAAAGGAGGACATGGGTGATTAAAGTTCTAATAATAACATTTCTAAAAAGTCTGGGTTAATGAATCTGTAACTCAGATAAAAGAAAAGAGGCTTCAGGTGTTCAGGGATTAGTACCTGGCATTGAACTTGGAAAAAAAATTTCTGTTGGGGAGTCAAGTAGGGCAGGGATAAATCACACGCTCCTAAGAAGTCATGTGGATACAGAGAGATGTTTCACAAAGCAAATAATATTTAAAATCCATTCACTGAGCATCCCTTCTGTCAAGGCGTCATACAGCCCCTCAGTGGGATTCCCTGGCACACGAGTAGGGCTGGTCCAAACGTTAGCCTAGGCATCCTGGCTCTTTATGGTCAGCGTCTATTGGCTGATGCCCTGCCAGTTGTTAAATATTTTGAATGTCACCCTTGGATATAAGGCAAACTTTCTGTCCTAAAATAGCTTACGGTTTACAGGATGAGATATGCCCATGGGTAACTTACAGTGAAATGCTGTCTCCTAATAACGGTTACAATGTTATTTCATGTTGTCCTTTACAACATGATTTCAGACACTTTATCACATTTGAACTTCACAACAGCTCTGAGGTACATGTTCCTATTCTCATTTTGCAGATAAGAAAGCATGAAGTTCAAGGAAGGAGGCAGCCTTTCACGTTTCACAGAGCAACAGCTCATTCTGGCTCCACAACATCTGATTTTTCCCTCCTATTCTTACCCCTAACACCCATAGCCTCCTGACTTAAAACAGATTCATGAATGCAAACAATTGTTTATCTCATGAATTATGTCTTGATTTCTAAATACAGATTTTTATACTCAATAACCACATGAAGATCAGCTTTGTAAATCATCCTGAGAGAAAGTTTAAAGAGCCTCTTTCCAGGGCACGTGAGTGACTCAGTCGGTTAAACATCTATCTGCCTTCAGCTCAGGTCAAGGTCTTGGGGTCCTGGGTTCGAGTCCCATGTCGGGCTCCCTGCTCAGCAGGGAGTCTGCTTCTCCCTCTCTCTCTGTGTGCATTCTCTTTCTCTCTCAAATCGATAAAATCTTTAAAAGAAAATAAATAAAAGCCTCATTTTGAGAAACACACTGCCACGAAACTCAGGTCACACACATTCGGGAAGCAGACTGCCTTCAGAGACCTCAACTAAGCAGTTACATGTGAAATAAACAAAGAAATGCAAAACAAAGCTAAAAAGCAAGGGTGGAGGGTGAGAGAGTGGACTGCAGAGGAAAGAACAAAACCAAATAAGCAAACATGCAAACAAAAACACAAGAGCCTTAAACGTAAAAAAAAAGTGCCCATGTATCTGGAGAACCAGACGCACCCCCATGAACGAGATTCAGTAGGTCCACACAGAACCGTCGGAGGTGTTCCTCATCCCAGCCCGGAGGGGAAGAGGTTAGATGCTGGAAGAGAGCAGTGATGCTGGCAGAAATAAGCTTCGGTTTTCTGGGACCTCGCTCACGCAGAGCACCTCATTCTCCAAGGACCCCAGACGTGTGCAGCTGCTTTGAAAGCCCCTCGGGCATTGATAGAAATGGTCATGAACAGCATGGCAGTCAACCAAGGGGAGAAAAACAGTATCTCCTGAGTGAGTGCCGCCTACAGTCTACCTGACGGCTTGCCCAGGGCTCCCCATACAGGAGAATGCGCAGACCCAGGCTCTCAGAGCGGACCCTCTGGCCAGTGTGCTGCTTGCCTTCTGCAGCTGGCCTGCATTTGAGCAGCAATCCACTCATACTCATCCCCTGGAGTGACTTCTTTCATGAAACCTTACAGAAATACTCCATAAGAGTGGGAAGGAAACTTAGAAATTATTGAACACACCCCCTCCTATTTTTCAGAAAAGGAACATGGAATTTACAAAAGTGGATGACTTATTCAAGGTCGCCAAAGAGGTGAGTGGCAAAATTAATATTAAAGGCCATCATTTCTGGTTGGCTTGACTACTAGATGTTCATTAATTGCAGTGTTTGGAATAGCCTTACTATCAAACGACTCATGGAACCAGTAACTCCACTAGGTATTACAGCCTCAGTCACGGAAATTAGGCCACCTTATTTGCACCCGCTCACTAGAACATCCTGCTCTCGAATTGAGGTGAATCTCTGAAAAGTTGGGCATGAGTACACTTTTATTATTTAGATCCTATTTTACCCATACTCAGGGATCTCTCTCTGGTGCATCTTTGAAGGGTCTCCAGAATAAACTTTGGGTATGAAGCAAAGCAGCTTCTTACAGTGAATATTTGCTGCCTGAGCCATTCTTTTGACAGCCCTGACCATGACATCCCATTATCACCAGCGTGATTGGGGGCATTTTGGTCACTGATTCATTCCCTTTGCCACCAGAGGCACCCAAATAAAACCTCTCTGGGACAGAGGCATTTGTCTATTTTATTCTCTCTCCGATGCCCAGGACTTCGACTCAGCCTGGAACACGGAGGGGCACAACACGGGTTTGAGGACTGAATAAAGAAATTAATTTTCAGAAAGGGGATTTCTAGCCCTGGCTCACCTCTATCACAATATCCTCCTCCACAGATACTCCTCCTGTCCGTGAGGAAGTGTACATACCACCACCGCCCTCTTGTCCTGGCCCCTCACACTAGCTGGCTTTGCTCTCCTTCTCCTGACCTGAGCAACCAGCCCATAGCTCAGGGGGTCGGATGCATGGGTCCCAGTTCCTGCAACCATCTTCTAGGTCTTCTGGGAGTGTGGTCTTCTTTCTACTGGAAGCCACCCACAAAGGCCCATCTCTCATCTCGGGGAGAACCTCCCCACCCACCACTGAGGAGTCGAAGCACCCCTTCCATGGGGGCAGGGAACAGAGCTGCCGACTGTGGGCAGGGGTGGCTCCGTGTCTTGTGGCCCCTGTGAAGCCAGAAATGCCTTCTCCCCAAGTTAAGGTCATCCAGAGTTTCAGGGCGTATCACAATCACTTGTGGAGACAGTTTGGCATAATAGTTAAGAACGTGGCCTCGGGAATCCAGGTCAAGTCTGGCAACTTCTATTTCCTGTGTAACCTTGGGCAAGTTACTTAATTTCCTTACAACTCAGTTTTCTTATTGGCCAAAGCAGGAAAATACCAGAACATACCTCATAAGGTAGAAGTGAAAAGTAAATGTGAAACGTGGCTCAACGTGTGGTATGTATTATAAATGCTCGATGCATTTTTTATTGTACGAGAGGGGGAAAAAATAGATGATGTTATTTCCAGAAGATGGTGATGCAAATGGGAGAGGTTGAGGGAGGGTCAGATACTCCACGTGAAAAGCAAACCAGCTCTGGGGATTGGTTCGGAACGCGGTTGAACTGGACAAGATGGAGGCGAAGAGTTTGGCCAGGTTTGGAGGGCGGAGGACGAGGAGTTGGAGCAGAAGAGGAGAGAGTCCTCTATGCGTCTCAGGAGAGAGAAATTTGGGGAAGTCTGCACGTCTTAAGCAACTTTCCTGACCAGCCCTCCTCATCCCCCAGACAGGGGTATGTCTGTCAGACTATGAGAACATACAGCCTTTCTCTTGTTTTGTAATTTTAGAATTTGTCACCTCTGGGCTGGAAACTCTGTGACAAGAGCTATTCTACAGTCTTGCTCCTTGGTGTGTCCCGGTGTCTGGCATAGTCCCTCCCAGAGAGGACATCTGACGGCAGGTAAAGCCCCCCGGGGTCTCTTACCATCTTCTGCCAAAGACGGGGCCGGGAGTCCCTGACTTAGAAACGACTACTGAAGACGTTCAAGTGGTTCCTTCCTTCCCGTGCTCCCCTTACTGTGAACACAACAGCAATAGACATAAATAAAAGTTAAATGTTTGTTTTCCTCAACTTCAGTTCATTTTGGGTGTTAGCCTCCAGTTCACTTGTCCACTCGATGGTGTGCCTGGCTCAGCAAGAGAAAACAGGAAAAGAGTGAAGGCTGAGACTGGGCCTCTCGGGTCTCCAAGTTCTGGTCACTCTTTGGTGTCCCAGGTGGTGTGCGTCTCATCGAGGGACTCCCTGGGCAGACAGAGGGCAGGCCAAGAGACCCAGCTTCTTGCTGCACCCCACTCAGCCCCTGGGCTGTCTGCCACGCTTCTGTGAGCCCAGTTACCTACATCATTCCCACCGCCGGCACGAGGTACTCCCTCCAGGCCATGCGCCGGCGATCACTTGCACTGCTCAGAACGTGGCTCCAGCTCTCCCCCTCCAGCCCTTGCCCACGGAGGCTGCATCCCGACAACAGGGGTTTGGCTCTGGCCCCTTGTCTCTCAGTCCTTGCTCTGTCAAGTCCTAGTCCTCCCAGCACCATACTATGCTTTGCTCCCAACAGTAATGATACCCAGGGTAATAATAGCTGACAATTTTTGAGCATTTACAGTATGCCAGCCATCGTGTTACATAAATGCTATCCTCACATAGCTTCCTTCAATCTTCATAATAATCCTGAGAGGCATTAGAACCATGTGGTTCCATTTCACAGATTGGGACGCCGAGTCTCAGAGAGGTTGAATAAACTCACCAGGGTCTGGGAATGGTGAAACCAGCCCTCAACCCAGATAAACAGTCTCCCTTTGTCCTTTCTTTCCTCCTCTCCCCAGATTTCCCCCTTACTGAACACTTCTTTGAAAGAAGAGAGTCTCGGGTGCCTGGGTGGCTCAGTCCATCAAGTGTCGTGACCAATTAAAACCAATGTTCTGCTTAATACAGAGATAGATGGTTATATATTCATATATATGTATATATATAGGCTAGTGTGTCCATCTTCAGTAGAAACTGATGTTCAGCTTAATACAGACACAGATGGTTACAGACAGAAATATCCACATATATATCAGCTAGTGTGTACATCAGTTTCCTTGTTTTGTCAGTTGAGAGCCTAGAGCAACTGCATGGGAGTAGCAGTGAATACACCTGATACTTACGATCTTGGTTTCTAAGACCATTCTCCAAAAAAGGAGCCAGAACTCCTTCCAGGACTGGGGAATGAAATATACAAGAGGATCCTGGGGCATCCTGTAGTGTCATGGGATCAAGCCCCGCATTGGTCTTTGTACTGGGTGTGGAGCTTGCTCTATCTCCCCTTCTCTAAAAAATACAAAACAAACAAATAGATAGATAGATAGATAGATAGATAGATAGATAGATAGATAGATAGATAGATAGATAGATAGAGTCTCGGTCAATCACTCCCTTGTTAAAACAGCTTCAGTGCTGCCTCTGCCTTTTGAAGGAGACTCTCATTCTTGGTCTGCGGCAAGGTGCTGCAAGGTCTGTCCTATCTCGCAGCACAGTCTCAACTGTGTCCCTTTCTCTTCTGTCCTTAAATTCCAGCCCTGTCAGTTCCTGGAGGAGGATGACCTCTTTCCCGCCTCGACATATTTCAGGTCGCCATTTCTCCTCCTGAAGCCTCTTCCCCAGCTCTTCGCATTTCTGACTCCATTGGGTCCTTCACATCTGAGCAGAAATGTCACCTCACTAGCAGGTTTTCTAAACTGGGTCCTCCTCCTGTTCTCTGTCAGAGTACCCTGTTCATGGTCTTCATGGCAAATAAGATTTTGAAGTTATTTGTTTACCTGTTGATAATCTGTACTGTTTCCTTCTACAGGCGTGGGTTTTTGATGAGGGCAGGAGAGCAGGGACTCTGTCTCATTCACCACTGAACACAAAGCTGAACACATATTAGGTGCTCAGTCAGTATTTGTTGAATGACTGACTGGTCTGTCTGACTCAGAAGTAGATTTGCCACGAAGCTGATAAATCTTTGGGGTCTATCATTTCCTCAGGGTAATAGGATTATGTCCACATGGTCTCATATTTTTGAAAAATTCACAAAAGTGATATATTGAAGCTACAATTATTTAAAACCACAGAGGTGTTTCTGTGGTTCCAAATACTTTCATGTAGAGTTAAGACAGTACTAGCTATTCCAAAACAAGACTGATTTCCAGGAATACTTCCACTGCCCAGTATGTGAGCTCATTTGCTGTTGTGACACAAATAGGCAGGGCTGTGGCATCACAAATATGTGGGTATGAAGAAGCCAGGCTTGAAATGCATGGCACCAGATGGAAATCTGTGGAAAGTTCTTCCAAATCTTGCAGCTCATTTATGAAACTCAGTAGAGTTTTCCCAATTTTGATAACGATCCTAAAAACGTATTTGACGTTGCTAAGAATTAGTAACACATCTGAAAGAAACTTCTCTGAACCATCATGAGGAAAAAACAAAGTTCCTGGAATCGGGGACCCATGGCCCTACACATTTTACAGCACAGAGTGAACTTTAATGCACACACTTTTAAAAACCATTCAGGAGTTTAGGAGATCTTAGGACGGAATATAGAACATGACAAAACAATCTAACTGCATTAAAAAATGTGTGAAACAAACCTCCTGAAAGGGATGGGGCAAAAAGGGGCTGAACTAAGTAATTTTGGAAATTAGTCGACTCTGCAGGAATCGTGACCAAATCAAGCCCTGCATTGGCACTAGACTCTAAAGTTGATAAAGTTGTGTCCCATGCGGGAAGAGTTAACAATTCTTACGTGGCTGTACATGTCTACCTGGAATTGGTTAGGTAAGCAGAAGATGGTGGATAGTGGGTGCTATCTTCCTCACTATTCAATGTGGGAGGTTACAGATGAGCATGGAGAAGAAGCTAGAATGATAATCCATGAGACAATAGTTTAGCATTGGAGACATCAGTACAAACCAATGTCCTGCTTAATACAGAGATAGATGGTTATATAGAGAAATATTCATATATATGTGTACACATATAGGCTAGTGTGTCCATCTTCAGTATAAACCAACGTTCAGCTTAATACAGACACAGATGGTTACATAAAGAAATATCCACATATATATAAGCTAGTGTGTACATCAATTTCCTTGTTTTGTCAGTTGAGAGCCTAGAGCAACTGCATCTTAGTAGCAATGAATACACCTGATACTTACGATCTTGGTTTCTAAGGCCATTCTCCAAAAAAGGAGCCAGACTCCTTCCAGGACTGGGGAATGAAATATACAAGAGGATCTTGGAGCATCCTGTAGTGTCAGAAAGTAACAAAGTGTTTAATCATAATCCTAATGACAGGGGTATTTAAAAAAGGCATAGGAGCCAATTCAAAGAGCTTCTGATGGTTCAAGAGGAAACAATTTGAGCAAAAAATAAATAAAATAGTATTGGATTGTAATCCAAAGTCTGAAATAATACCATATATTTAGAATGATACAAATAAATACATCAGTGGGGAGAAGAGATAAATTTTTCATGCTGAAGATTTCAAAATAATTTATGTAGATGCTCTGCCTCAAGGTGGAGAGTAACTCCCTGCTTCTTCTTCTTCTCTCTCTCTCTCTCTCTCTCTTTTTAAGTAAGTTCCACACCCAGCATGGAGCCCAGTGCGGGGCTTGAACTCATGACCCTGAGATCAAGACCTGAGCCAAGATTAAGAGTCAGATGCTTAACCGACTGAGCCACCCAGTGCCCCATAACTCCCTGCTTCTTAAGTGGGGGCCACAAATAGTGATTTTCTTTCAAAGAGAACAGAATGAGGAGAGGGAGAGAGGGAGGAATGATACATACATTTGACAGTACGTGATGAAATGACACTTTATTTCTGTGCTTTCCTTCCCTGAAACCTATAACCTCAGTCTAATTACGAGACAAACATTACATAAAACCCAATGAAAAGACATTCTACAAAACCCCTCATCAGTCCCCCTCAGAACTGGTCCTCAAAAACAAAGAAAGTCTGAGACACTCACAGCCAGGAGGAACCTAAGAAGACCTGACCACCAAGGGCAATGTGGTGTTCTGGATGGGATCCTGGAACAGAAAAAGAATACTTGGCAAAAACTAGAGACATCTGAGTAACATACTGACTTCCGTTTACAATAACGTATCACTATCCCTTCATTAACTGTAGCAAACATACCATATTCAAGTCAGAGGCTAGTAAGAGGGGAGACAGGATATGATGTGTATGGGAACTACAGACCATCTTCAAATATTTTTGCAAATCTAAAGCCGTTTTAAAAAAGGAAGTTTATTTAAAAGAATTTGATCAGATACGTTAGAGGAAAGATTGAATTATCTTTCCACTCTATAGAAAATAATATTGCAAAATCATTGTAATATGAAAAGGTAATCAAGGAATATGTAGTCAAAACACATAAAAAGAAAGCATTTTAGAGACGTATCAGGCAATTTGCTTTGGCGGTCATAGAGTTGAGTCAAGTTCAGTTGTGAAATTGCATTATTTTTCTGTGTTTTGTAAAATTGGTGAACTACCAACTTTTCCAGTTACGTAATGCATTGTGGTTTTCTCATTCTAAGTGAAGTCACTTGTATATTTAACTTCATGTGTTCTATTTTGTCCTGTTTTTCTTAAATTGGATCCCCAAATTGTATAAACCTCAAGTTCCACAAACCTGGAGGTGTCCCACCTGATTCCAAGCTGTCGCTTTGAACCCCTATTTTGGGACAGTGGGCCTGCCTGCAGTCTTAGCCCAGGTTTTTGGCGACTGCCCAAACCCCTCACTTGCCAACTTCCTCCTTGCCTTCTAGAACCTCCCATCTCCACCTGTTGGCAACTCTAACTTCCTTCACTCTCTTTTGGCAATTGTTTACTCCTACTATGTAGTATTTCCCATACCATATGGGCATTCTTCTTTTACACCAGACTACATTGTTCTTTTCTACAAAAAAAAATCATCGTGCTTTCTTTCTTTTTTTTTTTTTTTTAACCACTGTATTGAGGTAAAATCGAGGTGCAAAGAGCTGGACTTACTTGATGTATACAACTCAGTGAATTTAGGGATACATATCCATTCTTGAAACCATCACCACCATCACAGCTACAGAAATACCCATTATCTCCCAAAGTTTCCCTGCCCACTTTATTATTATTTTTCATGTGTATGTGAAAAGAGCACGACATAAGATCTACCCTCTAAGAAAGTTCCCAGTATGCAATCAAGTATCATAGTTACAGACACTGTGCCGTAGAGAAGACCTCTAGAAGTTGTCTTGGAAAACCTGCAGCAGTGTCACCTTCCCCATTTCTGTGTGGCTTTTATGGGGTCCTCTCCCTCCAGACACCCTGACCCTCCCCCCACATTGCCACTGTACTAGCTCATGTTCTGTTCTACCCTCGGAGTGCTGTTTGCTTTTCCAACTACCTCGCACCTATTCCTTCTCACCAGGACTCTACTGTATTGTCAACAATCAAGGCTCTCTTTTTTATTTTTAAAAATTATTTATTTATTTATTTGAGAGAAAGCATGAGGAGCAGGGAGGGGCAGAGGAAGAAGCAGTCTCCCCCAGCCAAGCAGGGAACCTGATGCTCGACTCAGTCCCAGGATCATGACCTGAACCGAAGGCAGACGCTTAACCCCCTGAGCCACCCAGGTGACCCGCCAGGACTACTTTCTATGCAAGTTCCTTCATTTCCTCCGTTATCAAATTCTTTCTTTTGCAACAGAATTAGGGCCTTCCAAGTAGTTTTAAATGTCATTTTCTCATCCTCCTAAAAGATTTGAAGAAATGAAAATAAATAGATATCCCTTCTCAAAGCGTCTGACGCCAGCCACTCTCTGACCCTCTGGCTGATGTCCCCATCATAGCCCTGTTGCCTCTGGCGGCTTTTCCTGTTGATCTGCTGGCAGCCGCGTTTCTGGTCCTGGCTGGGGGAGGCAGCATGAAGTAGATTTCCGTGATACCATCACCTCTGACTTTTAATTTGTATCCGTATCACTTCCTCCACTTTTTAACACTCACATTTGCAGATTTGCACATGCTTTACTGCTTGTTTGGTTTTTTTTTAATCTGTAGTCATAGTTCCTAACTTTCTTTTATTTCATTCGGTAGAAATGCGTGTGTGTCTGTGTGTGTGTGTGTGTGTGTGTGTGCTTGTGCGTCTGTGCAAACACACAGTGCTCTCAACACCATCCCCAAAAGAAAAGTCCATTTCCTTTTTCTGCATGGCTCAGGAGGATAGAAGTAAATCAAATGGCCCTGGGAGGACAGTGGAAGAATTTTCTAAGGTAAAATGGGGGTGTTGTCGCAGTTTGGGTGCTGTTCTTCAGGTGGAAGCTTTGGTTGCAGACCCTGAAGTTCGAGCAGATGCGAACCAGTGGAACAGATGTTTTCACGGGGGAAAACCAGGATGGGTGTCCAATTATCAAATATTCGGTTGAAGTTTTGTCTTGCTTTGTTTTGTTTTTTGGCAAAAATCATTGCCCCCTCTGTGACTCCTGACGTGTTCCTGGACAACAAGGACAAAACTCTACGGGTTAATTAAGCCTGGCTGCAGGGAGACTATTAACTGTCCCTGAAAACGGTCAAACCAGCTGTTTCACTCAATTGTTTATTCAGAGTAGACGGGAGGATGCAAGCACACGGTCCAGCATGGAGTGCATGGTCCATGTGCTGTGGCCTCGCCATGCACGGTGACCTCATCACACACAGACCTCCCTGCCTCTGCTCACTCCAGCCATGCTGGACTTCTCTTACAATGTCAGATGTGCCTTCACGTGTTCAGTCCTCTTTCTGCAACCCTCTTCTCCCCAGCGATGTTAAGTCCCTTTGTTCTGCATAGGATCCAAGCCCTTTATTCACAACACTCATTTCAAAGTGATTATTTAATTAGTATTTGTGTCCCTCACCAGACAACAAATGTCAAGAAAGCAGGGACAGAGACTGCTTTTTACCATCTTTGTTTTTCTCTTGCAGAGATCTTGGCATATCCTAAAAGTTCAATGGTATTTTCTGATTAAATGAATTGTTTCTACAACTAATAATCGATTGTATGCTGGCTTTCATTGGATTTTATGTTCAATTTCGGTCAGTTAATCATCATCATCATCATTGCCATTTTAATGCTCTTATTTATTAAGCATTTTCTAGACATGCTGCAAAAGGCTTTTCCTAAATTAGCTCAGTGAATGCTCATAAACTTCATAACAGCCCAACCATCATGGTAGCATCTTTGCTGTGACCATGTTACAGAAGAGGAAAACGAAATGACAGAAGGCTATCAACTGGCCCAAATTCACACAGTAAGTGCTTAAACCATTAAGCGATCAAGCGTTTAGTCTTGAAATTTACTGAGACTTATTTTATGTCCCAGCATATGGCCTACTTTGGTTAAGTGTTCCATCGGTACTTGAAAAGTATGCATATTCTGAAGATGTTGGCTGTCGTGTTCTATACCATCAATTAGGTCAAGTTAGTTGATGCTACTTTTCCGATCTTAGATATCATTACTCAATTTCTATGTGCATAGTCTAGCAATTACTGTAACTGTCAGCTTTATGTGTCAAACTTGGCTAGGCTCCAGTATTCCTACTATTTTATCACACAGTAATCTAGATGTTGCTGTGAAGACGTTTTGTAGATGGGGTTAACATCTACAATTATTTGACTTTAACATCTACAATTATATGAGTAAAAGAGATTATCCTTGCTAAAATGGGTGGGCCTCTGTCAGTCAGTTGAAAGTCTTCAGAGACAAGACTCCTACATCAAGTCCTGCTTGAATTTTCAATCTGCTGGCCTGTCCTACAGATTTCAGACTTGCCAGCTCCCACAGCTACACAAGCCAATTTCTTGAAATAAACCTCTCTATACACATGCATGCATACACACATTCTGTTTCTTTAAAGATTCCTGGCTGATGTAGTGTGTGTTAAAATCTCTAAGGTGATGGATTTTTCTATTTTTTCCTTTAATTCTATCAATTTTGCTTCATATACCTTTAACAGCTCTGTTATTTAGTTACATTCATATTTAAATTGTTACCTCTTCCTGATGAATTTCCCTTTCATTATTGTGCAATCTTTCTCTTTAACATTAGTACTTGGTCTGAAATCTACTTTGCCTGGTTATTAATATAGACACAATTTTTTATGCATCCTGTTTGTACTGTATACTTCTTTGCATTTAAATAGCATATAAGTGGGTATTGCTTTTTCTGGAAAAACTCTCTTTTAATTGGAGTGTTCAATTCATTTAACATTGAATGAAATTATTGATATGGTTGAGTTTAATCTACCATTTTGCTATTTAATTTCCATTTCCCTCTGCTTTTTATTTCTCTGTTTCTCTATTTTTTAAACTTGTTTTGGATTGATTGAGTAATTTCAGTACTCTCTTTCATTTCCTACATTAGCTTCTTAGGATATGTGTCAGCTTTTGTTTATTTGAACAAAATATCCCCATTTTTTTATCCTCCTTTTGGAATGATATTTTTCTTTGGGATATAGAAATCTTGGTTGACAGGATTTTATTTTCCTTGTACCAATTTGAAGGCATTATTCCAGTGCCTTCTGGCCCCCATTGTTTCTAAGGAGAAGTAGTCTCAATTTCTTATTTTCCCTTGTATAAGACATGTCTTCTTCTTTTTTTTTTTTATCTAATGGACTTTAATTTTTAGAGTGGTTTTTGGTTTACAGAAAAATGAGCAGATAGTACAGAGAGTTCCCATATACCCCTTCCCTCCCCTGCTCACACTTTCCTCATTATTGATATCTTACTTTGGTGTGACACATTTATTACAGTTGATGAATCAATGTTGACACATTATTATTAACCAAAGTCCATAGTTGACGTTAGGGTTCACTCTTTGCGTTGTATGTTCCATGTGTTTTGACAAATCCAGGGTGTCCTATGTCCTCTGTTACAGCACCGTATAGGATAGGTTCGCTGCCTTAAAAATCCTGTGTTCCACACATCCATCCTTTCTTATCTCCCCTCAAACCCTTGACAATCACTCATCGTTTTTATTGTCTCTATAGTTTTACCTTTTCCAAGACAATCATATGGTATGCAGCATTTTTAGACTGATTTCTTAAAGCAATATGCATTTAAGTTTCCTCCGTATCTTTTCAGAGCTTGATAGCTCTCTTTTCTTTTCTTTTCCTTTTTTCTGTCCACTTTGAAGATTTTCTCTTTAGTTTTGGCTTGCAACAGTGTGACTATGATGTACCTGGATGTGGTTTTCTTTGTATTAATTTGGCTTAAGTTTTCTCAAGCTTCTAAAATTTCTAAGTGATATTTCTCTTCAAATTTACACATTTTCCAGCCACTCTTTCTTAAAATATGTTTTTTCTGCTTCATTATTGCTCCTTTCTCCTTCTGAAGCTGCAATTATGTGTCTTTCATAGTATTTGATATTGTCTTACATGTTCTAAGCTCTGTTCATTCTTTCACTGTTTCTCCCCTTTTGTTGTGTTGACTGAATAATTTCTATCTGTATTTCTCCAAGTCAGTCCCTTTTTACTGTTATCTCTAATCTCCTGTTAAGACCTTTAGGTAATTTTTTATTTCAATTATTTTATTTTCAGCTCCAAATGAATCTGGATTTTTTTTTTATAGCTCTTTTCTCTGCTAGTATTTTCTATTTTTTCACTAAGACATACTTTCTTTTCATTCTTTTTTTTTTTTTTTAAAGATTTTATTTATTTATTTCACAGAGGGAGAGAGATCACAAGGAGGCAGAGAGGGAGGCAGGCAGAGAGAGAGGGGGAAGCAGGCTCCCCACTGAGCAGGGAGCCCGATGCGGGCCTCGATCCCAGGACCCTGAGATCATGACCTGAGCCGAAAGCAGAGGCTTTAACCCACTGAGCCACCCAGGCGCCCTCTTTCTTTTCATTCTTGGTATGTTTTAAGTAAAAGCTTTAAAATATTTGACTGGCAAATCCAACATCTGAGCCATCCTGATGTCAGTTTCTATGGACTGCTCTTCTTGACCATAGATCACATTTTCTTGTTTCCTTTCATGTTTAGTACTTTTTATTGTCTACCAGACATAGTTAATTCTCTATTGTAGAGACTCTGGATTCTTTTATTCTCTGAGGTGTTGAGCTTTTTTCTGGCAGGCATTCAATCACGAGGTAATCACTTTGAACTTGTTTAGGCTTTATTTTAGGCTTTGTTAGGGAAGGTCTATGGAGAGATCAAGATGTTTCCCAAGATTTTTGGTTTGGTGCATTTTAAACTGCTCACTCTCTTTCCCATGCAGACCTTGTCAAGGCTTGGATTTAAGATGTGTATGGGTGACATAGAGTAGGTCTTAGTCTAGGGTGTGTTCCTTACCTCCAATGTTCTTTTCCTAGTATCTCAGCTAGGTATCCAGGAAGTTAGCAAGGCCTAAGCTCATGCTCTGCAACTCACCAGCACTGCTAGATCTCAAGACTGTAAGGAGATTACAGCCCTACACCAGCCACCATCTAGAAAGTCTCCTTTGGTCTCTTTCTGTGCAAACTCAGCCCATTCTTCACTCAAGAACGTATGGGAAACCCCCACATAGAGTATGACCCTTTCTTCACAGCTTTCTTCTCTTTTGTATCCTGTCCCACAGATTCTAACCCCTTTAACAGCTTCAGATGCTGATCCTCAGCTGAACGACTCCTATGCACTCTGCTTTTACTCCAGGTCTCTGTGCTACTTTGGAGACATTTCCCACAAATGTGATCTTATGAGTTTCCCTTTTCTCGGGGAACATAGTCTGGTATTGTCTACCGCTTGACAGCTGAAAAAAAAAAGTCTCACATATTTTTGTCCTGTTTAATATTTATTTATGGGAAGAGGGCTAGTCCAGTAATGGTTACTGGCCAGAGTTAGATGTCTTGGTTGAATTAAATCCCTGATTTTAAATCCTTGTCTATCTGAATCCAGAATTAGTCTTCTCAACCCCATGCTATTTTGCCCTCCAGTATAAGGCAAAAGAAGTTGAAACCTATAAACAGTGTGGTAAAACAAACTACATAATTAATATCTAGATCAGGGAGGCTGAGCCAGGAATTTCAATTTCCAGATAGCGTGGGATGGAAAGAAGCCATTGTTTGAAGAAGAGTAATAATAACACCGCCTTATGGACTTCCAATATTTTCAAAGAGCTTTGTACCCATTATTTTATCCTCACAGCAAAACTTGTTATACCCTGATGCATTACTATCATTCCAGTGTGACAAATGAAGAACTCAGAGACCAAAATAGCAATGGTTTGACTAAGATCAAGTTGGTAAGACAGTAGAACCACGAGATGTGTATGGGTGGTAAAGAGTAGATCTCAAAACCAAATCTGTACACTCCAGTAAATTAAGGACATCCTTGTAGAAAAGGAGTCTGTAAATGATTACAGCCTTATGTCAAGAAAGAAAACTGTGCTCATAGCTATGCAGGGAAAACTTAGCACTAGCTCGTCCTACCTATTTTATGAGTGCTTGGCCAGTGACTCACAAAGGAATGTGGCTTTACACCGTGGTCTCTTTCAGAGACAGCTTCACAATGGACACACGACAGAAGATGGCAAAGACATCTTTCTAAACTTTTATAACAGCTCATTCTTCATTTCCTGCTCTTTGGGGGAAGGAAAAAATACTGCTCTATGTAATCATGTAATAAATAACTGCAAGTCATTCTGCAAATATCAAATATTACAGAAGTAATTATTAATATCTTCATCATCCTGACTATGGATTTATAGCCTATATACATCAAATGAGACCTGGAAAAAATTTACTTCGCACAGATATATGCATACATATTATATAATGCATACCTGTCCAACCTTCTGGAGGTGAAAATTTATATACAAAGTTTGGGGATTAATTATGATGGAATTTAAACACACACACGCACACTCACACACACACACACACACACACACACACACACACACACACACACACACACCCCTCAATGGCAGCCTTGCTGGAAATGCTCATTAGCCTTTATTGGTAAAAAATTTTGCCAGCTCAGTTATAATTTTATTAATTATATTTAAAAGCAATATTTTTCATATCAGAACTTTGTCCCATATATGACTTATCATTCAGACAGAAGTGAAGGAATTAGAAAACGGGCATTGAGGGGTGCCTGGATGGCTCAGTCGGTTAAGTGTCTAACTATTGATTTCAGCTCAGGTCATGATCTCAGTGTCATGAGATTGAGCCCTGCATTGGCTCCGAGCTCAGCATGTAATCTGCTTGAGATTCTATCTCTCCCTCTCCTTCTGGTCATTCCCCCACATGTGAACAAGCTCTCTCTCTCTCTTTCTAAATAAATTAATTTAATTTAATTTAAAAAAAGAAAAATGGTGTTGATTAGTTTGAATAGCCCAAAGCTGGGGCTGATGAGTGGACCCTGCTCTTATTAGGAAGCAGGGGTTGGAGTAGCCTTGGCAGCAGGTTCAGACTCACCTGCTCAATGGGGATGAGGTAAAGGGGATTAAGTTAACCAAGAGGAGTTACCATTCTGTTTCCATGCTTTTGGTTTCCCCACTAGTGGGAAATAAGGACTGACACTTAAAACACAGGGAAGAAAAATCTGAACTGCAGAGTCTTCTCCAAATGAAAGACAGATACAGTGTCCACATATTAATCATGCCTGCTGTGGCATGGGAACGTCTATGGCAGAGAGAGAACTTAAAAATGTCATCAACAACTTGACTTTTGAGCTACAGAAATGGATTCCCAGAGAATTCCCCAGGGCTTGGACTCTACTCTGATCATGATCACAATGCAATGTCTTCAGGGAGCCCCACATTAGTGCGTCAGTCAGTGTCCTGAGCCGGCACTGAAGCAATGACTGGATGAGGGTGGATAGACCTGAGGGGAGGCCTGGAGTATGTGGGTAAGAAAAATAGTCATTATCTCTTGCAGCCTGGAGTGCAGCACAGTTCCCAAAGCCCCTCTCTGGACTCCAGCTCATATCTTCCTCACTTCATCCCTGGGAAGAAGTGAGAGTGATCTCCTTGATATTAGAAGTGAAGAAAATGAGGCCCAGCCTGTGCAAAAAGCAAGACTACCAGGCATCTAGACCTTGGCAGAAATGGAATTTGAATATGAATTTTTTGTACTATGTGTGATGCTCTTCCGAGGTTCAGAACACAGTCACCTTTTCTCATCAAAAGCCTACCTGCCGGCCATGTAGCTGAAAAGCTGGGCCTGCCCAGCAGCAATGAAGGGCTGCTTTTATGAACAGCTGCATGAGTTCAATGCTAAGGCTACCACTTCCCCTGTACTCCTTTAGCAAATCCTGTCTAAATGGAAGTTTCATTGGGGTGAAGGAGAATGTCCAGGATTCTTGAGCATTCCAGCAACATCCGCAAAGTCTGGAGAGAAGATCGACTAGAAAGCAAACAGCAAGAGCAGGTGGAAAATGTTCTCTCTTGCCCCAGGTGCCACTTTCTTTCCCTTTCGTTTCTTGCTTTTCTTGAGCTTCTCCATTCCCCCCTTAGGATGCAGTCTCCTCTGAGGGCACCATGTCCTCTTCAACTTTATATACCTCCTTCCGGGGGGACAGGTATCATGGGTTTTATGTTGCAGGCACATCATGGAGGTTTAGTAATCGAAAATTAAGCTCTGTGCATAAATCTATCACAACCCACTGAAAAGTTCACAATCCTTTGGCTTTTTATTTCCATCTGAGGAGGGTTTCTGAACTTCCTTTGGTGTTCTGAAGGAATTAATCTTGTATTTTAAAAATACAGTCATGATTAAAGAAGCACAGACTTATGACAACTCCAAGTTTTCCCTATGATGCAAAAACAGATGGCCAATCCAGTTAGTTCAAAGAAAAGATATTCAAACAAGCTCTTCAGTGCCTTTCACAAAGATTAATGTGCACTGAAGGATTTCATCAAGTTGGATGGGAGCAGTGGTTCTTAGTCTACTGTTATTGGTCCTTAACAATTTGATGGACATTAGAGAAGATACATTTGAGGGTATATGCTTAAAAAATCCTGACATTTCATTCAAATGCACAGGCTGGCATTTTGGAGTCAAAGGTTACTTCCTCATGTATAAAAACCATCAGTTGAAAGTAGACTATTCTACTAACTGGTTATGTAGTCTACACTGTTGTTTCCCAAAATGTAGTCAAAGGAATAGCATGGACACCCCATGGGACCTTGTTAGAAATGTAGATTCTCAGGCTGGGTCCTGGATCTCTTCGATCAAAACCAGCACTTTAGTAAAATTGCCAGGTAATTCAAATGTACGTTCATGTTTGAGAAGCACAGAGCTTCACTTCTAGCTGTTTGTATTTGGGAATATGGAGGTACCTGATATCCCCCACAACTTGGAGCAGGCAGAGTTAGAGGAATGTCTTACCCGAAGACAAAGTCAGAGTAGCCAGTATTGGGTAGTGTTCAGCTTTGGAACCCTAGAGGAAGACATGGTCGGAGAAGGTTAGGACAGTCAGTCCCCAGAGCCGGTTTTTTGTTGTTGTTGTCGTTTGTTTTATAATAAGAACTTATTGAGATATAGTTTATATACCCTACAATTCACCCTCTTAAAGTGTATGATTCAACAGGTTCTATATATTCAAAGAGATGTGGGACCACCACCCAATTAATTTTAAGACATTATCATCATTCCCAAAAAAATTCTGTACCTATCAGCAGACACCTCCCAACGGCCCTCTCCCAGTCTCCAGCCCCAGGCAAACACTAATCTGTTTTCCATCTCTATGAATTTGCCCATTTTGACCTTTCATGTCAGGGGTATCATGTAATATCTGGCCTTTTGTGACTGGTTTCTTTCACTAAGCATAATGTTTCTAGGGTCTATACCTTATTTTATTTATTTGTTTGTTTGTTTGCTTGCTTGCTTCAGAGAGAGAGTTAGAACATGAGCAGTGGGGAGGGGCAGAGGGAGAGGGAGAGAGAGAATCCTATGTAGGCTCCATGCTCAGCATGGAACCCAGTGTGGGGCTTGATTTCAGGACCCTGAGATCCTGACCTGAGCTGAAATCAAGAGTATGGTGCTTAACCAAATGAGTCACCCAAGCACCCCAGAGTTTATCCCTTTTTAACATGTATCACTATTTCTTTCCTTTGGAGGGCCGAATAATGATGTATCTCATTTTATTTATCCATTCATCTGTGGATGGACAATTGGGTTGTTTCTTATTTTCAGTTATTATGGATAAAGATGCTACTAACATTCTATTTGAAGTTGTGCTTATGTATGTTTTTCTGTCAACACCCAACTTTTGGGGGGGAAAGAAATACCTTACCCACAATGACTTACTCTAGAAAAAGAAAAAAATAAAATATTCATTTTAAAATTTAAAAAAGTGTTAGTCAATTAGTTTTCAGTGACTGTGATGTGCTCAGTAGGGAACTACATGCTTATAGAAGGTGGTAGAATGTGAGCCAGAAGTACAGAAAAACTGGAAATAGTATGCTGGCCTCAGGGAAGCCAATGGGCCACATGAGCTCTTGTAGTGACTATCAGAAACATAATGTAGTTCTAGGAAGGGCTGTATTCTAGAATTGGCCATCAGAAGCCCACTTGGAAAGAGTGACCCAGGGAAACTATGATCATTTGAAGAAGAAAGGGAAACCACAGAGAAACAGAAGAGAAAAATGGGGAGAGGAGAGAAGTGAGCAATTATGGCTGCTTCCACCATCAAGGAAGTGACGGAGACCACATAGAGCCCAGGGGTGTTTTGAGATAAATATGAGGCCTGTGGTTTCCCCCAAAACCCAATTTGTCCCTCAGAGGCAGGGAGCGATGCAATGGCCACAAAGCCTGAGACACTAACTTCACAGAATGGAGGAGAGAAAGGTAGGTGTGTGGGCAGGAGGGGATTTACCTGCTTCCTGTCCTATTCCCTTTTGCTACAGCAAAATGCTGTGGTTTTACTGGTTATACTTAATGCAATTCCCTGCCACTGCAGGATATATGTGTGGTAACGGCACCATCTGGGTTGGTGAAATAGATACTCTCACACATAACAGACTAAACACAGCAGGATGTTCATAAAACTCAATCTGGGCCCTTTGGGCGACCAAGAAGAGACTCAGAGGTTATATAAGCAAATTACTAAGTCAGTCTGAAACCAGACATACTCACATTTTCATAATTTAAAAAATCCACACACACCACAGAGGCCAACTCTCAGACCACTCTCTGAGAAATACTAGACCACCTTGAGGGGCTGGTGCCTTAAGCAAACATTGTCCCTTGTTGCTATATGGCCACCACCTCCAGGAGACCCCTCCTCTCCCGCTCTGGGCATCAGATCCACATGGCTAGACAAAATTTCCTTTCCAGTGCATTCCATTGCTACATTGTTGTATTGATTTCTACATGGAGGAAACTATCTTTTCATTTGAAGACTTCAGATCTCTTTTCCGAAGTCATCGCATGGTAGGAGAAAGTGAATTGGGCTATCATAGAGGCTTGCGTGCAAATCCCAGTTCTAGCAGCTGGTGAGTGGTGGGGTCCTGAGAAAATAAATGACTTTGCCTCCAGGAGACTTTGTCCCCTCATCTGTACACAGTCCTGAGATTCCACTGTACAGAAGTGGTCTGAAGGGAGCACCTGCTTTCATGCCTGCCACCCCGTAGACATTCTAAGAAGGCTAACTCTTCCCCCACCCATAAGATGATTTCTCCTTCAACCAAGCCAGAAGGAAGCTGTGAAACCCAAGATGCTTGCATGGAGAGTAAGTACCAGAGAGTTATTGCTCTCCAGTTCTCACTGCAGGGGTGGAGGAGCCAGTCCAACTTGACAGCACTCACCTCCTCTGTCCACTCCCAAATTTCACACGCCAGAGAGAAGGCTGGTGCTGTTTTTCAGGGGCCCCAGAAATGCAGGCACTTCTACTAACATTTCTGCCTATACTGAGCTCTAACAAGAGTGCCTGGCTGGGGTAGTGACGTGGTTTGTTCAACAGCTTGGACTGAAAAGGACTTTGGCTAATAAGACACCTAAGATCCAAGGAATGGCCCAGTGTGCATTTGTGACTGCTAGAAAAGTCAAGTGAAGATGGTAGGCAATTAATTTGATCGTAAGGAATGGTCCATTTAGGAGACTAAAAGGGAACCCACTCAGAGACCCTTAGTGTTCAGAGCAAGGAGCAGTGTGAGCTTGTATGTAGGATGTGTGCTAAGAAAGGGATGATGAGGTGCACTTTGAATAATCATAAAAATGTGCACACCTTGGGTGGGAAGTCCTTATGGCTGCTTTGCAAGAGTTGGGGTCTTTCCCCATTGTTTGAGGTCCCAGGGTGGTCCTTCTTTCCAGGGGCACGTGGAACACAGCACTTCAGTGGGGCTGCTCATGCTCAAAGTGTGCATGGACCAAGGGCAGAGTGCTGAGGTTAGCCCGGTGATTCTGGGCAGTTCTTCTTGCCTCTCGTTGCCTCTGTTTTCTCATCTGTTCAGCGATGTTAAGTATGCCAGCTGGTCTCTAGCCTTGCTTGTGCTCTGAAAGGATTTTAGAAAGTTGAGATTTGAGTAGAAATGTAAGGGGGAGGGCAATTTGTGAGACTAATTCCATGTGCTGAACAAGAGAGAGGTGCATAAAAAGGTATATTGGGTGACTGGTTCTGAGCTTGCTTTGCATACCCTCAGTGTTCTCTCTCTGGAGTAATGTGTCTGTTCACAGTTGAAAACCAAAGCTGGTCACTGGTAGCTCTGTGTTCCCTCAGGACTTGAAGCGGAGCCCACCACTCAGTTCCTGTGTCACTTCCCAGCCAGCTTCTCCCCTTCCTCCCATCCTGTGTATTCTTCCTCCTCCTTGCACAATGCCCCCTCTACTTCAAGACTGCTGCTGATTTGAGGAGGGAAGAGCCCCAGCCCTGTCCTTGGGCTCTGTAGTGAGCCACAATCTTTCCACATCTTCCTGTACAAGCCAAGCCCAGAGGTGAACACGGGGACCTTGCTGGGCTCACAAACACCCCCACAGTTAACCTAACCAGCCTCCAGCTGGTGCTGTGACCTGTCACACCAGCTCCCTTGCAGGCTCCCCATGGTGACAGTTCTTCTCATCATGGATTCATACTCTATGCACCATTTAGAAGAAGCTGGCCTGTGGCTTGGGCTTCTCATCCCCAAGTTCCTGTTTTGCTAGCTATCTGCTCTTTTTTGTCCTTCCCCTGCCTCTCCTATCCTCAGGGTCAGTTGGCCGAAATTTCCAAGTAACACTTATCCCAGCTATGATAGCCAGCTTCCAAGGTGGTTCCCTTTATCCCCCCTTCCTGGCATTCATACCCTTGTACAGTTTTCTCCCACAGTAGATCAGGGTGACCTATATGACCACAATGGATTACAGCTGAAGTGACAGGTGTGTGACTTCTGAGGTTGGGCCATAGCAGGCACCACAGCCTTTACTCTGGGAGCTGTCACTCTTGGGAAACCCAAGTGCCTCACCATGAGGACACTGCAGCATCCTCATGAGAGCCTCAGTGGAGAAGGAGCTTGAGCTTCCCTCCATAGCCAGAACTAGCTTGCCAGCATCGGAGTGAACCATCTTGAACAGATTCCATGGGTCCAGTGAAGCCTTTCTATGACTGTGGACTGCCTGACATCTGATTGTGACCTTGACCTCATGAGAGAACTCAAGCCAGAACTACCAGCCAAGCTGCTCCTGAACTCCTGCTTCTCAGGAACCATGAGAGATAACAAGTAATAATATTGTGTTAACTTGCTAAGTTTGGGAACTACTTGTTACACAGCCATTGATAACTAATACATCATCTTTAGTTTTCCCTGAGGAAGTGCTCTAGCCACCCATTGAACTCCCTGCTGTTTCATGGACAATCCATAACCCTATGCCTACTCCCCATCCCAGCCATGTGCTAGAGATCACTTCATTGCTATTTTGATCTCATTCCTATGACTCTGTCTTGCTATGAGTAAAAAAGCCAGGCTTTTCCTATGAGTTCTGTAATAAGCCCATAACTAGGGAAGATCCCCTTTGGCAAATCCAAGTTGGTACAAAGAGGATACTCATGAAGGAGGAGGAGCTTCCAAAACCCAAGGACCCTACAGTGTGGGTTTGCTTTAATTGTCAGTCCCTTTGTAGACTCACTTCAAAGGGACCAAAATCCTTTTCCAGATATACCTATGTCTATTTTACAGAAGAGGACACTGAAGCTCATGGGGGAGCACCTCCTGGGCTTGGTATATGGAAGGGCTCAGCCCTTTGGCTGACTGACTTGCTCTTGGGTCATACTTTCTGCTTCAAGGGCTACAGGCTGGTATTGAGCCATACGTGGCCTTTTTGCCTCAATACACTTAACCCAGTTCACTTTGGGGAAACAGTGAAGTGAAACTGCATGATGTCACCTGGCAGCTGCCCAGCTGCAGACCACCCAGCCCTCATGGCTCCTTGGTCTCAGAGGGATCATCACCTGATGCAGAAGCTCTGGGACAGGGGGAGGACCCAGGGGTAAAGGCAAGCAAGGCAGAGGCCTCAACACCAGAGCCAAGCACCAGACTGTGTACCCTAACACAGGCCCCAACATCAGCTGCCAGGTTGGAATAAATAAATATGATAAATTGTCTTCTCAGCCGTCTTGCAAAAGGGCTTCAGAAATGCAATGTCTTCATTAATTTCCTTACTGGATGTTCTCGGGCACAGATTAAAATATCCACCTGAACTAGAAGCTCCAAAGCCCCAAACATCATGGAAAAGTGGATTTGGTATCAAGATATTTTTCACATTCTGGTTCTTTCTCCTGCCACCCCACCCCCAACACCAAAATGCTCTCTTGAGCTGCCTCTAATCTATAGTTAAATAATAGCAAAGCAAGAGACAAATTGAAGCCATGAAAGGTCTGGAGACAGCCTGACATGGCAAAAAGATGGCAAGTCACACAAGGGAATGAAGATAATTGTTGGCGGAGGCACGAGTGAGCCCAGGGGGTGCCTGTGTGTATGGCAGGGCCTGTTCTGAGGGTAAGCAAGAGGAAAGTGGCAAGGAGCACAGTGAATTGTCACCCTGCCTGTCCCTACTCCTGCCCCTGGCTTCTCCAGAACTGGGTTTCCTTTCTCCCTAGGGTTTGAATGAAAAATTTGGGGGTGTGAAATGCACCCATGCCAGGAAATTTCAAGACTATATGGACATCACTGTTGGGTGCGAAGTCAGAAGTGGCCCTGGGTGCACCCAGTCACCCATTGTGATGTTGGGCCTGAAGACTGTCCAGCTTTGGGAACAGCTCCTCCCGAGGGGCCAAAGTTAGTTGAAACTGTGCAGAAGAAATGATAAGACCAGCTGCTAACACTTAACTAGCCTTAACTGGGCCAGCAATGACCAAACATGGCCTCATTGAATCCTTATAACAGATCTATGATGGAAGAATTACTGATATCCTTATTTGCAGGCTGGACATGGAGGCTCAGAGAGTTCAGTAGCTTGCCTGACGTCACACAGCTGGCAAGCAGCAGAGCCTGTGTTCAGCTGGAATCCACCCTCCCCACCATTATGTGGCATCCCAGCAGCACAGGTTCACCAAGCACATGAAGCTCCACAAAGGAGAACTTGGAGATGCCACACAGGCCACTCCTATCTCCTGCTGCTCCCCTCGGACTCAGCATGAACTCATAACTGGCCCTACAAAGGAAGGGGCAGAGTCAGGTGGCCCTAAAGCCACTGAGGACCCCATGGGATTGTCCTGTTATTGGTGGTTTTTCTCCAGCAGTGATTTTCTGTTTCCTCATGTGCTTGAGCTCTGGCACGCCCACCTACCATGTGGATAAAAGACCCAGACACCCAGGATGCTGACATGAAAATTCAACATTTGGGGAAAGGCAGCCCCAAGTTAGAGAATCTGATGGGCTTTGGTGTGGCTCAGAGCCCTGCCACGTAGAAGCTGCACGTCCTGGGTCAAACTATAGAAAATCATCTTGGTTTAGACTCCTCATCTGTGTACATTGGGGATCAACAAAAGTTGACCTTGTAGAGTTGTAGGGACACAATGAGACCACGTGTGTGAAGCTCCTGGCATGGCACTTGGACTCCTGACAGATGCATGATTACCAAAAGTAACTACTGGGCCGTAAATAAAGATTTCTGTTCTGGGGGGAACGTGTGCATTTCCCCCCGCCAAACATTTAATTTTCAGAAATAGGAATTTGTAAAATCTTTTCGTTGTGCACTACAATTGACTTGCCATCTGCCCATGTTATTATGCCCATGTTATGAGGGCTGGAGAGGTCACAGCTGATTGACTGAAGAGGCCACGTCTGACTCGATAATGGGGCAGAATCACTTTGCGGCAGACAAATGTGGAATGCTACTTTTTTTCCCCCAACCCTGTGCTGGAGTGATTTTTAACAATTTACCAGACCCCCTAGCAGAGCAATTGACCCCTTGTAGTCAGCTCCCTAGGGGCATTGAGGAGCCCCAGCTTCTGATCGCCTTCAGACCTCACGCCTCTCGACACAGCTGGAGTGGGAAATTTTGACATGAGACTCCGAGGAGGCTTCTGTGCTTTTCATAGCCCACATCCTGCTTCCCCCTAATTGGGTCTCTGGAAATGTTTTCTGCAGACAGAAGGAGTCTCTAAAATATGCTGAATGAATGAATGACAGAATTATCCAATCTAGGATGAAAAATGGACTCAGGATAGATAAATGCCAGGCTTTCTAAGTTCCAGATGGCTTAATTGGTCATGTTGCTTCTGGGCTGGGTTAGAGCAGCCATCGACTCCCCCTGAGCATTCTGCACAAAGCCATCCTCAACATGGGGCAGGAATGGGGTCCAGGTAGTGTGCTTTCCAGGGGACCTGTCTCAGCCACGGTCCAACCAGGAAAACAGAAGCTACTCCAAATATTTAAAACAAAGGGAATTTGAGAAATTGGTCACACAGGTTTGAAGGAAGAGAGGCAGAGGGAAGCTGAGAAGGAAGTGGATTTATTTGACATGGAAAATTCAGAACTACCTGGGTAGTCCTGTCTGGCTCACCGAGACCCTGGAAGTAATGCATTTGACCCTTTCTTATGCTGAGCAACAATGGCAAGGCTGGAGAGGCTCTCCCTTGGGTTGCTGTGACCTAAGCTGAGTAGAGAGACTCCTTTGTGAATGTCATGGCCTTGCCGTGACCATGAACAATGCTCAGGATCCCAGAGGTGTCACCGATCATGCAGGAGCTTGGACCCAGAATAAATCCAGGTGTCCCCCACTAGGTAGTAATTGCAGGTATTCTAAAATGCCAATGACAAATGAGTTACCCAAATCAAACCACTCAGAGGCTTTGTCAGCCACCAACCATGACAAAAAGGGTGGGCTGGAAAACCCATTCAAACTTTACAAATGGCATCATGCAAGTCAAATCATTAAGCGGAAGTGAGTGGAAATATTTTGATCGAATTGGCCCAAAAAAGTGGAAGCCAAGCTTTCATTTGCAAGCAAGCTTTCTTAATCCAGTGAACTGAGTATTCAGAATGTTCTTCTTTTTTGAATATATTCATTCGGCCCTGGGTCTGCCTTTATGGTCATGCCCAGAAGTATTATTTGAGACACAGGTTTGTCTCAGAGAAAACTCTTGGGAAGAAAGCCACCCAGACTCTTCAGCCTGTCCTCTCTTTCTAGTTCAGATTGGGGCAGGCTTTGGGTGTGCACAGAATGACCTGCCTCTCATTCCAGCCTCACCTCTGCATGTAAGCCACTTCTAATGAGCTCACTAATAGAGCCCCAGGTGTTACGTAGACTCAAAACGGAAAGCAATATAAATGCAAATAAATATGAATATCTTTGTATCTCATAGATTAAGGAAAGTTGCAGGAGGAAAAGGTGTACTAACTATAAGCGGAAACTGACCGTGTTTTGAGAAGGTCAGCAGACACTTCCCTCTGATTCCGCCAGACTATCAACCAAGTCAGCGTAGGTAACTATCACTTCCTATGTTCTTAAAACTCTGCTAAATGGACCAAATAGCTCTTTGTCATCAGTCCCTAAGTTTAACAACTGGCATCTTCTTCCTGGTATACACTCGAAATCTCCTTTTCAATAATGGGGTAGATCTTGCTCCTTGTTTAGTCCATGTGACTGCATAGTGGCTCACAGTTATTCATGATTTCTGAACATCTGATATACAAAAGGGATAGGAGGGGTACTGATATGGGAATATATTTTTTTACTGAAAATGTCACTTTTAAATTTACAACGGTCTGTCTATAAAACTGTGGCACCCAAGCTGGGGAGTCTCTGGCAGAAGGAAGTCTGTTTTCAACATCTCGAGCCACAACCTCTAATCTTTGATTCATCTTGAGGCCCCAGGGAAGCACTGAGGAGATTCCTAAGTCCGTCCACAAGTGCAACTAGGACCTTCCTGTTGAGACTCGCTGCACTCCAAACATCTGGAGAGTGAGGAAAACTGTCAACATCGATGTTACAAAACGTCGTGATGTTGGGCACCAAGCCTTACTGCCACATCTTCCTCTAGTAGAACAAAACTTTGGGGATGCCACACTGTGGATCTAGCCCTCATTCAGAGAGCTTCTACCTCATTCTTTGAGAAATGAAACTAAGGATGTTTTCAACCCCATTCAAAGACATGCACAGGCTAGGACCTCATTAAAAAATAACATTGAAGGTCTGACCTCTGGAGTCAGTTCCCTGGAATTCAGCAAAGTTGGAGCAGTAGGTAGGTGTGAACTGTTCTGATCAACTAGTCACTGAGTTATCTCAGGTATCTGTAGCTAGACATTGTGGTAGTATCTTCAAAGATGCCATCAACAATTCCTCTGGCTATGTTGCTCCTCTCATTGAGGGGTGGAATATTTCTCCTCCCTTTGAATCTGGGCTGGCCTCATGACTTGTTTGACCAATTAAATATGGTGGAAGCAATAAATTTTTGCTCTCTTGGATTCATGTTTTTAGGAAGTCAGTTTAGATTACTGGAGGAAGAGAGGCCATCAAAGGGTGAATTGTAGCACCTCAGTTAATGGCCAGCATCAACTGAAGACATGTAGATGAGGCCTTCTTGGGTGTCCTAGACCCAGCCAAGTTCATGCCTAATTACAGCCACGTGAGTGCCCCAGCCGGCACCACACAGGGCAGAAGAGGTGGCCAGCTGAGTCCAGCCAACCCCCAGAATCATGAGAAAAAATAAATTACTGTCATTTGAAGCCACTGATTTTGGAGTGGTCTGTTATGCAGCCATAAATAGTTGAGCAGGTAGTTCAGATGCCCAGAGATATTTAATGTGCAGGATTAGGCTTAAGCACAGGTAAGAAAGTGCCCACAGCATCTGTATTGAAGAATGTTCAGAAGACAGGAATTTTCTCCAAGACTCTCTTATACCAGACGTCACTGTTTATAATACGCCATCACTAGGAACTCATTTCATTGGGCAAACCATCGTCTTTTACATTGTATATAAAATGTAACCCATTTGGATGTAGTGAGCAGAAAAGAATTCAAGGAGTCAAAATTGCTAAAGAGAACATTTCTCCTAGAATTGCAGTAATTAGAATGTAGATGACAGTTTTATATATTAAGTATGACACTTAGCCTGATGTAAAGAAACAGAAAGAGAAAAAAAATTAATTGGAAACGAATACAAAGAATGGGCCAGTTGTTTCCTGGTTTGTTCCCCCACGTGTCTTATTTTCCTAACTAGAACCACAGCAGCATGATAAAGAGCAGCTCTCGGCTTCTGAGGCTGGCAATGACAGGAACCATCAAGACCCCAGGGCCCCACTAGGAGGACATACATCTGATGAAGCCAGGTTTGTCATCCAATAGCCCAAGAGGATGGTAGGAACAGGAAAATGAGACCAGTGATTGATATGAACCATGATTAGTCTTTAGCTAAAAGTGAGGGTAGAATCTTTTGGAGACCTTGGCATGTAACCCACATGGCTGTCTCTGGATTGTTCTCAAACTTCACTTTTAGAGAAGAGTGGCCAAGGCAAAAGTTCAGCTTTGAGAAAAATGTGCAAAGACCAATGGGGAAAAAAATAGATTGGTATCCACCATCATTTCTCAAAGTATATCCCATGGGACACTAGTCTTGCCAGAAGCTCCATCCTTAAAAAGGGTTCCTGGTCAAGTAAGTTCAGGAAAGGCCCTCACATGCATGCTCCGGCCTCTTGCAGATATCAGAGCTCTGAGCTGGTTGAGAGTAAAGAAGCCTTCTTGGCTTCATTAAACCTAGAGTTTCTTTGGGATGCCTGCGTGGCTCAGTCAATTAAGCAGTCTGCTCTTGATTTCAGCTCAGGTCATTATCTCAGGGTCCTGGGATCAAGCCCCACATGGGACTGTGCACTGAGTGGGGAGTCCGCTTGAGGATTCTCTCTCCCTCTCCTTCTCCCCCACCTCCCCCACCCCCATTCATGCTCTGTCTCTCTCTTAAATTAATAAAACCTTTTTTTTTTAATTATGAAAAAAATCCTAGCCTTTCTTTCATCATTGGGGATTATTTTCCCATTACCCACCATTGCATCTCAAGTGGAAAATGTCCAGGGCCTGTCCCCCCCCCCCTTTTTTTTGGAGTGAAATGTCATTTGAAAAGTCTCAGGATTGAAAGGGATCAGTATGGGATGATAGCCCTCAGGTCTGCCTTTCCACAAGATGTCCAGTAGGGACCAGCCTCTTCTAGCCACCTGCACAGGCTGTTCAGCAAGAAAACTAATGAAGAAAATTGTGTAAATGAAAAGCTGGGGTATGCATGGAACTCTCATCCTTCCTCTTAGGGACCCGTATCTAGATAACTAAATGTCACACTGGGATTATTTCCTCTGTTCTGCTGAATAGTCCTAAAGATAAGGCCACATCTTCCCTCACATAATAAGCCATCAAAATACATTTATGACAAATCCCAGGTACACCAAAGTTATCTGTGTTGCTGACAATGGATTTTCTTCCCACTTGTATCTTTCATTGTGTTCCCAACAAAGGAGCTATTACTCTTACCCTGGCAAAAGATACCCTTTCGGCCCTTGGAGCTCTGACAATTGCACTCAGCACATTTAATCCCTTCCAGCGCAGGCACACGCTCTGTTAAGAGAGCCAGGATCAGCAGGGGCTTCCTGGAGGTCACAGGAATGGTGATTAATTGAGACTTATTTATAAGGAGCTATGCACACACAAAGAGGACAGAGGAGTGGCCATTTTCTTTCCTGTATATGGAGGTCTAGAAATCAGGACCTAGTGCACACAAGAGCCTCCAAAAGTTGACAAGTCAACACACAACAGCAAAATAGGAATGGTGTAGAATGGCTTTCTGTGCATTGTCTACATGTTGAGAAAATTAAAGATCCCCCAGACCTGGATGTCTAGCTTACTTTTGCCTTCAAACCCATCCATTACCCTCTCCAGCTGCTGCCCCCTGACTCAACCCATCCCTCACCACCCCTAAAAACACAAGCAAACCGCAAATTGATCCATGTTAAAATGTTAACTGTTGGGTGCCTGGGTGGCTTAGTGGGTTAAAGCCTCTGCCTTCGGCTCAGGTCATGATCTCAGGGTCCTGGGATCGAGCCCCACATCGGGCTCTCTGCTCAGCAGGGAGCCTGCTTCCTCCTCTCTCTCTGCCTGCCTCTCAGCCTACTTGTGATCTCTCTCTCTCTCTCTCCCTCTGTCAAATAAATAAATAAAAAGTCTTTTAAAAAAAATGTTAACTGTTGTGCAAACTTTGGTTTGCAACCTTCGAGTGCCATACGTGACCAATGACTCTTAACCTGCTTGCAGGAGGTCCCACCAGAAGCTCAGTGCTTCCCCACTCCTGTGCAGCCCTGTACTGCTTTGTTGCCTCCCTACCTGCATACACGCTTTATGCAGGAGAAACCCCAGAGCACCTCCAAACACTAACTAATAGTGGCCCTAGTTGTAAACTCAGAGTTGAAGGCATTGTCTTCAAAGTCTCTGGAAATAACCTGTGCACCTCCTTTGCTGTGAAGGGGCCTCACCACAGAGAAACTGCAAAGGGAATCATTTAGATGCATTCATCCTTGGGCCTTCAAACTCTGCCCAGGCCCCTTGGGGGGCTAACTAAACCACTGTGACCAAAGGAAGATGCAGGGGGAGGGGAGTGAATTAAATCTAAGCATGATTTTCTTATTATTCAACTGAAGACTGTTTTAAAATAGAAGCTGAGCTCAGGGACATCATGGTCATTTAACTGAACTTCATTTTCTAAGTTAAAATACCTTCCATATACAGTCATATATTTCTTCCTTCATGGTAAGTTACAATGAAAGAAGATCTAATAGTTCAGAGGTCTGGATAAACATGCAAAAATGTTGAGAGTTCATCTAAATTTTCTCCGATGACCTAATCAAGCAACCCAATTAGGGGACCTCATGAGAACAGAGCATGAGACGCTCATGGCTACAAATACAATTTTTCCTCAGTGATAGCCATTCACCCCCTTCATGTCAGGCCAAAGAATTAGAGCAAAACGTTTTCTGGTGATTTCAGAAAGCCTTTCTCCCCAAAAGCAGAGCAGTGGAAGAGCAGAGGTGGGTACTCACATACCTTCCCCGGCAGGACAGATACGGAGGCAGAGCTTGAGACCTGGGCTCCAGTTCTAGATCCCCCATCAAACAGGATCCCCCACCTGTAGACTCACTGAGGCTACAGCTCTCGTGCCTCAGCTTGCCATGGGTCTCTTTGGGATCACACAGTGGTGGAGCGATTGTGCGTGGAGGGAGGCAGAATCTAAGGAGGAACAGGTAGAACACAGATTCATTCATTCAGAAAACTACAAGAATCTCTACCATACACAAGGTGCTCTACTGGATATCATGAGAGACACAGAAATGTTTACAAGGGTCACTGTCTTCTAGTACCTTTATAGACTCTAGGGAGTGACTCGTACCAACAGGACAGAGTGGTACTGGGTTCTGTGCATAAATAAGGACAACTATGTGATAAGCTAGAAACAAAGAGTGAACTTACTGTGTGCAGCAGATGTGGGCTGGGGCCACAGAGTAGCCATGATGAGCCGAACCACAGCAGCTTCCCCACCATAGTTCAGCTTTGGGCTCCCATAAGTAGAAGTGGTGGGGGGAAAATACCTTTTTCCCCAGGACTTTGTTGAATAGCAAGTGACGGAAGGCATATAAAGCACCTAGCCCCCAGTTGGACACAATCAGATGGTTTCCTGAGATTGATATCAGGCCATATGAGCTCTAAGTAGTGTCTCTCTGGACTTATTCGTGGTTTCTGAGAGTGCCAGAAGCCCACTTACCTCCATGAGCCAGGGAACTCCTAACCTAGTAAAAAGGAATGCCAATTACTCGTGTTCATGGAGCATTGAATATAAGCTGGATTCAGTGTTAAAGGCTTTTCAAACAGCACCTCATTTAATCTTTACACCAGATGAGGAAGTTCCCAAAAAATCCTCAATTTACAAATGAGGCACCTGAAAGTCAGAAAGGTTGAGTAACTCCCCTAAATTCACATCAGATCCAAACCAGGATCTGGGCTATTGACCACTACCGACTTGTGTCTCCCGGGTTCCAACTTTGGGAGGATACACTTCAACAGCCACAGGTCTCAGAAGTCTGCTCCCATCGACAGTGGGGCTGGCTTCACTCGGGCAGCCCTGAGGAAGCCAGGAACTCAGAAAGTCCCCTAGGGCCAGGACAATAGCACACTCTCCCATCCAGGTTGGAGAAAGAGCTCCAAACACTGTACATCTTTACATACACAGGGAAACACCTATAGGTCTTTATAATTCTTGTTCTGAAATGTTCCTCTAACTCAGGGGTCCGCTAACTATGGACCTAGAGTCAAATCCAGCCTGTAGTCTGCTTTTGTAAATAAACTTTTACTGGAACACAGCCATGTTCCTTTGTGGATGTGTGTGTCTCTCGTTGCCTTCACATTATGATAATGGATATGAGTAATTATGACAGACACTAAATGGCCCACAAAGCCTAGGATTTTTGTGATCTGGCCCTTTACAGAAATCTCCACTAAATGGCCCACAAAGCCTAGGACTTTTGCGATCTGGCCCTTTACATTCATCGGATGAAATCACAGGTAAAAAGAAAGAACAGAAGCGGGCGAAGAGAACAGGGAGCAATAAGAAGGAAACAGCAGTCACAGAGGAGAAATACAACGCAAGGCAAAGGCACGTCACCCAGGGTGACAGGGTGACAGGAAATGGTCCTCTCCAAGGTCAGGTGTAAGGTCTCAGGCTCTTCCTTCCTAAGCGACTTCTCTCTACTCCAAACACGGTTGGCCGCTTCACTGGTCATGCAGGCATCTTCTGCCTTTCCTTCCTCTGCTTTTCCCCCCTCCCCTCTCTCTTCCTCATTCCCTCTTCCTGGGCCCCTCAGGCCTCTATCCTCCTTCTTTTCTTCTCTCCCTTTCTGTCCTTGTTGCCCCGTTTTCTGTGCCTCCTTTCCAGTGTTAACCCACAGGATCTGTGCCTCCAGTGGGGAGAGCTCCCATCTAGGGAAGCGAGAAGAGGCTACCTTCTATTATGCACCATCAACCAGTTCCCCCAATGTGCGAGGCTGGAGTGTGGGCTCTGCCCTGCTCCCGGGAAAAGTGACCAGGCTTTCTTTGGGGAAGGTCATTCTCTCTCTCTCACTCTCTCTCTCTCTCTCTCTCTCTCTCTCACACACACACACACACACACACACACACACAGCCACACCAGCAGCTGCAGAAAGGACAGGAAGTATGCCCATCAGTTCAAACCCTCTCCTTTGACAGCACTCATTAGGCGCTAGGCTCCCAGCTTCAGGAAACACTGCCAGGGTTCAGGGTGTTTAACAGGAGCCCTCTGCGGGGAGTTCCAAATTATCACTGTCAAGTTCAGAGAAGTCTGATGTCATGCTAGTGGCAAAGGAATAACCCATACACTGTGGGCTAACCATGTCACATCAAGTGACAAGTTTTTGCTGCACATACTTAAGTGTGTGGAGACAGAGGGGATGACTCCCACCGAGGCTCCCCCAGTGATAATGGGCTAAGGAAGGAACTTGAGCTAGAAGTTCATGGATGCTTTGCATGGATGACACAAGCTCACATTCTGCCAAACAAGGCAGTTGCTGAATTCTGTTGGTCCATCTGCAGTGACATCTGAAATCATCCATCCCTTTGCTTCCTTTCCATGTCATTGCTCGTGTCTTGGTCCTGCTCCCACTGCCTAAATGAGAGACTATATTCATAGTGCAGCCAATCTTTGGACAGCATGGGTTTGAACTATGAAACTCCACTTTCACACCGATTTTTTTGACACATACAGTACAATAGTATACATGTATTTTTCTCTTCCTTATGAGTTTCTTAGAAACATTTTCTTTTCTCTAGCTTACTTTATTGCACGAAAACAGTATGGAATAAATATAATGTACAAAATATGTATTCATCAACTGTTTCAGCCATCAGGAAGGCTTCTGGTCAACAGTAGGCTATTAGAAATTAAGTTTTGGGGACTCAAAAGCAAATGAGTGCTTATGGGTGTCCCAGCGCCCCAAACCCCAGTGCTGTGTTCAATAGTTTCTCCCCCACCTGGAGTTCTCCTTTCCAATCCCAGTTGTCGGCTAAAGGCTGATTGATTGTCATAAGGAAATGTCTCATGTCATCATATAATCCCTGTGCTCACCTGCAGGACGTAGCTCGTTCCACTGCTGTTGGTATCCATGACTCCTGACAGTCAGTCTGTAGCCCATCTTCCACATTTCCTGTCACTCTTGTCCACAATCCTATATTCTGACCATCCAGGATCATTCGTTATTCTTTCAACATGTCTCATGTTGAATTACTCTTGTGACTTTTTTTTAATCCAGCCTGATACTCCTACCCACCTAACTTTCCAGACCCACTCATCTACCCACTCATCACCTGCCCCTGAAGCAGATGATGTTGCCCTCTCTTGACCCTTTACANCCAGGATCATTCGTTATTCTTTCAACATGTCTCATGTTGAATTACTCTTGTGACTTTTTTTTGATCCAGCCTGATACTCCTACCCACCTAACTTTCCAGACCCACTCATCTGTTACCTGCCCCTGAAGCAGATGATGTTGCCCTCTCTTGACCCTTTACAGCATCCAGATAGGACTTATCCTTGTAAGGTCATTAAATGTGTACACATTGGTGTAGACTTCTGAACTAACAGCTCATTGAAGACAGGGCTAGTTTAGATTTTATTCATCCTTTTCTTTTTTAAGATTTTTATTTATTTGACAGAGAGAAAGCACAGGGGGTCTGGCAGAGGGTGAGGGAGAAGCAGACTCCCCGCTGAGCATGGAGCCTTAGCCAAATGAGCCATCCGCACACCCCAAGATTTTATTCATCCTTTATCTCCCCTAGTATTTTGCATAGGATAAACACAGAATATATAAACCATTTTCTACATTGAACAAGTAAACACAATTGCCTCCGGAACTCATAAGTTAAACTAGACAACAAAACACAGTGATAGGAAAAACATATAAATTACACACACAACCGAAATCTTACAGCTCGTTCAGAAAACAAAAAAGCACCAGGAAGTTGTTACAAGTTTATGGATGGAACCAAAGAGGTAAAAGCAACAGTGTCCATGAAGCCTTCAAGACCAAAGTGAGATTTGGACTATGTGGGAACAGAGAAGAAACTTGCCTCTTGTGTAGAAAAGCTGGGCTCCCTAGTGGTATTATTTCATTGCATCCTTAAAGCCGCCCAGGAGGACCCATGAGGGACTTGCCTAAGGTCACCCAGCAGAGTCAGGACTCCAACTGACACCTCCCAGGCTCGAAACCTGTGTCCTTTCCCTGGCATTCTGCTCCCCGGGCAGTGGCACTCAGCCCCTGCGGTGGGGTGGAAACGAGTGGGAAAGAACCATGGTGCCCAACAGTCATGAGGCACAGGGGACAGCAGCAAGGAGAGCAGGGCCAGCAAGTCCTCTGCAGAAGGGAGAAGAGCTGCACAGCTCTCCCCCCAGGGAGGAAGCTGAGGGGGACCTCTGTTCAGTGGACGCTAGCCCAGTGCAAAGCGTGCTTGCTCAGAGCAGAGAGTATGAGAGAGCCAGGCCTGGAGGTGGGGACAGTGATGAGCCCAGGAAGTCTTGGACTGTGGGAGGCTGTGCTCTGGAAGGTGGGAGAACAGAGGAGGGAGGGGTGAGGGGAGAGGGGTAGATGAAAGCCCTGGGGAGGAAGGTTGTCCAGAGGTGTGGCCTGTCCCTTAGAGGCTGGCGGTGTTTGTCGCGGGGTAGAGCGAAGAGCCAAGGCCCTCCACTCAGGGCTGCCCACATGGAAGTTAGTTCTGGTTCTTGATCGCGCAGCTGGTAGGAAGGAAGCAAGGCGTCAATGTGCAATTTGGGAATCCTCTTTTGTTCAAAGGGCCCATTTGACTAAGTCAGGTATCACCTTAATCCAGTCAAGAAACCACTTGAGTTGTTCTAAACAAATAGATTTGATGCCTAATTGCTACACGGAGCACTGACCAACTTGGCAAATAAGTAAGTCATAGATCTGGCATTGGATAATTCCAGCCCTGTTACCTCTACTACTACTGTTAGTACTAGTACTTATGAGTACTATTATTATCGTTGTCATATTTAATTTTATTAGTCCAGCAGGTTCCATTTTTGGGCACCTTCTAGCTGCCAGGTGTCCTTCTAGAAGCTTTACATCCTTACTTGCTAATAATACTCAGTAAACTCTAGCAGTAAATACTATTTTCCCTGTTACATGCAGTCTCCAAGGCTCCTTATCCAGACAGATGCTCTTGTAGATTGTACCTGGGAACCCAAGAAAAAGGCTTGCCCACTTGAAGGACGTGTAAGAACCCCATATGCCCGACGTGAACTAGGTGTTCTTTTAATATCTTAATTCTCATTCCCTAGCCTTGTATGTGGAAGGGGCTGAGATGCTAGAGCTGGCATTTGTGAGGGGCCAAGGCTTCCTCTGGGTACCCACCCAATCAATGCCCCCTTACTCCTTCTTCCAGGGCTGGGCAGGGGGCAGGGAATTAATGCTCACAGAGAGAAGAGTTAGCACCAATGAGATGCTTTACTTTCAATTAAATCACCAGTGACTTTTGATTCATGCCAGAAACAAATGTGTGGATAAAAGATCATATTACAGACAAAAACTACTAGGGTCCAGCCTGTGTCCTCCTAGGAGGTGTGAGCATAGCCACAGTGACTTCAGCTCTAAATTCTCAGAAACTCTTCAATGATCTGATGGCAAATAAAAATACGTAAGAGTTTTTAGCCAGAAGCGTCATGACCTCCTTGTCTGCCCACATGCCACCCGGAAAGCAGCTTCCCTTTTCCCCATTCTGTCTCATATCAGACATTAGCTCTGCTTTAAAGATCAAAATATGATATTTTATTAGCCCATATTGTGTTTCATGTAAGATGCCTGTCATAGCAGAACTACTCATTATTATAGAAGTAGAGAAAATAAGAAATTCACTTTTAGAATAAAGTCACGCTACCATATTTTTGTTCTTTGTATTTCTTGAAAAAATATATGCTTCATCAAGTCATCTTACATTAGGGCTTCGGGACGGTTCCGTCGGTTAGGCATCCAATGCTTGGTTTTGGCTCAGGTCCTGATCCCACAGTTGTGGGACCGAGTCCCGCCTCAGGCTTACACTCAGTTCAGAGCCTACTTCAGATTCTCTCTCCCCCTCACTCACGCACATACTCTTTCTCTCAAATAAGTACATAAAATCCTTTAAAAATGTTTATTAGAGCACGCTAGCCCCCTGCTCTCTTCCCCACCATGGCCCCCACCTTCTCTGCTCAGGGACCTCGTCAACCGCCCACTCTGCTTGCCTGATGGTTGTGCCCTCTCTTCCATAAATGGTCTGATTGCCTGTGTTCTGATAGAACGGGGTAGGACAGTTGTATATATGAGTGTATGCACTCACACATGCATGCATGTATAAATACACATACACATACATATGCATATGTACATATATATATAATCAGGAAACCGTGTCTACTAGCTACCATTTGGGGCACCTAATAGGTAGAAGGATAGGGTCCTGAAATGAACTGTAAAGGAATGGAAACACCCTGAGAACAAAGAAATTGTCTTCCTGTATACACAGTATGTGTGCTTCTTTGCTGCCTGAGCTCATTGTCCTGTTTGGCACAGCAGATATGAATGAAATGAATTGCTGTTCACTCATGAATGTGGAGGACTAAGGAAGGGAAGAGGACGAAGGGTGATGTGATCCTGGGCATGTACCTTCAGGAGCCAAAACCCTTGACTTTTAACACTGACATGGCTCTGTCCATACCAAGGAGCCTCTCGCTTCTAACACCTCCATACCAGTCCAAGTCTGTGGTCAGGGCTCCCTGAGGCCAAACTAATGGAGTAAGAGTAAGAAAATTCACTCACTCAGTACTTTATTCATACATTCTCCTAGCCACTGTTGGACCAAATGTCATTTGACCAGTGAGCTGTTTTAACATCCTTTCCCAAACCTGAGCCAGTTTCACAAATCTAAAAACCAGATTGTGTTCCACCAGAATAACAAATTAGGTGGAAAGCACCTAGGTAGAAATTTCTGCTTACATTCAATTATTCAAACAGAATAAGGCAAAACACATTTAAAACTTTGCTTGACTGAACTTGATTTTTAAAAGTGTGTGAGGTGTGTGTGTAGAGAGAGAACGTTGGTCCACAGCATCTGCTGAGCACCCCCTGCTTGCAGAAGCTGGCAGTGGTTGCCTGAGGAAGATGCTACCTGGAGATGTCAGTAAACTCTAGAACACGCAGCTGCAGAGGAAGGCAAAAAGACACACTCGTAAGGGGCACCTGGGTGGCTCAGTCAGTTAAGCATCTGCCTTCAGCTCAGGTCATGATCCCAGGGTCCTGGAATCCAGCCCCACGTTGGGCTCCCTGCTCAGTGGGGAGCCTGCTTCTCCCTCTGTACCCCCTCCCACCTCTGCTCTCTCTCTCTAAAACAAAACAAAACAAAATAAAATAAAACAAAACNCCCCACGTTGGGCTCCCTGCTCAGTGGGGAGCCTGCTTCTCCCTCTGTACCCCCTCCCACCTTTGCTCTCTCTCTCTAAAACAAAACAAAACAAAATAAAATAAAACAAAACAAAACAAAACAAAACAAAACAAAACAAAAGAAAAAGAAACACTCTTAGAAATGTCCCATATTTTTATGCTATGGCATTCTATAGAGAGGCCAGGAAAGAAAGGATAGAAGAGCTACAGTAGAAACAAAAGAAGAAACAAACTTGAAGAACCGAGGTTTGGACAGTCCAGCCCCAGACTTTTAAATTATATTGAAGCCACTTCGTGGAGGACAGGCACACAGTCGGAGTGGAAAGGACATGGTGCTGTGTCCACAGGCTGGTGTTCCACCCGTGCCTCCGCCTCCTGACAGCTTTGGGATGCTTGGCCAGCCCCAGAAACTCAACGACACGCAATTTCCTCATCTACAGAGAGGGTGTTTCTTTCCAGAGCTAATATTCTAAGATGGCTGCCTATCTTGTTTTAAAATATTTGTTCTGACCTCCCCCGCTAGCCAGTTCCAGAATTTAGTGATACTTGTTTCCTTATGTCTCCTTGGAATCTCCCCTCCTGCACTTTGAACTCACTTCTTTAGCCTTGTCTTTGGTAGAGTTTGGCAGAATAGGCATTTACATGATGATGAGCCACCATAGGCTTAAAAAAAACAACAACTCTCTGGCGCCTGGGTGGCTCAGTGGGTTAAAGCCTCTGCTTTCGGCTCAGGTCATGATCTCAGGGTCCTGGGATCGAGGCCTGCATCGGGCTCCCTGCTCAGCGGGGAGCCTGCTTCCCCCCCCACTCTCTGCCTGCCTCTCTGCCTCCTGTGATCTCTCTCCCTCTGTGAAATAAATAAATAAAATCTTAAAAAAAAAAAACAACAACTCTTAATTTCCTTAAAGTAAACACGTGCTTATTGTGTAAACACTTGGAACTATAGGAGAATGTAGAAAATAAAATAAATAAAATAATCATTATTTATCATCCCACCCTGAGAGCTAATCACTGCTTATCTGTATTCCTTTCCAGCCTTTTCTTTTTTTCTTTTTCTTTTTTTTTTTAGGTGGGACCATATGCCAAACATTCTTTGGTACTCTGATTTTTAAAAATTTATATCTCATGAACATGTTCTTTGTCATTAAAAATTATTTAAATGCATAAATCATGTTAAAGATTATTAATATTCTATGAAACATGAAATCCATTACTACACTTTTGCTGTTGTTATTTGTGATTCCAGTTGCTTCAAACTAACTTATATTTTTACCAAACTAATACAAACCTATATATAAAAAATTAAAGGTTAAATATAAAACTTTTAGGAAAAGACAGCAGACTCCTGTCCATCCTTCCTGACTCTAGAGCCGTAATCCCAATGAGAGACTTTTCTGACCTTTGACTGTGTCCTTATGTGATTATCTCCATGCTTCAAAATTTTGTGCTTCGTTACTCACTCTCGGTTCATGAACTTTTTGGCCAAAATGGGTGACCACGTGTGATGGCAGCTGAGGATTTAACACTCTTACCCCAATGGCTTCCACCATCTCTCCTCTTGCAATTCTCCCATTAGGACAAAATCACAATTTTTGGTTAAATCAAGAGTCAGCATGGATATTATTACGATTATAAAAATATTCTTCTCTGCTGAGACAAGTAATACACTGTGATTAGATTTATTTTTTTCCATGTACATTTTATTTTTATATGCTTGCTAACTGGATATTTTTGGTTTTGTTATGCTCCATTTTCTATGGACATACCATGTTTTCTTCCTAAACTTGTTTGCAACTTCCAACACTGCTAAATACATCAAATAATCTTTGAGTTCTGGTTGTTTTCTCTGAAAACATACTGCTTGGAGTCCCTTATTATCCCTTTCTAATGTCATGGATTGCTTTATAGGCCAGGGGCACATCTGTTGTCCAGATATTTATAATTGCACTCATCTCTTTGTCTCCCTTGTGTTCTGTTTCTCGTTTGCTTACTCGTTATTTATATTTATTTTTACTTACATTTTTATTTATATATATTTTTGGTTTTCATGACTCACTTTTTCTTATTTTACTCCTTTGTTTAGATGAAGCATATCTTCCAGCAGCTTTTGGAGAAAGAGTGCATGAAGGATAGAATTTTGAGCCTTGGCACATGTGAAGATGTCTGTTTTTCATCACCAGCATGATTGATTGATAGTTTGGCTGGGTATAGCATTGTATGTTGAAAATCCTTCATAACTTTGAAGATGTTGCTCCACTGTCTTCTAGCTACCTTTTTGCTGTTTTGCTTCTAATAATCTTAAGGAAATAAGCAGTCAAGTTTGCAAAGAGCTATGTAGAGTCAGCTGTTGTTTATTATAATGAAAAATGGACACAATGCAAGTGTTAAATGTTAAAGGATTAACAGGATGAATTATTGTTACACTCATCTGAGGAATACTACTCAGCTATAAGGAATAATGTTACTGTAATTTATTTATGGACAAGGAAAGATGTTAATGATATATTGTGACAACAAAAAAGTATGATAGAAGACTGTATAAACATGGAGTTCAATTTAAAATCATACTATTTATGATATATACATACCTAGGAAAAAACCTAGATGGTTTACATTATAAATTGTGATTATTGCTAGATCAAGCAATAAATGAGTTTTATTTTCTTCTTTTTATTTTTATATATTTTCCAGATTATCTACAATAAACATAATACTCTATGCATAATAAAGATATTTCTCTAAAACAGAGAGAGAGAAGTAGATTTAGAAGCACTGAGAATGTGTGTGTGTGAGCATTGGTTGGACATTGCTTGCTCATCAGTAGGCTTTGCCACAGAGTGATGAGATGAGGACAAGTCATTTCACTGGACAACCCCATGTACCAGTACCTGTGAGCATCCCAGGCCTGTGAGTCTTTTTCTACAAAGGTAAATCTTCCATGGTAGTATGAGATTAATAGCCAGTATATTCTGGGAGCTGGGCATCTCCCATAATGAGTCCTTCACTTTATTGGCCCTATTTGCAGCCTAGCATTCTATTCCTACCCTCTGCTGTACCTGGATACTCCAGAAGGAGTACCCCAGGGTAGTACTCCAGGCTAAATTTCTCCAGACAAAACCCCCCTGCTTCCTGCCTATGTGAGGAAGGTTAGTGGGCTGGTGGTGAGGAACAGGATGAGGACTGGCATCTCACTACCCCTTATACCGACTTTTAACTGAGCCTCCCATTTCAAGCTCCATCCCTCCTCCAGCCCTCACAGTATCTACACACTCCAATTTCTACATCTTCCCAGGGTTCCTCAAGCCAGATCCACTTATTTCTTATGCCTCTCTCCTCACCGTTCTTTATGGGCTCTAATAAGTTAGTTACTAGTCATCCAGCTGTTTTTAGATTTCAAAATTCTGTTGACATTTCTTATTTGGTAAGGTCCTCTTTCCTGTTCTCTTTCTTCTTATTGATTTGTATCTTTTCTTTTTTCCTACTCTCATCTTAATACAATTTCAGAAGGAGCAGAGATAAATATTTGTATCCAATCTGATATATTTAACGGAAGTCCTGTGGATATTTATACATTTCCTCCTATTCATAAATAACACCATGCACAGATGCCTCATATAAGAAGCTTCCAGAGCTTGGGAAGGCAAGTTAATGCTAACTTAGTGAAGAAGAGACACATGATGACACTTGGATTCTCCTGACCTAGCTAGAACTTGGGATATAAAGATTCTTTTCCTTCCCTGATTTATTTAGCCATGACCAGGGATATGCAAAAAAAATTTTTTTTTAAATTAAAAAAAAATAAACAAGTGGCAAGCACAATATGCCAATTTCTCTATAATAAAATGTTGTGTTTGGATAGGAAGGAAATTGCAGCTGTTCAGTACAGATGGCAAATAGCTGACTGCTTTTAACAGGAAACAATGAAATATCTAAAGTGAATAGACTTATCAAGAAATAGAAGTGTGAGCTAAGTTCCTACTTCCCATTTAAAAAATCTTTGAATAGTTAACATTTATTTAGATTTTTTAAAATGAAAATTTCCCCCAAACCATTGACCCATGTAGAAATTTCCCAAAAGTCAATTCACTAAATATTATCCCCAAGTACACTTACACTTGCCTAAAATGGACTCATTTTTCAAGAATAATCTTTGTGCCTTCTGCTTCAAAGTCTTCATTACCACATGACAAGGTAATGAGGACAGATGTCTACCTGTGTGTAGGTGTGTGTTTGTATACATGTATTCACTTAGCCTCTAGATCTACGAAATCAGAATATTGGGGGGGGTGGAGAGGAAGAGGGAGAGAGAATCTTAAGCAGGCTCCCTGCCCAATGTGGATCCCAACTCAGGTCTTAATCTCACAGCCCCAAGATCACGACCTGAACCGAAATCAAGAGTAGGATGTTCAACGGACTGAGCCACCCAGGCATCCCCAAAACTAATTTTGAAAAATTCTTATGTTTCTCATAGCACCCAACCTTCAGCTAAACACATGGTTGGGATTCGATAAATGTTTACTGATTTATTAATGGATTATATTGTTGAAGAGGGATGTTTGACCTCCAACAGCGACAAGAGTACACCTCGATTTATGAAACACAAACAAGTTGACTGAAGAAAATATTGCTTAACAATTGTCAGTTAAATAAGTCAGTTGCAACAGAACACATACATCATAATTCCACTTACATGAGGTACCTAGAGTAGTCAAATTCATAGAGACAGAAAGTAGAATGGTGGGTTCCGTTCTACTGGGAGAAGGGGAAAATGGGAGTTAGTATCTTAAGGATATAGTTGGGGAAGACAAAGAAGGTCCTGGAAATGGGTGGTGGTGATGGTTGTGTAACAGTATCAATTTGACTTAATGCCACAGAACTGCATGCTTAAAAGTAGTTAGATTGGCAAATTTTACATTATGCATACATTACCACAAGAAAATAAGGGAGTTGTCAGTCATATCAATGCCTTGGTGAGCCTCCTTTCCCCAGAAGCATGTGGAATCCTAGAACAAGTACCTGTTTACCATGGTGATTCCAGCCCCCTCAATCTCTAGTTCATTGGATCCAATGCACTGGGATCTGGTGAAAGCAAAATTCATACCTGAATAAAACACAATGAAAACTTACTTCTTACATATTTCATAAAGACTGCTCCCTGCTGACGTGACTCTATCATTTAACCTCTTTGGGGAAGTTTCCATTGGATATTCTCAGGCTTTGAGAAAGTGCTCACCACTTGAGGTTTCTGGTGAGCTCGAGTAGAGTGACCCTGGGTCACATTTGTACAGATGTGTTCTGGCTGGATTGGCAGCTGAACATGGGATACTACATGGGTAACTGAAGGGAACAGATTTCAGCTACAGAGCCCCTGGGGTGGAAAACTCTTCTTCCCATGGAACTTTGTTCCCCAAGTTCCCAGACATTTCCTTCTTTCTGTTATGATTTTGTATCCTTTGGATCTCAGCAATGTGATTCATTTACAGACACAACCCTGAGATCACCTAGATATTTGCTATGTGGGTTGTAGTAGTTTAGAAGAGCAAGCAGTAATGCCCTGAGGTCCAAGAAGTTTCTCCAACTTGGTTTTTGGAAGTCATCCATGGACTGGTCAGACTTGCTCAAGCATTGTCTGGGAGGCCACTAGACATTCTGCTCAGTGGGGGCCTCTACTGAGGTGAAGTGTTTGGGGGTTTGAGCAGAACTGCTGGGCTGTGTACCCAGTATGGCCTTAAGGAAAATCCAAATTGTGAGCAAGGATGGAAGCAGAAGTTTAAAGTTAGGAAGAGCAGAGGGGAATCCAAGGTTGTGAGATAGATGAAGGTGTCAGAGGCATACGGCTGAGTGTCCCTGGGGGCAGGGGTGGCTGCTGAGGTAGACACAATGTCTTAAATTTGCTGGGCAAGATCAGACACCAGGGAGCAAAGCAAATTATAGACGTGGCAATCCGCAAGTGCCATGTGGGCACAGAGAGTCACAATACTGATGAAAAGGAAGAAGGTCACTTTCGTTCATCAGATGTGTTATCTGTGTGGTATGGAAACTTTGGCCTACATGAAAATCTTCAAGTCATGAATTAAATTTTTCACTTTTCTTCCAGTGATGTGGCGATGTGGAGAACTAGCCTGAGGGCGCACATGGCAAGAAGAGAGAAAAAGGAACCAGGATTTCCCTTTCCAGGATGGTGTTGTCACTCGTTCTTTTTTGGGGTCTCACCTCTGTCCTTTCATCTTCAGGGCTTGATCAACCAAAGGGCACATCCTGGTTCTGCATGGTTAAACTTCCTCCAGGGAGTCACTGCTCCTTGCCTAACTCAACTTCTGTCAGCTCATTCTCCTGGCACCATGACTGTGTTAACTTCTTTGCCCTCAGAACACCCTCTAAAGCTTCCCTGATTCCCTTAATTTTCTGAGAGCCCAGACTTAAGACTCACCCAAGCAGCCTCTTCCTTCCATGGGGAGCTCCAAGAAAAAAAAAACACATTTTTGCAAAAAAATAAAGGAACAAGGAGCCATTTCCTCTACTTGAGGACTGAAAATTTAGCTATCTCATAGCTGAGAGTTGAAAGACTCAAAGACCTCATCCTTCATAACCCTTTGTTTGAAGACAGTTTGGAGCTGGAGAAAGAAAAAAATATGAAGAATATCTAATTTTGTGAATCTGATTTTCAAATTCAAATCTCAAATGTTCCCTGAGGCAGCGGATTGCCAAGGCAGCGCAATGACAAAAACTTAATAAAAGACCCAGAAAGATCATAGATCTCACTGCCCCATCAGCTGTCATAGGTAAGAGAACAATAATGACATTACTCTAATGTTTGGGATGTTCTTGGCTGTGTTTCATTCTCTGCAATGACACCAAGCCGGACTTCCCACTTCATCACTGTCTGTCATGAGCTCATCCGTGGTTTCTGGTCATTTCTGCCATGTACCATTCTTTCTTCCCTCTGGTCCTGTTTTAGAAATATGTCCAACCACAAAATCCATGCATGATGATGTCTTTATGTCATCACTTTATGTCATGATTTTAGTCACTTCCCATCCCAGGCTCTCCTATTTTTCAGCCCATTACCCACCCCCACACTGCCAGCCTTTTATAACGGAAGCATGGATCACTTAAATGCCATTATCTGGTTTGCCCATTCCTAAGAGTGGAATACAAAGACTTTACAATTAGAACTTTGACTCATTTTACAGCCTCACTTCCTGTCACTGTGGCCCCGCCCTTCTCTGTCCCCAAGTCCACCCCCGACACACACCATGCTTTATGCCGGAGCAATCCCAAGCACGCGAGACCCGTTTAATTCTCCATGCTTTTCCTGGAACATTCTTTCTCTTTTTCTCTGCCTGGACAAAGATGACTTGGCCTCCACAACATATGAGTGTCTTCCTCTGTGAAGTTGGTCCTTAACTCATGCCGAGATCATTGTTCTACTTACCAGTGATACTGCATTATATTGGAACTGTTTATTGATGTGTCTAGGATCTGTTCCTGTTCCCATGGCATTACTCAAAGACATACTAGACTGGGAGTCCCTCACTTTTGCACCCCCCCTTTTCTTTTACAGTGCCTGGTTCCATGTGCTTAATTAGTAATAAATAAAGGAAAGAATAAGTGAAGAAAGTGAGGAAGGTCATCTATCCAAGAAGAGGGGGTAAGCAATCTGCCATCTTCAATGGAGCAATGTTGGTTTGGTACCAATTACTACCCAGGTACTGGAGATGCACCCCCTCTGTCCCCCTCTAGGAGAGCCCACAATGCATATTTTGAGAGACCAGTCCATCATTGCTTTCTTTGCTGGTTGATTTCCTACTGGAGGTTCATCGTCTCATTGTCTCATTGTTCATTTCTCATTGAAATGGAAAGTTGACATGCAGATGGAAAGAAATACCTTCTATGTGTATATCTGGTGTGACTTCAATTCCTCCTTTGTAGTCAGGGCTAACAAACTCCCTAATTAAAGAGATTGGATAACTTCCCACACTGGTGTCCCTGCCTCCTCATGCCCCCCACCCCCCACCCCCCAAACCAAACACACTCATCCCCAGAGATCCAGGATAGCAGGTGTTACTCCTTCCCCACATTTTGGTAAAGTCACAAGGACAAGCTTATCAACTCTCTTCTGCCTGCTGCTGGGAGTGTTAATTAGCACAATTCTCTAGAAAGCAATTTAGCAGAATTCATCCAAAGTCTTCGAAAACTTCCACCCAGTTGATCCCGCAGTCTCACTGGATAGGAGTGATAGGAGAAAATATATGTTCATCCCAGAATTACATCCCAGAAAACCATTTAAAAGGCAATGGCTAAGTTAATCGTGGAACATACATTAGCCAGTAAAAACCATATCGCAGAAAAATATTTAACAGCATTCCCCAAGTGGTTATGTTAATTTGTCAATGAAAAACCAACAAATGAACAACACCTACCAAGGGTCCATACTCACAACTCCCAGTGTGAGAATTGAAGACTTTTTCTTCTTGACCCCAGGAATAGCCTCATCCAGAAGTGGGAGAGATAAGCCAGTGCTTAGCTGATTGGAGTCTAAATCTCACACAGCTGCTACCAGCCTCTCCAGTCACCCCTTCCCACATATCTGTCTCTACACAGGGACCCCTACGATTCCCTCTGGTGTCTTCTGGGGCATGCGCTCCTCGGCTGGCTCCTCACAGCACTCTGCCACCTGCTGCTGTGCCTCTGAGGCTCCCAAAAGATGAAACACGGGCTTGGTCCTAGTTCACATCCCAGGCAACAACCCTGCTTCCGGGAGCCAAGAGAGACATTGCCAGACCACTGGCTTCCCAACCTTGAACTGGGCTCACACACTCACCCTCTTTTGCCTTCCAGGTGAGAGCCTTACATTCCACCTCAGGAGCACACGGCGTATCTGAGGTGCTGACATCCACCTCTGAATCTTACCACCCAAATACTTCTCCAGGATGAAAATTGAAAGCAGAGACAATGAAAGAGAGACTCAAAAGAGTCCCACTTGGCCCTAAGAATGTCCGCCCTCTGTCTCAGGTACCATTCTTCGGCAGCTCTTTCCACAGCTGTCATGCTCCAAGGTCCTTCTCTAGGAGGCTGAGTAGAAGGGAAGGGTGAATTGGAATCCATGTGACTCCGAAAATGCTTCCATCTCCTCCATGTCCATCCTCCTCCCGATCAGAAACACTTGAAGTTAATGACAATTGATCACCTAAATGAAGCACCGTGTTAAATACAGACGCTCTGACCCAACCTGTCCTCTGAAAGATAAAGTGGCAGTTTTGCTTTCAGTTATTCAAAAGGTCAATGTCACAGGATAATCTTCTGTCTCTTTACTTTCTGTTTCCCAAAGCAAACACAGCTTGGAAAGCATAGGGTTTTCCGGCAGAAATGACTCTGTCCTTATCTGGCTATTCCTTGCTCAGTGTTTTGGGGGTCGCTTCAGGTCCTTTGCCTATCATCCTGTTTTACAGTTGTCCCCCCTCCTCACACAGCTCTCCTTAGGGAAGTCCCTCCATGGAGGAAAACTGCCTTGTGTGGACTTCTCACTGTGCTTTCTCATCTGGCTTAGCTGTCCCTCTGCACCTATTTTCTCCAGCTGGACAGACATTTTGTCACTAATTTTACCTGAAACATGCCTGCTACTGCTCTGGTGGCTCTATTACCAGAGAGGCAACATCTTTGTGTCTTCAGGCTCTTGAAAGTTAAACTAGAGACACAGTTTCCTACTTGGCTGTCTCTCCTGAAGCTCCAGTGTGCTTCCCTGGCCTCCGTTCCTGCAGGTGAGTAATGGTTGTAATAAAATCGTGGAGTCGAACCTTCCTATCATGGTGGGCTCCCAGGGAGCTGGAGCTGTCCGGCCAAAATGCATCTTAAAATGTGACCCCTCTCACCAGTACCAGCTTCAGGCTTGAAGTGGAGACAAAGGATAGAGAAAGTCCTTTCAAAGAGTGTTCTGAGGACACTTGGAGGGAAAAACATCCAGAGGAGGGTTTCTGAAGTGTTCAGATCCTGACGAAGCCTTCCTTGTGTGCCAGGAGCAGTGCTGATGAGGCATTGGTGGGGTTGGGGAGTGGAGTAAGCCAGAACTGAATGGGTGCCTTGTCTTTCCAGAATGGATTCCGAACAGCTACATCCTCAAGTTCTCAGGAGGCAGCAATATTTCTAGGCTGATGTTATTCTCCAGACAGAGCTGGGCGTATGATGGTCTGATTTTTCATTCAAAATTTAAGGAAATCCTTTCCCATCTGCCTCCACAAAATAAAAAACAAAACAAGACAGGACAAAAAAAAAAAAAACCCGCACACACTGATGTCTGTTTTTCAAGTTTGTGCTTCACACTTTTGAGACTTACAGCTTGGTTGGAGTGTCTCTCCTTCACACTTTCCATGCCCAGTGATGCCCGACTCCGGAAACACAGAACCATGTTGCATCTCTTGGCAGAGCCTCTCTTATCTGCAGAGGGAACAACATGATTCTCTGTGTATCTCATTGTCTGAGCAGATCATTTTAGAGCCCAGTGTTCTTCAAATCTTCTTCCACTTCAATTATTTCTATTTCTAAATGTTGATCAAGCACTTTTGGTAGGTCCATCATTATGCAGTAATTACAAAAACATAAAAGTGAGCACATGGTCCTTAGATTCAAGTGGCTCTGAAGTTACTCTTTTTATACAAACATATTTATCTAGGCCCAAAAAATAATATTAGACGCATCCTATTATGTGACAATAGTAGAAGTATTAAATTGAAGGTATTTGCTTGTTGGAGTTTTGAGTGGACATGAATGATGTTTGTAATGACTTGTTAAAGACGAGGAAATTTTCATGATAAAAGTAAAATGAACAAAGCTCACCTTTCTGTATATATTTTTATAATTATATATACCTATATATACACCTAGGCACATGGGACAGGAAGAATGTTTCAAAAGTTAATATTAGTTAGCTTCATGTTGTGAGATTTTAGATGATTATTTTACTTCTTTATATTTTTCTGTATTTCCATTTTTTTAAAGTAAACTCTATGCCCAATGTGGGACTTGAACTCATGACCCTGAGATCTAGAGTTGCTCTTGATTTAAGATCAAGATGATCTACCAATGGAGCCAGCTAGACACCCCTTGCATTTCCAATTTTTAAAACAATTACATTGATTTTATAATCACATATCAAAGTTAGTAACTTTTATTAACTTATTAATTCAGCAGTTAATGAGTCAATAATCTGTTAATGTTTTGATTGGTGAACACTGTAAAGTTCTTACCATATGCCAGGCAAGGAAGCATCCTTTGTGAAAATAAGAGTCTACTGAGCTGTTGGCCTGGCTCTCACTGAAAGTTCCTTAAAATTTTCATACCCAGAAAGAAACGAAATGAAATGAAATGAAATATATTTAACAGGGCATAACTGAACCATCATCAGAGGTGAAACCCAAATATATCTGTTTTCAGAAATGGGAAGATTTATCTCCCTCGGTGTAAGGATAATGTAAAAAGTCAGAAAGTCTATAGGAATATCTGACCGTTGGGAGAGGTCAGATGTAAGGCCTCATCAGTTCCCATATTCGGGGAAGTGTCTCAAGAATGGAGGGCACGTTTTTCCATCTCCAGAGACTAGTTTGTCTTTTACGTAGTGAAGGTACCTGGTAATGAGATTGTAGTTAAGAGCTGATTTGAAATGGAATTTTTATAGAGCCAATTTTTTGGTTGCTTAAAGTTAATTGCTTTGTACCTAATTTAAGTCCCACAGGGAGCAATTCTGATCTCTCCCAGCAAACTTTATCTTAAATGAGGCTGATCTATAATCCTATTACATGTGTCTGGGTGTCTATCAGTAAATACCATGGGATGCACAAAGTTTCTAAAGAATACTGTACGGTTTTCACATCCTCAAAGGACTTTACTTTTGGCCAGGAAGTGGGCTGTTTTCCTAGAGCAAGGTACCAAATAAAAGTTATGAGAAGATGGTGAGAGTTATATTAAATTTCCTTGCTCAAAAAATAGACCCCATTTGCATGGCAACTTGCAAGACAAAGGATGCTGCAAAGAGAATGAATGAAACAGAGGAATAAATGAAACACAACGTTGAACATAGAAGGGCATCAGTGCCAGATAATCAGAAAGAATCCAGATTATTGCTGATTGCCAGCCTACAATAGCCGTTCTCAAAATGTTGTCCCTGGACCAGAAGCATCTGCCTTGCTTATGAACTTAGAAACGCAGATTCTTCAGTCCCGTCCCAGGTCTATCGAGTCAGAAACTCTGGGGTGGAGTTCAACATCCCCTACTGTACCAAGCCCCCATGTGATTCGGACGCACACAGAAGTTTGAGAAATGCTGAGCCAGAGAAACAGGATTTTGCTAACAGAGAATCATGAGGTGAGAGGTGAGTGTGGTCAGGAACAGGAGCTCTTACAAATGCGTCAGGTGTTCTCTGAGATGTGGAGACAGAGACGGGCAGCCTTGAGAAATGGGCTGCTAATGGAACTTCACCTGAAAGGGCTCAAATAGCTGTTTCCCATTTGGAGAAGGAGTGGAATGGTAAGCAATCCAAGTCAGGAGCCAGGAGGTATAATGAGGATGATAGACAAAATTCTGGGACCAGGAACAGTTTTCCACTCCCTGCTGGTTTTTACTGGCACCTCCTGCCTGGAGACACATTGAGGTTGCTGGAAGTCTCTGACAGGGGAGGAAATCTGCTGAAGATGAAGCCTAAAGGGAACAACCCTTTCATTTATCCAATTTCAAGACGATGCTCCCAAAGCTAATAGAACTGAGCTCACAGGATATAAATAGGTGAGCTACAGGTAACGGGAACAAAAGGAACTTTCAGAAAAAGTCCATGACGCTCTGTGACACCATTCCAGTCTTGGTGGACAATGGAGGTTTCATTAATGTGAACAGAATAGATCGTTAACAAAGCATTTGATGCCTCTCTGAATGGATCTTATTATAGAAATAGCAGTACAGAGTTATTTGACATAGAGAACCATGCCAAAGACATCAAATTATTTTATAGAATCCAGAGTACATAAAGTTGATAAGATATAACTGAGAAGCCTTGTGACAAGTAAGTTCCCAGAGAACTCAGGTTTAGCCACGGATTCCAACCATCAGGGTGGCCTCCAAAAGTGACTTGAATATTAATCATGTATTGATTAAATATTAAACAAGATTGGATCATTGTTTGGTCTCTGGCCCAAAGTTTGGTCTCTGGCCTGAAAACTCTCCTTCCTGGATGTCAGAATCCAATAGCTAATAAGTAGTAGGCGTCGGTCAAAAAGGGTCAGTTGACCTAGGACAATGGTTCTCAAATTCAACATACAATAGGATCACCCCAGAGAATTCAACAGGCAGTGCTGAGCCCCGCCCCCAGAATTTCTGATTCTCTAGGTCTTGGGTGGAGCCTGGGTATCTGCACTTCTAGCAAGCTAGAAAAAGACTGCTATTTCAGGGACCCCATTTTGAGAACCAGTAGAGGAGAAAAAGCACTGACCAAACAGCGAAGCCTTTCTAGGATTAAACCACAGGAAAGAGGCAGCAAGTAGCAGCACTCCGGTGCATAAAGCTGAAACTATTTTCCCTTTGCTATGGGGTTCTGACATTCAGGAAGGAGAGATTTCAGGCAAGATTTGGATGACGATTATTGGAAACAACTTCTGGAAGGATTAAAACGAAGTCGGGCTTCCTAATGCCTGGATAACTCTCGCAAAGTTTCCATTTCACCAGGAATCAAAACAATGACCCTGAAAGGAATGATCTGTCAGGCTGTGTGCCCTACCTGCTCTGCTCCTGCCCAGGAAGCTCGGCCAGGCTGGCTGCTGATTTCCAGCCGGCTAGCCAGTAACTGTGTGAATGGGTGGAAAACTGCTTTCTTCTGAAACTCGTGAATAGTCTCCAGCCTAGGGCTGCCAAGGGAAGGGTGACCCGGACAGTCCTCCCAAGGACTCCACTCCTCCCCCATTAAGGCTGCTTGTAACCCACACTTTGACCCACTGAACCCCAGAGCATCGGCACCACCTTTTCCTCAAATAATCTGGCCCAGCTCACATGTCTCTCTGGCCTCGGAATGGAGCATTTGTACTGAGGCGTGCAGGAGGAAAGCTGCTTTGCAGAAAGGATTTGAGAACAAAGAAAAGCACTAGCCTGTCAAACTCGTGCCCTTGACATTCTGTCTGATTGTCACTATGTCACTGTGTTCTCAGTCCATCACCATCAGGAGTACTCTGCCTGCCCATTGCCCAGTGACCCACGGGGCAGCTTGGACCTGTGCAGGATGAGAGTTGGAAGGGACAGAACCAGCAGAGATGATAAGTTTACTTCAGCCTAGAGCATGGAGATTTTTGTAGCCACATCCTCCTACAAGTGCCACCTATGAGGAAGACAGAAGACCAACAGTGCATAGGAAATAGGACTATTTCTGTTATTTACATGTCATTTGACTGAGCTACGTTACTCCCACAGCCCATAGCAGAAGATGCTTCCTCCAACACTTCCATCAATTTGGGGAAGGCTTGAGTAGGGATTTCCAGGTCTTGCTTTATTCCCATAAATTTTCTACCCAATAAGAGGAGGAATGATTTATGCGAGTGGTGACATTGATGAGAACTTGACAATTGTTGGCCATGTTTCTATTACACGTGGTTAAAAAGTTCAAAGTCATGGCCCATGCATGCTCCCTCATCTCCTGGTTTCCTTTGGACCAGCTTATGTTCCAGAGCAATGTGTCCCATGCTTTCAGTCTCTGCGAGTCAGCTCCTTGGTGAGACCACTCCAAATAAGAGAAGCCTTTCTCTGGCATTTCAGCTTGGAACTGGATGGTTAAATCAGCACTGCAGGGCAGACTTAGCTGAGCTCTGAGTTGGAGGCAGGAAGCACTCATACATTCTCTATTCTGCCTGTAAGAGAAAGTCCTGAGCGAACCTGATATTATCATCCTCACTTAGCAATACGTGTATCTTTTTTATCAGTCAGAATCCTGAAGAAAAAGAAAGTGGGTATGTTAAGATCTGGGGACCAGCCCTCTGCAGTACCCCACATTCCCAATAAGCTCTGAGACGGACACTTTCCCGTCTGGGCTCTTCTTGTGTCAGGATTTATCAGGAGCTGTGGAGGTTTCCTGGCAGCAGTTTTCACCAGCAGGAAAGGACTGAGACTTGGCACAGCATCACCCGCCAGGGTGGGGCAGGCCCAGCTAACAGCAGAGGTTCAGGGAAGGCACACGGGCAAGGAGTTCAGCCTTCCACATTCTAATTCAGCTAAATAGTTGGCACCAGGTGCTCCAAGTCGAGTGGTAAGTTATGCCAAAAGGTGAGTGGGGCCCACTGGGAATTGGAGGCAGGCAATTCTTGGAAGTCAGGGCAGGCTGCCAGCCTCTGGTAGGTTTGTCCATGGGAGGTTAGGCCTTGGAACTGAGTTAGAGTCCGTGTTAGATCCTCCCCTGACACCACCTCTGTTAAGAAGGGAACATCAAGGGCAAGAGAAGAGAAGTTGAAATGGGAGCCAAGGCCAGAAAGGCCAACCATGGCTCCCCAGGAGAAGCTTATGTGTAGCACTCTATAATCACAGTGGGGTCTTACCTGGAAGAGCTGCAGCCCAGAGAGAGGGAGGGGGCCTGTGGGGAGCACCAGCAATAAAGAGTGAGGGTGGCTCAAGACAGGCAGGGAGCCCAGTGCTCAGTGGTTCAGCCCTCACTGGAGAATCTGACTGTAGAGACCAGGAGTCTGCAGAGGAAGGACATACTGCACGCTGAAACATCTGTAATACGTGCTCATCGTGTGGGCCTGGCGAATGTCCAGGCTGACCTGGGGATCCCCAGCATCATCTTAACTTAGATGGCCACTCACCCCAAACAGACATGGGCGTGCGCCGACAGTGACCTGGCAGGGCCCCCATGACAGCAGCTGGTTCCTTGGGGCTGGGATGGCCTCCAGCTCCCTCCAAGAAGAAGCTGGGGTGTCTGGCCTCATTCTTGGAAGACTTCTGTTGGATGAGTTAAACTGGAATCATCTTGCTTTCCTGAGAACCTGTTGTTCTTCTTCTTCTCTGTTAGCCTCCGGGCAAACTCGTTAGGTCTTACTTGCTGCTACTTTCCACCCTCTAATAATAGCTCCACTGTTGGGCAGACGTGGCACAAATGTGTGTCTCATCATCCTGGGGACTCGGGGGGTGGGGGAGGAGGTCTCACCTCCTAATTTTCTCTGAGTTCTTTTTTATACTTATTATTTTTTTGCTTCGTTCTCTTTATTGACCTGCAGTTGGCATAGAGAAATAAACAAGTAGTTGATGGAGGAAATCAACAAAATATCAGGGTATCTTGAGTTGTTCTGGCGAGTTGTTTTTTCCATAATTTTCTGCCCTGACCCCATATGTGCTGCTCAAGGCACTTCACACAATGCAACCATCCTAAATGTGCATCATAAGTGTACTCACTGAACTGGCTGTGTACCCTCAACACTCTGACCTGACCTTTTGGGTAGCCTCAACACCTCTTTTTTATTATCTTGTTTTGCATGTTAACAGGTAGGAATCAGCCATATCTGCCCGTTCACCCTCCACTTAGAGCACTTTTCATTTAAGATATGTTTGTTACGGGCGCCTGGGTGGCTCAGTGGGTTAAAGCCTCTGCCTTCGGCTCAGGTCATGGTCTCAGGGTCCTGGGATGGAGGCCCGCATCGGGCTCTCTGCTCCACGGGGAGCCTGCTTCCTCCTCTCTCTCTCTGCCTGCCTCTCTGCCTACTTGTAATCTCTCTCTCTCTGTGTCAAATAAATAAATAAAATCTTTAAAAAAAAAAAAAAAAGATGTGTTTGTTTCGTCTTCTTGAACCTCCACTCTACCTCCACTAACCCTGACCCCCCAACCCCACCCAGCTTCTTTATTTCCTCCTAAAGGAAGCAGAAAGGCAAAAGATTTGGCCACCAAGGAGAAGAAACCCAACAATCTGGAAATTAAGGAAGGCCAGAGAAACTCTCAGCCACGAAGGTGAGGCTCCCAGGAGTAACAGCTCCAAGAACCCGGGGTCCCAAACCTGGGCTTGCACCTTTCATGTTAGAGTCTTAAAGGAATCTTCAATTCAGAACACAGGCATTTCTTTGTCTGCTTCGGCCTTTCTTCAGGGCCATTTTGGCAACTACTCACCGCTGTTTGGTGGACACAAAGCACTTCCCAGGCTTGTGGGTCGAGCATACTTTCCTTCGAGGCGTTACCTTTGGTCACTAAGGCGGCTCCATCTGCCATCATACAGCCAGGTGGTTCCACTCCAGACAGAGCTGTCCGTGACCTTGGCACCATTCTTCCAATATGGGGTTGACCCTCAGCAAATATGCACCAACCTGATTTCCAACTCCCTTTCTCCACGTTGCCTCCACCCACACTGCCCCCCACTCTCAGTCAGAATGCTCTCTTGGCAATGCTGTGTGTCCAAATCCCCTCTGCGGTTCAAGGTGCAAAGCAAGTTCCAATTGTCCCATAAGGTTTTCTCTCCATGCTGGTTCTCACTGGTATTTCTTCTAATTATATTCTTTAGCACTTGTTATGGTGATTCATATCCTGGATGCTCATGTGAATCACCTGGGGACTATTTAAAAAATAGAGACCCTGACCAGACAGACCTAATCAGAATCTCTGTGGGTGAGCCATCAGCATCTGTGGTTCTATAAAGCTTCACAGGAGATTCCAACATACGTCTGGCGTTGAGAAACACAGATAATATATAGATGACTAATTTTCATATGTTAGCATATCTTGCTCTTATCTGCCTTAAGAATACGTGCATTGTAAACTAGAGGACATGTCTTATCTTCTTACTATACCTAACCTAATGTTAGCTACAGGACTTAAACTTTTCAATGAATATTTTGACATACATTTTGGCAAATAGTAAAATCACCTAAGAGTTCAACAGACACTGAGCACATTTACTGTGCCAGTCACCCGAGCTATGAGGGTGAAGGCAGTATTAGCCCTTTTAGGCTACAGTCATTGGCTAATGGGTAAATGCTGTTGAGAATATTATTGGTTATTGAGGTACATGTGGGGCCAGGGAAGGGTTGCTGAGAGAAGGAAAACTGCTGAGAGCACAATATGGAAGAAGCCTCTGATTATGTGACTGGCAAGAGGCTCCTTATTATCTGGAAAAGATTCAAATATTCATGCCGTCCACATTTCATACCTTCCCGTGCCATGCAACAAGCAGGGAGAAGTTGAAAACGCAAATGCACCTGCTTATCTCTCCAAGTTACCCCCAAGACGGCCACTCAGTTGGCAGAATTGTCTATAGCTTTGCTGCTAAAGGAGCGTCTAGAACTACATGAAGTACGTAATAAGATCATATGTATTTGTTCTGGCACTAACATGATGGCAGCATCCAGGTGCCCATGGCCTGGGCGCGGCCACTAGGTCAGGTCTGTAGCTTGCTGCAAGCATCCCTTTTCCCCACCCCTCTGTTCCCAGGGCTGCCCTAAGCAATACTGGGAAGATCACAGAAGGTTTTGCTTCAGTGCCCCTCTCTGTTCTTCCCATATCCCTTCATCATCCCTGTGATATTTGCTCCTTCCAGCCCCGGGAGACAGGTATCCCCAGGATCGTTTCTTCCAATGTAGCAAAACCTATTCTTAAAAATGGATCTTTAGGGCGCCTGGGTGGCTCAGTGGGTTAAAGCCTCTGCATTCGTCTCAGGGTCCTGGGATCGAGGCCTGCATCGGGCTCTCTGCTCAGCAGGGAGCCTGCTTCCCCCTCTCTCTCCGCCTGCCTGCCTGTCTGCCTACTTGTAATCTCTCCCTGTCAAAATAAATAAATAAAATCTTTTTAAAAAAAGGATCTTTAGATAAATTCAGAGGAAGGTTTGCTTTACTATTAAATCATTTGCATCTTACCAAATAAATAAGGGAAGGAACATTTATGGAGTTCCTAATGTATGCCCGCTCTTCTATGTTGAGTGATTATTAACCGATCAGATGGGGAAGGTAGAGGTCTGGGCTCTCCTGCTCCTCAGCACCCACAACACACAGATGGTTGCTTCCTCTTCCTTCCCCTTTGTGAGAAGAGCCCTACCTGCTGCTTCCTGGGGTGGGTGGGTGTGGGGTGGGGAGTGGTCACACACTTAATCTTTATTTCAGATCCTCTCTGAGGTTTTGTTTTGTTTTGTTTTCTTCTGTAAGTATCCAGTAGTTTTGTTCCCCACTCTTCTTTCCAGAGGTACAAGATGACTTTCTCAGCTGGGCCACTGGTTACTAGGAGCTCAAGGAAAGGTCAGTTTCCAGGTTAGTGCTGCCATCTTGACAGATGGTCCTGCTTGATCTGAATGCGCCCTTCTGAATGCAATCTACATGCAATATCAACCTTTATCAATCTGTATGCCATATCACTTTACGTTTGTAATATCACAACTCCATATGCAATGCAGCAGTCATTTATTTACCCCAAGAGATCATAATAGTTCCTATCTCATAGACCCGTGTCAACATTCAGTGAAATAATGCAGGTGAAGATCCTAGGGCAGTGCCCAGTATACAGCAAGCATTTCTCAGAATGTCTACTCTGTTGTCAACACATTTCCTTTTAAACAGACAGTTCATGGCGTGGTTCTGTCAGGCTGCCTTCAGGAGTACCGGCCCACCCGATTTCTTCCCCACCTCCCACCCAAGCTATGGCCTCTTCCTCCTTCAACACAGACTCCATTAATGGTGACGGTAACAGTAGCAACGGAATCACGAATTAATGGCAAATTCTTTCATAGTGCTTACTTAATCATCACTGATTATAATCACTTCCTCAGCATCAATAAAAATGAAAGAATTCTGGTGGAAGAGGCATTTTATGCGCTGTTCCAACTCTCTCCTCCCTGGCTGTCACTTAGGACTCTGAGACGTGACTAGAAATTCAGCCCTGCAGGGTCTGTACACGCCCTCATCAGGCGCTTACTCTCCTTCCTGAAGTGGAGACCTGCTTTGTTAATGTTGACCCAGGTGCGATGTCAAGAAGAAAAGCAGGCAAAATTTAGTTTCCAACGTTATAAACACCTACTTCAGAATGCTCTGTTAGAGAGAGAAAAACACAGTGATTGTCTTGAAGATCCTAAAAGTAAGTGATTTATCACAGCATAAACATAGTTAAAGGGAAATTGACTTTGTAGCTTAAAACAGTAAAATATAAACCTGCAGAAAGAGAACAGAAGACTCTCAAGTTAAAATTATGGGTTTCAGAGAGGTCTGCAGTGTGAATTTAAAATAAATGTATAATTATGGAAATGGCCGAGGATCTCACAGGAACTTTAGCCTCTAGATAAATCATGTGATGCTAGAGCAAAATTAAACAGGCCAATGGAAGACTCTGCTCTGCCCAAGGGTCACTGATGATTTTCCGGGCCTGACGGAGGGATCCTCCAGGGGGATTCACTCCCTGCATTTGTGTGGGGAAAAGCACTACCCCCACCCCAACTACTGCTCTTGACTAAATTGATTCTACACAGTCCTCCCCTGAGATAAAATGGTCAAGGTCCACTAGGAGCCTTTGGGCAGAGGCAGCCAGAGTTTTGATTTTCTCCTAAATGTTACTGCTTCTAGGAAGAAGCTTGAAAGGAAATACGTACTTACATTTGCTTTAAGAGAAAAAAAATCTATGAAAAATTTACATTACACAGACAATGAGGGGAATTTGTTTGATTTACAAAGTCTTTTTTATCCTTAAGCTCTGCAGTGAGAGACAGGGGGACTACATTGAAGCACTCCCAGGTCTTCTGGTGCTTTGAGAAGTTCGAAGAGAGGCCTAGTACCACCAGTGGGAACAAAAGATACATTTGCAATGGCTCTATTGGTGCTGCATTCCATAGGGAGATTGGCTATTTGGGGACAGATACAGGCCACCAAGATCAAGTGCTTAAGCCCCAATCTGATGCTTTCATGTTTCTTCCAATAGACCAGGTCTCCTCATGCTCCCACTTCAAGAGAACACCCACAGGTGGTGAGAGCTAATTAATATGGATGTGTGGATGGATGGATGGATGGATGGATGGATGATAGTTGGGTGGATGCATGGATGGATGGGTGGATGGGTGGATGGATGGGTGGATGGTTAGATGGATGATGGGTGATGGATGGATGGATGGATGGATGGATGGATGGATGGATGGATGATGGATGGATAGATGGATAGGTGGATGGATGGAGAGAGATGTTAATGTTAATAACAGGACATAGATGCTTTGCTGGAATAGTTAGGTGGCAAATGATCCAGAATCATGACTGTTAGATAGGCCTAGGTAGTGGTTTAGGATAAGGCACTGATGAACTGACACTGTTGAGGGATTGAGTTCTATAACTTCTGGGTGGCTTCATACATATTCAGAAAATATGGTAGAGAATGAGAACAGGGATGACTCCAAAAGTTACAAGTCCCAACAGCATTTAAGCAAATAGATACAGTGATTTTACAGCTTCCCACAAAGAAAAGTGTATGCAAAGGAGTTCAATTGAATCAGACTGTCTGCCTTCACCCACTTATCTTGGCCCATGAGACAGAGCCATTGGGTTTTAATGGACTGGGTCTATAGTCTGTGGACTGACTCTCCGCTGTGGAAGAAGTCTGTGGTACCCAGGAAACTGAAGTCAGTGGGAGGTGTGATAGTCATTGATGAGACCATTTCCTGTGCAGGAAGCAATTACCCTAGAACCTGGCTCTCTGGAATGGATTGTCAGGTCTCTGAGCTTCAGTCCCTGGGCCAGTTCCCACATTTGGGCTCTGTATTTTCCTAGAAGCAAGAGTATCCTTTTAGCTGCAGTGTCTCTGACCTGGGGCTTTGACACATGGGAAGGAAAGAGGAAATAGGGGCTTAACCAGAGTTTCTAGAAGAGTAACAAGAATGACCACCTCATTTATGGGGAACCTTGTACTATGTAAGAGCTGCTGTGCTGTGTGTGCTTAGATCTATTGCTATGAAGAATGATTCCATCTTCTTATGAGGTTCCTGGTCTTATTAGTTTTGTTAATGAGGAAACAAAGAATGAGAATCATGAAACAAGTTTCTTAAAGGAAGTGGCAGAGTCAAGACTTTGAACCAGGGTTTTGATGCTATAGTCCATCCTTTTTCCCTTAGGCTCTGCCCTTCTAGAGTGCTCATGGGATTAATGGGGCATCAAGAGCAGGAAACAGAGTGCCAAGAGAACATGCATTTCATTCATGTCATTGCACATTAGTTTACTTGGGGGAGCTTTTTGGCATATGATTTGGCAAGAACAAAGAACTTAAATTAGATGATACTGAAGGAAGCTCTGCAACCAGATTCTTGCTTTAAGATTTTTAAGGCAGGAACTAGTCATGTGGCCTGCTCTTAGAGCATATCCTTGTGAAGGGGAATGTGAACAGCTACTATTCTGAGAAATGAAACAGGGGTGCCTGAGTGGCTCAGTTGATTAAATGTCTGCCTTTGGCTCAGGTCATGATCCCGGGGTCCTGGGATCGAGCCCCACATCAGGCTCCTTGCTCAAAGAGGAGCCTAGTTCTCCCTCTCCCTTTGCTGTTCCCTCTGCTTGTTCTCTCTCTTTTTCTCTGTGTCAAATAAATAAATAAAATCTTAAAAAAAAAAAAAAAGGCAGGATGGAAGGAGGGAGGGAGGGAGGAAAGAAATGAACCAGAGAAGCAGCACAAGGTTACAGTTCTCACAAGAAGCAATGTTCTTTCCCAACCGCCTCTGTTGTCTACCCTGCTGCCTAAACAAATATTATCCCAAATATTTAAAATAGTCATGTTCCAAGAATGTACCTGATACATTCAAAACAGGACAGGCTCCTGAAATGGTAAGTCCACACAACTTCAGGATCCAGATAGGTTTTGGATTTTTCTCTGCATGCTTGGCTGGTCCTCCTCAGTGTTTTCCTGATACCCGTTCATTAGTTTCTGGTTTTTCTTCTTGGCCGAGTGCCTTCTTGTAACACTAGGCAATTGATGACTGTTAGCTTGGACTAGTGGCATCCGTGGCTGGCTTGCATGGACAGAATTCTTTAATTCCAGATCTGGGCATCTGCCATCCATTACATCTTTCTATCTTATTAGAGATGGTGCAATCACCACAAATAAACTTCAGGGGCCCTCGGCTACAGGTAAACTGTGCCAGCATAAATCAATGAGGTGTTGAGAGGCTCAGTGTCGCCTTCGCTGATACTCTGTAATTCTATGGTTCTGGTTGCTGGAGCCCTCCCACAGACTCCAGGACTTGGTTTAGAAATCTCCCTGCCTTTCCCAACTTAGCTCATAATGATCTCATACAAAAATGTGGACTTCTCAGAAGAGACGCTGGAACAATGGGAACTATGGGGGCTGCGTTATTCTTACCATTCGACTAAATCTGGACAACGTCCAGTTCGACAGAGTCTGGTCAAGTCTCCCTCAAAGTCCTCCCTGGACAACTGGCATCAGAAGCAGGCACTTGTTAAAAACGTAGTTGCCTCTCTGGACCCACTCTCCATTCAGAATTTCTGCGTCGGTACCCAGGAATCTGAATTGTGAACAAACTTCCTGTTGATTTTTGCCCCTGCAGGAAACAAACGACATACTCAAAGTAGGATCATTTGAGCAGAGCTTAATGAAGGGGCCATTCTCAAAGAGGTAGGTTCTGGTGGGTGAGCACCCCTGCTCAGGGATGTGGGGCGTGGAGAGGGAGGGGTTCCTGGTAATGGGAGTAGCCGGGTTGGATGAGGAGGACCACCAGACAGGACATCCTTGAGATTCTCCTAATGGAGGGATCCAGGAGAATAAATACCCCAGGCTCTCTTGGCTCCTGACCTCCAACCACCCCTTAGGACTCTACAGAGGTGAGGGGCCCACAGGTCAGACCCCAGGATACAGGGCAGGGTAGACATAGCGGTAGATCTGCAGGGACACAAGGAGGCTGTCCAGCACTGGCTCGAGTTCCTTGAACCTGGAGACGGGATTAAACTTGTGCCCTGTCACTGTCAAATCCAGGGCAGCTTCTGTTCATAAGAAATTGAGATCGGAAGAGGAGAAGAAGGACAACAGGAGGAAAATGAAAACCCGCCCGTGGGAAACCGGGGAAAAGCCAGAGATCCAGAAAAGGAGAAGCAGGCGGTCTGTGAGGTATGAGCAAGTCTAGACTTTACTTCACCAAACTCTCCAAATTCCCCCTCCCACTGCTCTCCCAGGCGTATTTCCACCTGCCTCCTTCCACCGGGGGCTCCTCCGCAGCCCCCCCAGGGCTGGCACAAGCCCTTCCCCTCCATGTGCTGCGTGTCTGGGGCAGCATCTTGCGTGTTTCGAGGCTTCTCATAACCAATATCACTATACATGATCTCCCTTGTTTATGGGCACTTTTTTATTGACTCATTTGGCTGATTCCAAAAGTTCTGCTAGGAGTTACTATGGAAGGTGTGACATCGAATGAGAAGGGCGCAGCCTGAGTGACAGCTCCAAGCCCAGAGCTGGGTACCTGACGGAGCCTGAGAGGACACGCCTTTTGACATTTATTTTTTAAACTTTATTGAGAAGCCAGGCCAAACTGAAGACTACCTAAATGGTCTCAAAATCATATGTCTCCAGACTAGGAAATGCCGCCAGCTCCCCCAAAAGTGTCATTTATCTCTTGGGTATCTTAGCGGTTAATGTAGCAGAACTTGTCCCAATCCACCCTTTCTTTCTATTTTTTTTTTTTAATAAGAAAAATGCAGGATTTTTTTTCCTGTTTGATGACATATTTTGCCCTTCAACTATATTTTCTTTGGCTAGAAATTCCCCTCACAGCTACACTTGGCCATATTCCAGCATCCGTCTTGTTCCACCAGAGTCCTTATAAAGCCAAGGAGTGCAGCGTGTGTCTAACTGGGGAGAATGAAAGCAAAGCTTAAAATTCATCCACTTTTCCTCTCTGCTTTTCATGGAAAATTATATCTGAATTTTTCTCGGTCCCCCACATCCTAAACCCATGCAACTGCCCTGCACAAGCATTTAACCAGAAAGAATCAAATCCACAGAGAAAGAATTATAAGCAATAATAGTTACCATTTAGTGAGGACATATTATATGCCTGACACGTTCTAAATACTTTATTCTGGCTTATTTTTTTTAATCCTCATAGTCACACTATGAAGTAAGTATTATTATGATCATCACTTTTCAAGTACAGAAATTGAAGTACAGAGTAGTTAAATAACTTGCCTCATATCATTCTGCTAGTAGATCTCAGAGCCAGGATTCAAACTAAGGCAGTCCAACCACATAAGGCACTCTTAACCGCAAAAACATGCTACCTCCCTGGGCATTACAAGCCCCTTATTTAAGTTTATCATTTTGCTTCCATTTGTTAATTCTCCTTTTTTTTTTCCCCCAAGATCAGTTCTTTAAGATTTTATTTATTTGTTTGACAAAGAGAGCATAAGCAGGGGGAGAAAGAGAGACAGACTCCCCACTGAGCAGGGACCCCGATACGGGGCTCGATCCCAGGACCCTGGGATCATGACCTGAGCCAAAGGCAGGCATTTAACGGACTGAGCTACTGACGTGCCCCTCCATCCATTAACTTTCATCAGTAAACCTTCCAAGAGTGCCAGATACTGGTGATGCAAAGCTGCAGAGACTGATTCTCCCCTTGAGCAGGAACATCACGGGTCTACAGCTCAGAAGAGAGCAGTGACAGATCATTGCAACATATACAAAAGACACGAGTGGGCAAACGAATAAAGTAGACCTTTCTGGAAAGACAGAAAGGAAAGTGACCAGCTCTTTTTAGGGACATTGTGGAAACCTTTCTGAAGGACAAGACATTTAAGCTTGTTGAATAGCAGGTACTTAGTAAATACTTGTGGAATGAATGCATAACAATAGAAGTTCATCAGGCAGAGAAGAAGATGATAAGGGAAGGAAACATCAAAGGTAGGAGTGACTCTTGACCCTCTTGGTAAATATGTGTGCTAAGTGCAGGGCGTGCAGACTGGAGGTTCCTGAGATCTGAGTTTCCTGGGCTTCCCCCTGCACCTGTGTGCTCGGCTGGGGACTTACCTGGGGTTGGAAGCCTGGCTCACTGGGGTGGCACGGAGCAGAATGATCAGCTTGGGCAGGGGGTGAATGAGCAGAAGTCATGGCCACTAAGGTGTCTCTAGCAATGGCAGGAGCTAAGGGAGGCCAAGTCGGCCCAGAGAGGAAGATGGCGGGCAAGAACCAGACCTCACTAGCTGTAGACGACATGTGGGAGGGCCATTTTCTCTGCATGTTCCAGTCCTGATGACAATGTGTTGGCACCCCCACTGCTCTGAGACCGTGAAGCCAATCCTTTCAGAGTGTGGAATGCTCGTTTCACGTGGACCTGCCAGATCCAGCCTGTGGATCCTTAATATTACAAATGATTTCGTTTTCTTGTTTTCGTTCCCTAAGGACCAAGACGAATTTTCAGCCTGGATGTGTTGGTGGGGATTCTGCTCAGTGGCAGGGGCCCGACCCCATGTACCCCCAAGAGCCCTTCCAGACTCTCATTCAGCAACCCCATCAGGATCACCCAGTCCCCACCAGGGACCCAGACTCAGCTGCGGAGTCACAGACCTAGGGCTGCACCGGCCAAACTCATGGATCTTTCCTGTCTGTGTTGTCTCTGACTCACCCGGAACAGATCAGCTCCTACCTGTGAGGCCGGGCCCACCACGCGCCCAATACCAGCCGGGGTGGGTGATGCTGCTAGCCTGGATCCCGGGCCATCGGCATGTTGACTCACACGCCCGATGACAGGACAGCGGCACACACCACGCCTTTCTCCTTCCTTCTCCCCCAGGAGCCTCAGTCAAGGTTCCAGCCTTGGAAATCTGGCCTTCCCTTATAAAGGATCTTGAAGTTGGGGGGTTACAGCTGGAGACTGAGCTCACAGCTTCCACCTAGGAGAGCCCTCTTGTCCTAAAACCCTATCAGAGCGCAAGTGAGGAGTTTCCATTCATCGAACTGGGTATGATTCAAAGTTTTGCCAAAGCACAGATCCTCTTCCTCTCCCTGCACCCCTCTGCCACTTAGGTCATTCCCAAAGCCAGGAGAAAGAGAGGAACGGGAGGAATGTAAGAGAGGAATAAATGATTTCTCCTATGTCCGGCAACTAGACCGTGAGTTCGCTGTATATCGTCAGCTCTTAAGGGCAGGGATCCAGACAGGACTGTGACCTACCACTATCTTTACCCTGCCCTGCCCGGGTCTCCCGATTTCCTCCACTGGCATCAGATCTCTCCTCCAGGAAGGTGAATTAATTATTAAAACCTCCAGTCGAGGACAGCCCGCTGGATCTAGATATTACCTCACATTCATATGGGATAGATCTAGAGGTCTCTGTGACTCTCCCTAATACTCTTAGGGCCCATCACTTACTCTCATAGAATTTGGAAAGCATAACTCAGAATTTAAATGAGATTTTTCTGACCCTTAAGAGGGACAAAAGTGGAAAAGAACCAAGGTGAGCTGAGATGCTACTGCTGGGTAGTCGTCTTCAGGCCGTGAGTTGGTGATTCAGGCAACCAGGAGTTGCACCACGTTCCGGGCACCTGCATCAGGGTGGCTGGAGCAGACATTCATACGTTAGGAGTGTTTGAAGGTGGGTAGAGAGGCAGGAGGATGAGGAGGAATAGGATGTATTGCTACAGGGTGGAGTCAGGTGCTGGAACAAGAAATGTGACCAAGTGGATGGTCATTTCAGATACAGTCACAGACTGGATCTCAGCCATTCACCACCCACGTGGCTTTGGCAACTTGGGAACTTTCTTTCCTTTGCCTACAAAGTGGGATAATGATCTTAAACTTGCTAAGTGAGGGGATGGTATCTACACCCGCCTAGCAGAGGCCTTGTAGATCATCAGTGCAGGCGCACTATTATTATGAGTGAGATCTAACCCATCTGTGAATCAGCAAACCAGGCCAAAAATTTTTATGAACAGTGAAAACTGCAGTTCAAAACCCCATATGCTTCTAAATATGAAAACATATCCATATTCCATTCTGTGGTGTACAAACACTCATGTCAATTCATTTACCCCAAAGAAACATTCTTAGAAAGTCATTGTTTCCTTTGTAAAGATAAGGAGATGGAGGCCCAAGGCCACAGAGTTGGCAAGTCCAGGACTGGACGCCAAGTCCTGTGCGTCTGCGTGCCACCCCTGCAGTGGGACAGTGGCATGAGTCACGAATGTGTCCATCAAGCAACATGAGCTAAAAAGTGGGACCTCAAGACTTTGTGTTAACAGTAGAAACTCTAGAAACCATTCATTCATTTATTCACTCAAGAAATATTTATGAAGCACCTACTACGTGCTAGGTCCAGATGCTGAGGATATATTAATGAAAAAACCAAACAAAAATCCTTGCGCTTGAGAGGCAGACAGTAAATAATAGCAAGCAACATACGGTATATATAAAAGTGGTAAGCACTCTAAAAATAGGAGAGTAGAGCAGAGCAAGGAAAACCCAGACTGCAAGAGATGGGGTGGGTGCAATTTAAAATTGGTTAGTCCAAGTAGATCTCATCGAGGACAATATATAAAGGAGGGGATCGGGTGAGAGAGTAGATATGTGGAGGGAAAGCATTCTGGGCTGAGGGAAGGCGAGAGCCAAGACCCTACCACGAGAACGTGCCCAGCATGTTGGAGGAACCATCAGCAGCCAAGTGCTAATACTGTGGACTGATGGATGGTTGATTGGTTAGGATGGGAGATCACCAACCCACAAGCTCAGTTTTCTTCAAGAGTCCATTCAAGATTATTATAAGGGCCCTGCACTCAGATCCTCACAAAACTAAACCTATGAGCCAATAAATTGGATGAGATCATATTATTCCAATTTTAGTAAGGATTCTTCTTTAGCAAAGGGATCTTTTACATAGTGAATTGTGTTTTCATACTTAAAATGATCTTGTTTCTGAAGGTTGCACTGATGTTTGACTTTGTAAGAATGAGTCTACAGTGTGGAGGGAGCCCTGGTCTAGGCATATCTTTAATTACTCTTGGGCATTCTGCCTCCTTACTTGGTTACACATTCCTTCATCACAGGCCACGTGCCAGCCTCATCACTCAGACACTGAAGACACTCTATTATCTGGTACATGCTTCTCTCCCCTACCACCTTTTATACACCCCTCACTCCAAGTCAAGCTAGAAACTCTTCCATTGTCTGATTTAGAAGGAAAATGTCTTCTCTGCATAGATGTTTACATATAATGATGAGCTATATAATGAAATCTGGGCCAGCAGGAGATTTTCCAATCCCTTTAAACTGATGTAAAAAGAAAATAATTCTCCTTGGCAAATAAATTATGCCCTGGCCACATCCAGAGCACTGCATTTCCTGCTGTTTCTGTTTGCCCTTCCCTTGGATATCCCATGGTTGTACAGTCACTGTAGGCAAGCCAGTGGGACTCTAGACTGCTCCAGACCTTGAAAAGTTGAAGGTAGGAAAGAAAGGGGACTGGAATATCCCTTCACTGGGCCTTTGGGAAGCAGCAGGTCTCAGCACGGTTGATCGAGCCCAGCAGATCATGGAGCGACTGCCACTCTCTGAGAAGAGGACATGGATAATGGCAGCCATGTGGATTATAAAGGAAAGTGAGGCCCTTGCAGCTTGGCAGTGACTGGCCCCACTCATCTGGCAGTCCTGGCCCCAGTGCCCGTTCTCTCCCCCCACCTCCAGGCAACCACCATGTTGACCTTTGTGCAGGGGTGAGGAAGAGAGTGGGGATGCGGTGTGAGGGAGGGAAATGGCCTCTCCTTTCAAAATCTCTGGGCTCAACTTTCCAGTATGCCAGAGGCAAACCAGAGACTTCAAATAATCACCCCAGACACCTGTGAACATTAAACAGAAAGTAATTTAATATGTGCTAGGAATTTGGTATGCATTATTTCATTTAATCAATATTTATTTCACATTTGTTATTTATGTAATCCCCTCGGTGACCCTGTGAAATGAGTATTATTTTTAAATTCATTTTGCAAATGAGGATGGTAAGGCTTAGAAAGGGTTCAGTGACTTGCCTAAGGTTACCTATGTTGGGCTACAGTTGAAATTCAAACCCTGGCTGACTCCAAATTCTGTAAGTTAAATATTACATTCATCTGATTTTAACAAATAGATTGAATCATAGGATTTTAACAAATAGGTTAAAAAGTGGGGGAATTTGTTATGCTTGACTCAAGTCTTAGGCTTGATTTCTCTTACATGTAGGGCTCCTCAGTTCAAATCTCAATTCTTGTGTGTTCGTAATCCAAAGTGTTAACACTCTAGGTCACTGACACCTTGGTGAATAGAGACTGGGATTAACTGGGGGTGTTGGTTCCTCATTTGTCTGTGTAAAAAAAAAAGATATATATAAAAATTGACAAATGTTATAGAAACAATTTTCATGGAAGATATTTTTGAGGTGAAGGTTAATGCTCACCAAGGTTAGCAGCAGATAAAATTCTAGAACACCCCTCCCTCATTTCCCAGGGTGAGTCCCTGCTACCTGATCACTGGGAAGAAGATACAGGGCTGTAATCCACTTTGCAAGCTGCCAACTCCTAACAGCAGGATTCCTCGTGTTTGGTATTATGGTACCGGATATGTATACTTGTCATATTTTTAGATCTGATTCACTCTTCCTTTTTCTTATGCTCATGTTTTATTCTTAAATTGAGGGCGAAAAGTTGGAAGGAAATAATATCAAAGCTTGAGTTCTGGTCCTCCACTATCTTTTTATTTTAAGATTTATTTATTTATTTGAGAGAGAGAGCATGCATGTTCTGGGGAGGAGGCGGGGTAGGAAGAGAGGGAGAGAGAATCCTCAAGCACATTCCCTGCTGAGCATGGGGCCCAACACAGGGCTGAATCCCAGGACCCTGAGATCATGACCTGAGCCGAAATCAAGAGTCAGCCGATTAACCGACTGAGCCACACAGGAGTCCCGATGCCCCACTATCTTTAAAAGGATAACAACAACAGCAGTAATAATAGCAACACCAACAACAGGCTAGGAAGCTCTACCCAATGAAGCAAAGAGACAGTGTAAGACAGACACACTCCCATTCAAATCAACTATGTGAAGGAAAAGACTAAGGAGGAATATAATCCATACCGTAAATTAGACATTTACTTAGAATACACTTCTCTTTCAAGTTTTTGTGTCAGGTCTAAATTTAATCTACTAGATAAAAAGGAAAGAGCAGTCATGGAAGGATGCCATTTGGAATTCCTTACAGAGCCACTGGGGCTGGGAAAAGTGGGAAGGAGACAGCTAGGAGATGGGAGGATGGGAAGGTGGACCCCAGAATTAAGTCTGTTACCCAACAAAGTAGTTCACTCAAAGACTGATACTGTCAAGAAAGTCAGACTTGCAATAGACAGCAGCAGTGTTTATAAACATGAGAGGGGCACCTGGGTGGTTCAGTCGGTTAGGCATCTGACTTTTGATCTCAGCTCAGTTCTTAATCTCAGGGTCATGAGTTCAAGTCCCAGATTAGTCTCCATACTGAGCGCTGAGACTACTTTAAAAAAAAAATGAACGAGCATGTGTGTGCATGTGCAGAGTCACCAATTATGCAGAAAAACAATTTTCTCTCTTTTCTTCTCTATTGGGGTTTGATGTGGAACCTAGAATGAGAGAAAATTGCTCCGGGTCAAAGGTTTTATTATATAAAACCAGGATTATACGGTTCTGTAAGGACAAGAAATAATCCTGGATTTATGAGACGTAGAGAAAAGGAAATGGAGTTCTACAGGCTCACACACACGTATGCACATCCACGTAGGCACGCGCACACACACGCACACTCACACGTGCTCACAAACCCCAAGTCCTGATCCCGCCTGTCTCCATCCCTCACCACGTCCACCACCTGTGAGGCAAACGTGCAGGGCAAGCAAGATGAAATAAGAAGAGAAAATTACGAGTGAAACGAGTAGTTGTTGCCCTGAGGAAAGTGGTTCTGTGCTGTTCTCCACTCTCTCCATTCCTGTCCAGCTACTTGAAGCTTTACCGGATGCGGTGAGAAACTCAAAACCTGTAAATCCAGAAGAAAGAAATGACCTGGTGACACCAAGTTTCCTGCCTAAAAGCCTCTAGTTTACATCCTGACACCCCATAAAGCTATTTTGTAGGAAGACACTCTTTTTCTATCTCAGCTTTACTCTGGGATGGCCATTGCTGTCTTTCTGGAAACTTCTAGGACACAAGCTACTCTAGTGAAGAGTACCTATTTTTTAAAAATGAGCTTTATCAAGGTATAATTTACGCATAATAAAGCCCAGTGTACAATTCCATGAGTTTGGCAAAGGTAGACAGTTATGTAACCACTGTTACAGTAAGTCATAAAACAGCCTCCTTACCCCGAGAAGTTTCTCATGCCTCTCAGTAGCCCCCGGCCCCTGGGAGGCACTGATCTTCCTGCCACCGTAGTCCGTCTCTGTAGAATTTCATATAAATGCTGTTAAGCAATTAGTCTCAGTCTGGCTTCTTCCACTTAGCAAACTGCTTGTGAGATGCCTCTGTGTTGCTCATAAATCATTAAGTCATGCCTTGTTCTTGCTGAGTCGTATTCCATTGTACAAAGGTGCTGAAATATGTTTATCCATAATACAAGCCAGTGACGTTTGAGTTGTTTCCAGTTTTTGGCCATAATGAATGAAGATGATATGGACGCGTATAATTTTACATGGAGTGGTTTTTTTTTTTAAATGATATGACTCTATTACTAAGTATTTTACTATACCCTTTTTATTGTAATTTGGTTTTCTCATTCATTATATACTCTAGTGGTTATTTGTGTGTGTGAATACTAGGGTGTTTTGGGCGCCTGGGTGGCTCAGTGGGTTAAAGCCTCTGCCTTCAGCTCAGGTCATGATCTCAGGGTCCTGGGATCAAGGCCCGCATCGGGCTCTCTGCTCCGTGGGGAGCCTGCTTCCTCCTCTCTCTCTCTGCCTGCCTCTGCCTACTTGTGATCTGATCTCTCTCTGTGTGTCAAATAAATAAATAAAATTAAAAAAAAATATAGGGTTTTTTTCATGTTAACTTTACATCTTGCTGCCTTCCTGAATTCTTTTACTGAGTTTTTTTAATTGTTAATGCTCTACAATTTCTAGGTATACCATTATGTCTTCTGCAAGTAGAGATTATTTTATTTTTCCATTGATATCCATTTGCCTATGACTTTTTTCTCCATTCTAATTACCTTAGTTGGCATCTTGAGATTGATGTTAGGTGGTGATGGACGTGGTGGGCATCTTTTCTATGTCCCTGATCTTGTTGGGAATGTCCCTAGAATTTCACATTGATTAAGATGATGGCTTTAGGATGGAGGTAGATACCTATTATTATTTTAAGGAGATATTTTCTCCACTTGGCAGCCGCGGCCTCTGAGGTCATCTTTCCCCAGCGCGCTGTTTCCTCCAGCGTTTAGGCTCCCTGGCTGTATGTAACTCCGTGTTTTCAATCACATCGACCTGTGGGGAGCACCGTGTCGACGACCGTGGCCCTTGCTGGCACCGAGGCAAGAGTGGACACGTTCTCGGGGGAAGGAGGGAAGCAGGGAGCCAGCAGCGGGCCGCTGGGGATCCCTGCGTGAGGCGCTCGCTCGAGCCCTTGGCAGGACACCAAGTCCTGAGAGAAGGAGAATGACCCGTCGTGTTCAGGCTCATCCGTGCTGGGGCTCGAAGGCTAAAGGAGCTCTCTGTTCACAGGCCAGTGTTTGCAGAGCCCCGGTGAGACTCGTACGTGTCCATGGCCGCACACAATGACATGGGTGCCCAAGGAAGGGACTCTTGGGTAATGTTACACTTTGCTGGAGGGGAGGGGGTGAAAACATATGCACCACAAATCAGTCTTGCTCCTAGAATGAGAAAAGGCAAAAGGAAGTGCTTTCCAATGCGGAAGTGAAGGCACACAGGAAGGGCGGTTGTGAACAGAATGAGGTCCTCCAAATGCCAGAGGATGGTCTTCCGGGGAATGTCGTAACAGTTTCTAAGTACAGTGAGATCGCAAGATTCATTCACACGAGGACTAGCGTGTGCACACACACGAGACACAACTCTTTATTTTGTCTGGAAGTATGAGGGTTTCTTTCCTGAGGGCTCACTGACCGCTTAGAATGGGGGAGTAACTTAGAGCCCTTTCAACGTCAAACCTAGTCAAGTCTGATCTTTGAAACAACCTCCTCAGGTCACATGCTAGGCGCTCAGCTGCCCCTGCCTTCTGCTTCCTTCCCTGGGAGTGGTATCCTCAGAGATGGTGTCCAGGCAACTGATGCTGCCATACGGCACCGGGGCGACCTATGCATCCTCTGGCGTCTCTACTGCCTAGAGAATCTGACTGCTACCCACCCCCCCGCCTTGCTGCAGTTGATGCACAAGTACTCACGTGGGGTTATGCAGTTGGCTCCCTGGGGACTCTTTCCAGGTTCTGACCATGGTATATAGGAACCAGGGTAGCACCTGGAAACTGTTTTAAAGTCTCCTGTCATCAGACTATGCAGTATGGCCAACCTGACATTGATGGAGCTGTACCCAGGTCATGATGAATCTGACTTTTGTCAGAGAGCCCAGAGGGAGCAGACCAAGAGCCCCTCCTCACCCTCAGTGTCTCTCTCTCCCTCTCCCTCCCTCTCTCCCTCCTTCTCTTCCTGCCTGCCTCTCTCTTTCATAGCTCCTCTCTCTGGGCCTCACAAACTTAGATGTCCCAGAACACAAATGTAAGCTCCCACGTAAGTTGAGAACAATCAAGAGTGGCAGGGCGATCGTCTGGTCTGCTGATATTCCAACACAATTTAGAGACACTTCACTTCAAAATAATAGTAATCTAATTTGGAAGCCCAGTATGCCAGACAGATGAAAGCAGAGCTGGCCTGTTGAGGCAGGTAAGGAGGGGCCAGAACTTACAGGATATGAACCCCAGGGCTTCACAGGCATCATCTCTAAAATACGCTGATCTTCTCCAAACCCATCATCTCCCAGATGGAGAAGTTAGTTCTAATGAATGAAAGTAAATTGTTCTGCAAGTTGCAAATGGCAGAGCAGAGACTCAAAACCTTTCTCTGAACTTGCCACTATATCATGCACTTCATTGCCCCAAAACCTTAACTTGATCACAAGGACCATCTGCTGCTGATAGACAAATGGCAAACCCACCGGCCCATGCTCCAGAGGCAATGGATTTCATTGGCAGGAATGAACAATTCACTATCAAAAACAAATATTCTAACAGCTTAACTGCATAACAAGTGAAATATTCTAACATGTTTCAATCTGACTAGTCTTTACTTAATGACTTCCTCATGTCTGGCCCTAATGAGACATCCCCATAAAGCCTCCTTGGAGCATATAGTCATGCTAACATCACAGAGACACAAGCAGACACTGCCCCCTAAATACTCCGTTTAACCTGGGTCTGTTCTGATTCATAGACTGCTGAGAAATGACTAGATAAACCTCAGGATGTTGATGGACTGTTTCACACACTCGCTGAAGAAAGTCTTACTTGAGGCTTACAGAACAGAGGAGTAAATAAATGACTTAAGCCATGATTAGGTTGCCCTTCTAAAATGACACACAAGGAAGTGAATTTCAAGGAGAGAGTGAAGATAAATTTTTTTAAGGAGTGTTAGGCATTTTCATTCCCCTATCAAGCAGCTGGCATTTGAATCTTCCAAGTCCAAGCCATTGCTGGCTTGGGGGGAGTGAGAATCTGTGGGCCCTCTAATACATGGCCCATGATTTGTAAGCACATCTTGTCACTACATGTGTTCAGGCAATTACTGGCCAATGATACTTGCAAACTACCTAGTAATTGAAGATAGAGTCTCGCGTGGGCTGCCATTTGGGAAGCAGTGTCTGCTTCCTCGCTTTGCTGGCATGATCACATCCTCTTGAGATGACCAAATGCCATTAGAAGCCAAGAGGGAGGTGATCCATTTCTAGGACAACTGAATGGCAGAGGGCAGATGGCTCTGATTCTCAGATGGTTCAAAGCAGTTCTTTCTGGGGTGAGAGTAAAGCTGTAAGTGACAAAGGAACCACGTCTGAAAATGCCTACAACCTGGTGCGCATGTGGGATGAACATTTATGCAACAAGTGTCTGCCAAGCAGAGGCACATGTGGGAATTTATACCCAAAAAATAACCATTACTAAAGATCAGTCAGGCTCTGGGCACTGTGCTGAGTGTTTTATACTACCTTCTCACTTAATCTTCCCAGCTTGCCTGGGAGAGAGATGTAATCATCTTTATTTTACAGATGAGATTCCCAAAGCTCAGAAAGGTGAAAGAATGACCCCACAGCCCCCCTGCTAGAGAAGGGTTGCGTTGGATCATTAATCCACATCTTCTACCTGGACATCCTGTGTTTATTTTCTTTTTCATCTTCCTGGGATAAGGGAAATGGGGGAGAATTTAAAGAAGTAGTTTTAGCCTTCCGGAGATTACTGAAAGTGAAATGACTCTAGAATAATTCAAAGTAGCCCATGAGCCAGGACAAAAGACTATAATGTGAATTAAAGACAGCATATCAAGAGCAGAGAGAGTTAAATGTATATGGCCAGTATATGCAGATGATCTAGAAGGACCTTAAATGGATGAGTTTTGAGCCAAGGTCTAAAAAGTATAAATGACTATTTTTAGCCTCATCTACAGCAAGTGTAAAGTTGCTGTGGTTCCATCAGCCTACTTTGGTGTCTATTGGAGAGGGGCTGGAAATACACTTCTTACCCTGAAAAACATGATGTGCTAGAAATCGCTGGGAGGTGGAATCACATTTTGATGGCCAACCACCTGCTCAAGAGAGACCTTGATCAAGGACCTGATTTTAGGTGTTTGATAACTAGAGCTCCAGTATCTTTTCTTTTCCTTATCATTTTAGAGGGTAGTGCAAAGCTAGGAGGTATTATTAACAGTTACCAAACTTTGTGTAAGTTCTGCTAGGCTGGAGACCAGTAGACCAGGCATAAATGGTAGACATTTGGAACAACTTTAACAACTGAAACATAAGCTCATTGCTGGCCCTAAGGAACAATTGCTAAGAGCAGGAGTCCACTTTCTATGAGTGTGAAGAATACTCAAAGTTTGGTTGAGTGAAAACCTTCTTATCAATTTTAGGTATTAGAGTGGGTGATTGGAGTTAAAGAAAAAGGAGGGATAAAGGAGACCTGGTTTTATCTGTTACCAGGAGGTTGGCTTATCACTCTATACTTTACTATTCTCATTTACATAATTCAAATGATGCAATGTATTTGTTCGCGAAATATATGCAAAAGTACTTTGTCAGTTCAAGAAATCCTTTAGTCCTTCCACACTATTAATACCCGGGATCCTTGCTATATAATTCCAGATCAATGAAATTCATATCTTTTTATAGAAGATCAAATCTTTTCTCACTTATTTATAATGAAAGATAACTACGATCCAGGAATAACATATTTAAAATAATGGATTAGCATTCACAATAAAAAATATTTTAAAATCTCTTTTAAAATTTCTAAGTGGTTATCACTGCTCTAGAAAAAAGCTGTTATTGACTATTAAAGATCCAGCTTGCCATCCATGGTGACAGATGATGGTAGCTACCCTTGTTAGCAGAGCATAACACATACCATTGTTGAATCACTGTGTAACACACCCGAAACTAGTGTAACATTGTGTGTCAACTCCACTGCAATTAAACAAACAAATAAATATTGAATTATTCCATTACAATGAGAATGATGACTGCTATTCTTTCTACAAATAGGCTTAGATTTCTATTCTTTCGCTTGAATGCATATTGAGAATTTTAGCCAAACGAATTGAAAAATACTTGATGAACAATTGCATAATTTAAAAGTTCTGAGGTGAAGGATTGTCTTTGTCATTTTGTGGCTTCTAATAAATAATCCACCACTGGTTGGGAAAAGATATTTCTGGCCAATAAATTACAAGTTTCCCTTCTATTAAAAAAAAAAAAAAACCTCAGTCAATTAGAGTAAAACACCATGATAATGTAAAAAAAAAGTAATAAGAAAAATCATTTTTTTGAGTGTTTAAAAAGAAAAAATCCAATTCAATGAGCTTGATAGCGGGATATTCAAAACATCTAAATCATGGCAGTGTAAAAATTTTTTAATTTTCTTTATATGTATTTTTCTATCATTTGAATGAAGATGTTATCACGGACTTGGCTAAGTGACATTGATTTAGCTGTTCTGTACCACTGGCAGCATACCCATAAAATATCATAATTAGATTCCCTTGGAAGAGAATGAGGAAAGATGAGATCGTATTTGTTGTTACTGACCCTAGGGTGTCACAGACAAAAGAACTACATACACCCCTGTTCTGAAATCTTCAAGGGTAATGATAATATTCGACAATATACCCTTTTCTCTTTATTTTCCTCCAGCAAAGTTATGTTCCGTTTTCAACTAATAGCCAGCTGTAGGAATGCCAACTAACCCTTCCCTCCCATGTTGTGGATGAAAGTTGCAGAGCCACCCTATGCCGTGTTGAGACAGCAGTGTTGATACATCCACTCTGAGTGCCCTTTTACCCTCTTCCCTGATTCCACCCCTTGTACCTCCTGTTCTGTGAATCACTTTCAATCCTAATTAATCAGAACCTGATAAATGCATCCTCAGCAGCCAGACAGTGAGGCCATTAACGTGGCGCCCAACATGAAGCCTAGCTCTGCAGGGTGGTACCCATAGTGAAGGCTGGGTCCTAGACTTTCTACTTTCGATCAGCTGAGCTGCGGAACAAGTAGAATGTGTAGGAGCGAGTGCCAACAGACCCCGGAAGTAGCTCAAGCACAGTTACTAGACTTTGTTGCTCTAGGAAGAGATGTGAAGACCCACAGAGGACACAGTTGAAGGAAGGGCTACCCATGGCTGGTGGGGCGATCCAGGGGGGGCAGTCTAGGGGAAGTTCATGGGTTACTAGCAATTTCCTTCAAATTGGATTTGGAGGAATTTTAAGCAAATGGAATTGGGCAATTCGCTGTTGCTATATGTATTTTTTTTAAGTCTACATTTCTTATTATTGTCATGACTAGTTTATTTTTATAGCATAGCTCATGTAGGAAATATCCGGGTTAAGAACAGAACTGAAAATCCCAGCAAGGGGCTGCTGACAGGGGGAGACTGGAAGAGTCAAGTGCCTATAGACTTCTATCTAAGGGGTTCGTGGCTCTGAGGACCCACTTCTCACACTAGGAGCCTTGCAACTGGAGGAGAAACCCTCCAAGTCCAAGGGATCCAGCAGCTTTAGGAGAAGCGTTGGGCGCTCATGTCTTTATGGGTAAAACTCAAGAAAATGCTAACCTTTTCTTGTGAATGGGTTTGCTGATGAGGGGAAAATGTCACATCTGTGACAGGGACAGTCCCTCAGGGAATTTCTGTCATACTAAGAGTTCATCTCACTTTCTTTCCACAGGCCACCCAGTCAAGCATGCCACAGGCAGAGATACTGGCTTCTTTCTGTCCAACCCCAGCCCTTCTGTGACTTCTATAACCACTGTTTCCACTTCCTGAAATATTACTTCCCTGTATCACACCTGCCTGTAGGAGGGGACACAATGGTGAAGCTAAAAATCATGGTGGTGGGCACCTGGCTGGCTCAGTCAGTTTAGCATCCAACTCTTGATTTCAGCTCAGGTCATGATCTCAGGGTCGTGAAATCAAGCCCTGAGTTGGGCTTCACTCTCAGCATGGAATTGGCTGGAGATTCTCTTTCTCTCTTCCCCTGCCCCTCCCCTGGCACTCTCAATCTCTCTCTCTCTCATATCAATCAATCAATCAATCAATCAATCCTTTTTAAAAAAATCATGGTAGTAACAGAAGCCATTCATAGCTCTGAGTCTCCAACCCACAGATTTACTGAGCATGTAACGACCTAGTTTCTGTCCTTTCTTGTGACTCCCTGGTTCCAGGTATCTGATAATGCCATGTTGAAGATGTGTCTTAGTTTGGGTCTTTCCTCACCTGCAGGAGCAGTTGTTGAGATAGAAATTAGGGAACAAGTCATTTATTTGGGAGAAGATTGCAAACAACAGTAGGGAGTGGGGTTAGGGATGACAAGAGAAGGCGGCCAATAAAGAGTAATGAATAAGTAACCACTTTGGGCAACGGATGTTCACTCCTGCTGGGAACTCAATGAGTTGCATGTTTCAGAGGACATCCCCTCAGATGTCCGGAGGTGTGGAGGAAATGGATTAATACATTCTCTCCCTTGGTATAGGTGAAAAGCTCTTGTGAGGGGGACATTCATTCCCTAGTATTTCTAACCAGTGGCACAGGTGGGAAACCAGTCTCTGGTGGCCAGAGAAAACCATTGAGCAAACAGATGCAAAAGTTGGCATTTGAAAGGTAGCCCTTGTTCACTGAGGTGGGAAGAGCAGGAAATGTAGGTCTGAACACTGGCAATTTCTGTCACACCATGGAGCTTTCTCACTACTTCCTGTTCTACTGCCTCTCTGTGACAATGGGTTGCATTGATGATGTCTTGAGCATTCCTCCTCTAAAATGATGGCTGATAGAGGAGAAGTCTACTTCCCTACTAAGGTCGCAGTATAGTAAAAGTCTCCCCAAAGTGTGGAGACATTCTCTGTCTTCTTAGAAAACCTATCCCCAAGGATCTCAGCACAGGATTTCCAGCCTGGGTTAAATGGGTGAAATGTGTACAGCACCAACCGAAGTTCCAAACAAAATCGTGTTTGCTGAAAACACCTACAATCTTGGGCACAGAAGGCATCAAGGACAGTTGTTAACTCACTTAGTGATTCTCTGAGGTAAGTTGGCATGGTCTAGCCTCTTTACTATGACCTAAAGCCCAGTCTCCCAGGCCAGGTCCTGGGTCCCAAAGTCCACAGAGCTATCCACCATCTGAAGTTCATCGAATGCTGTTCGGGGTCTCTGGACATAGGCATGTGGTTTAGACCTCCATATACCCCACATTCCCACATTTGTTTGTACCACTCTCCGGTCATGCTGTGGGTTTCTGAAAGATAGTTCTGCTTCTCATGTATCTTTCTACTTACCAAGTACAACCTCTGGCACTTGAGGATGGTGAGTGAGTGTTAGCTAAACTGGCATGCCCAGAAAAGGCAGAAGCATAAAATCTCAGGGTTCCACACCAGACCCTTGTGGTTCCAGATCATAGCTGATCCTGCTCTTTCGCCTAGGACACAAGAACCTCCCCTGCATGATCTCTCTGAACACTGCCATGTTTTTGAGGAAGCAGGTGGTGAGGGCCCCTTAGCTTTGAAGCTTTTGTTCATGACACGGAGAGAACAGATGTCAGCCAAATGGGGCATGAGGGCAGAATATGGCACTGTCATCTCCTGCACATGGAGAGAAGGAGGATCTGCGGGGAGGGACAGCCTAGAACACTTGGGCAGCTCCAGCTATATTGCTCCACTGTGTCCCTGAACTTCAGAGGAGAACTCAATGGGCCAAAATGGCATGGGCATTCCCTTAGTTATGAAGAATGGAGACAATAGCAGCAATGAGACAGGGCTCAGGACCCAGGTTTGGAAGGAAACTTGGAGGTCATCAGATCTACTTGTTTCACTTTTCACTTCAAGTCTTAGACACCCACAACTGAACAGTAACGTACTCAAGGTCATATAAGAGTTGGTTGCTAACCACAGAGAAGTTCTTGTTTTGGGAGATGCTTGTGGGTTTCCAGGCCTCTCCTTTAAGAGAAGACTCACAAAAGCTCTACATCTTCTAAAAACAAACCTAATGTGTCACATATTCACTGAATATCATCTTGCAGTGTATGTACATGTAAGTTACATGTAAGTTACAAAGCATGTAACTTGCACAAAGACATGCCTGAGACTAATATCATACACACACATTTCTCAGTCTCCTTCTGAGGAACTTGGATATAGCTCTGATGCCCCCTATCTTGTCCGTGCTAGGTACTTCCCAGAGATAGTGGACTGGGTAGTGTGTCTGGGATTAGTGAAGTTCATTCTCTCTCTCTCTTTCTCTCTTTTTCCATTTATGTAGTTATTCTATATCAGGTATTTGGAGATCATCTATCTATGCCTACTGTTATAAAAATTGCTGAGATTCATAACAAGGCTTGCCTGCCCCACCTCTGTTCTTCAGTGGGAAGAATCAAGCTGTGTGTATTACAAGTTTTCAGAGTATCTTCAGACCTGCTCGTTACCTCAGGCAGAGGATTAATTAATGCATAACTGTAAAATACAGCACTCCGTTCCTGAAAGGATTTTGTTAGATAGCAATTCTTAACTTGTATGACTTGGGGTTTAGAAACTTCACGAAGATTTATAGAAAGTGTAAAACACTGCTACAACTATTAAATGAGAAAATCTAAAACCCGAGAATGAGTGGCAGGGGAGAATGGAGAAATTATAAATCTGCCAAATGTTTGAGTCAACATCATATTGAAAGACAAATTGAAAACATCTGACTGTGAAAAATCATGGTCGCAGAGTGAATTTGACAAGCTCTTGGTTAGGATGGTAGAATGTAAGAAGCCGAGACCCACTGCATTCGATGGTGCTGTCTTTTTGCCAAATTCCTCCAGCCCAGAAGGGATTGCTTTTCTTAGTAGACTGTATGGGTTGGTGAAAAATGCTGTCCATAAATTAAACATAAAATAAAAATCAAATAATAAAATGTAAAAGACCATATATAAACATCTGGACAAAATGTTAAAAAAATTGGCAATCTGCTATATATAATCCCCAATATGTAGTCATTTAGATGACTGACAGAATTCTCATTTCTTTCTAAGAATTGGATATTTTATAAAAGTGACTTCCATTAGCCCACATTTATTCATGAATATTTGCCCTACATAATTTTCATCCTGGTAACATTTCTTCATTTTGAAACAGCAGTCAAAGGTGTCAGTAAAGTCTTCTTTTGGAAAATGTGCATTGTCTTTATCAGGACAGCCATGATGGAGTCCAATGGCTAGGAGAGGTTTATCCATGTGAGGACCAAGGGGAAAACCAGCTAACACTCTCTTCTAGTCTGGACTAGTTGTCCTTCACGATTCCACCTCCTGACTTTGCTCAAAGACTAGCTCTCCTTAAGAACACACTGGCAGCACAGAGGGGTGTCTGCTGTCCAGTCCATTAGACCCTAAAGTTTAGAGACTGAGACCGAAACAGAGAGATACGGTGGTAATAGTGTCTTGACTTCTTCTTTCCCTGGATATCATATATAACTGACAAACTTAAAAACATGATGAGAGAACATCTGAGGGATAAATGCTTGTAGCCATCTCAAGGGAAATGGCTTGTTCTAGAATAAGGCAGAAATATTAAATATTCTATTTAAATCACCTTGGAAATTTTGAGATGAAAATATGGAGGGAGGAAATGAGGGATGTAGTCATCATACAGGATCATATAACTCACTTTAGAAATCGACAGATAACACACACACACACACACACACACACACACACACACACACACACACACACTCCTTCACAGATGAAAACATTAAGGATACGAAGTGACTCATCCTGACACAAAACTAATTAGAAGCAAAGCTAAGGCTAGAACTCAGACCTCTTAATTTTTAATGCATTTCTTCACTGCACTGTGCCTTTTGATTAGCTGGAATAAATCCATCCAAATTTCAGAATGATTTTAACTATTTGCAATGAGACATTCCTTCCCCCATCACATTGCCCTCACTGTCTCTGCCCCATCCAGGATGTCCTAAAGCACAGAGCCAATCACCTCATTTCCTTTTACAAAAACCTCCAGCCGCTCCTTATTTCCCACCAAGGGAGCCTGCAAAGTTCCAAAACCTGGTTCCCCCTTAGGTCCTTCCACTTTGTTGAATGCCTTTTCACGTGGAATGTTTTCCGGCCAAATCAAACCACCTGCTGCTACACTTCATCCTCCACCCCCTGTACCTCTGCTCATCCTATTCATCGCCCCACAGAAGCCCCCCATGGCAAGCTTCCCTGCAAAAATTTCACTCGTCCTCCAAGGCCAGATCACATGCTGCCTCCTTTGGGAAGCCTTCCGGGAGACCCAGCTGTCTGGGACTGCTCTCTTCCACTTTGCATATGTGTCTGCATCAGCCTGTATCACTGTCTACCACCTGCTCCTCTGTAAATCCCTGGAGGGAAAATCCCTCTTACTCATCACTGCAACTCCAGAGCTCTGTACCATGCAAGACACAAAGTAGGTACTCAGTTAAAACAAGCTCGTGAATAAAGAAATGTGTAGTCATATTAACAGTACAATAGCTCTACCCTCTTCCGCTCCAGAATCCATGAATTCACATGAAAGTAATCCAAATATGGGACATCAGTGAATAGATCAAGTAATTAGCCCATCGCCCATTTTTTATCATCAACTTGTTTTGTGTGATGTCTGTATCACCCTATTCTCTCAGCAAAACTTTCAGTAACTGGAAATTTAAAGTCAATTTTAAACAAAAGCAGCACACATTGTCTTGGGGAGTAAAGTATACAACTCCATACTAAATTACCCAGTTATATTACACGGTCATACTTTGTCACTACTCATTCATTGCAATGATGCCACAATGCCACAAGAAAGGTCCTGTTGCAGAACTTATCCAATGGCATTAAATATGATATCTGCTTCTGAAATTGTTTACTTAACATTTACACCAATATATGCACTTTGAATATTAACAAAGAAGAATTTGGGGGAAGAAAGTATCAGATAGAGGAGTGGGCTGTGGAGGGTTGGAGGGGCATTTGTCATATTGCCTACCTAATATGTGATTATGGCACTGCCAAGTTCAGCAGTTAAATATCTGGGGAGGCAAAATTATCCTTTTGGTGCATCTATTTTCTAGTTAATACCTGGAGGTGATAAGTGACGACTCTCCCTTCCTGGGCTGCACGGTACGTCCAATAGAGAAAATGTTAGCACCCCAGATCAGAGACTGGTCTCTTATGTTGCACACGGTCAAGGTAAAAGACATGGTATGTAGCCCAGCTCAGGCTGCTCCTAGTCTTCTTTCGCCCTCTTTCTCCTTCGTGATCATCTTACTACTCCCAATATCCGGGTGTCTGGCTGAGCATCACTCTCGTTTTCCGCTAGGTATTCACACTCGCAGATGAGCTAACATAGTCCCAAGATGTCATCTTTCAGGGCAGCACATTTAACTCTTCCTCCTGAAATAATGTGAATTTCAGGTATTCTGTAAAAAGGCCAGAACAAAAAAGAAAGCAAACTTTCATAACCCAGCAAGAGGAGGTTGCTGTGGTGTTATTCTCAGGTATCTGAAGTCAGTATGGTAAACTGGGACTTATCCAACCCATCTTTTCCAGAAGGCACATTGTGAACACGGCCCCTGGGGTCAGGAAATCTCCAGTGGGGAGGGTCTGTGGGCAGAGTGAGCTCCACCGGTCCGTCGCCCAGCACCGCAGGGATGTGAGGAGTGAGTAACTGACGACTTGGCAAGTCACTTCTGAAAGACCGCCAAGGTCTGTGTCATCCCTGCTCTTCTAGATTTGTTGTTCTGCCTCAACCAGACAAATGCTCTCTCCACGGGGCTTGTAAAAGCCGGGTTTTCATGCGTACTTTCCTCCCAAGGTGGGCAGACCAGCTACCCCCCCTTAAAAATCAATTGTGATCCAAGCTGTTTCTGCTTTAAAATGACTTTCAATTAGCATGCAGCAACATGCTCTAAGAGCTCCAAATAGATCAATTAAATATATGCATTGGGAAGAAATCATTTCCCATGGGTCTCATTTATTTCGTCCTTCATGTATTGGGGAAAAATTTTTTTCTTGTAGAAGATGACTTCTCTGTAAAAATATGAAATGATCTGATTAAAATGTTGCTTTCGAATGCTGCATTTGGGGCTTATGGAAATTTTTCTTTTAATTCTTCTCTGCCTGACAGTCATTATCCACCAGACTTGGAATCATAAAGCTTACCTTGTCACCCTGATCTCTTTCTCCCAGGAGAATGCACACATCACAAGTTATTATAACCTAAATGTGTATATGTGTTGCGGAAGGATGACAAAGTATGTGTATATATACATATATAAATATGTCTCCCTTTGTGTGTGTGTACGTGTATACGTTACTCTGAATGTATTGTTACTTTTTCCAAAATCCTTCAGAAGATTTCTATAATAATTTCCATACTTATTATCAAAAACGAAACATTAACACATGAGCATTTAAATAAAATGGGGATTATTAGCATGTAATTTTATTTATTTTTTTAATTTTTATTCTTTGCCCCAGAGGTACAGGTCTGTGAATCATCAGGCTTACATCTTTCACAGCATTCACCAAAGCACAAACCCTCCCCAATGTCTGTAACCCATCCACTCTATCCCTACCTCCCACCCCCCAGTAACTNTAACCCTCAGTTTGTTTTATGAGATTAGAAGTCTCTTATGGTTTGTCTCCTTCCCCATCCCATCTTGTTTCATTATTTTTCCCTCCCTACCCCCCACAACCCCCCACACTGCCCCTCAAGTTCCTCATATCAGAGAGATCATATGATAACTGTCTTTCTCTGATTGACTTATTCGCTCAGCATAATACCCTCCAGTTCCATCCATGTTGTTGCAAACAGCAAGATTTCGTTTCTTTTGATAGCTGCATAGTATTCCATTGTATATATACCACATTTTCTTTATGCATTCATCTGTTGATGGACATCTAGGTTCTTTCCATAGTTTGGCTATTGTGGACATTGCTGCTATAAACATTCGGGTGCACGTGCCCCTGAGGAAAACTACCTTTGTGTCTTTAGGGTAAATACCCCAGGAGGGGTCCCCTTTCTCCACAACCTCGCCAATATCTGTCGTTTCCTGACTTGTTGATTTTAGCCATTCTGACTGGTGTAAGGTGGTATCTCGCAGCACGTTGTAATTTTAATCAGCATCTCTTCTGGCTTCTCAACATTATACTTCAGAACGGCGACATAAAAAAGAACAATAATGTATAATGTATATAAATTTTTTTTGGTTGGGGGGGTTGTGGCCTAGTCATTCTCTTGTCCCTTTGGTGAGTTCCTTTGCTGCTCGGTGTCAGTATCCTCATCTGCAAAATGGGATGAAGAGGAACCCATTCCTCTAATGGGTTGACTGGACATTTGCTATACACTGTGGAGGTGAATAAAGATATTAGCCTTTTGCCAGTCCACCTTGCTGCAATTTTTTTCTGAATTAACTGGGGGAAAAAACATTTTCCTTTTAGGATATATGGTAGTGACGTTTTAAGCACATAGAACTTTTAAATTTTGGAGGACCCAAATCTGTAATTGACCAGATTCCTTGAAGACTTCTTCCATTCCTTCTATACTTGAAAAGTGCTTACCTCTTGAGGTTTCAGATGATTTCTTTCAATTATTATCTTGCCATTTTTCTGTGGTTTACTTTTTAAACACCTAATTTATTTTTTTTCCAGTTCTAATTTATTTTGTACATCTGAAGGGGAGGCCTATACCATTTTCTCCCCCTCAGTGCTCATAGTGCTCCTGCCACCATAAATAGAGTGTGGATAATACCACATTGCTCCAATGACTTGTGATGCTCCTTCCCCCTGCTGCTGTAAGATTTAGTCTTCGGAGAGAATATTACTTCTTTCTCTCCAGAAGGGACACAGGGTCGTATACTGAGTCGCTGTTATATTTCTCTTGTAACTTGTCTTATGCCTTTTTTGAGATTTTGACCTATTCCAGGGTGTAGGGAATATGTCCTCTTGATTCTTCTAACTTCCACTCCATGATTAGGTAATGCCTAATATGTTGTTCGAGTTGGATTCTGACAACATATACCAAATACACAAGAGAATAGACGATGGGAAATACAGATGTGGTTTTAAAAAAAAAAAGCCTTAATAGAGTCAGGGCTGCTGGTCAGGACCCTTGACTGAGGGTCCACAGGACAGACTAGGGGGCTGAGACGCCAGTTTCCAGAGAGGGCTGCCCTGACTCCCCTGAGTGGAGGCCAGCCCCCCAACACATCTGACTGGGCCCTCCAACCCAGCTTTTCCATCTGAAACAGAATGGCAGTACCGGCCGGGACACCGGGCAGAAAGTCACGAGGGAAGTGGGGACAAGCTGACACCCTCAGGGCTGCGACAAGCACTCCTTCCCCGTGCCATGTGTAACTACACGAGAGATTTCCCAGAATCCATTCAAATTCATCTCGAGCCATAGAGGCCCAGCGACAAGCGGGCAAGTCTGTCATTCCCTGTGAAGATTTCATGAGCTGTTTGCTGTTGGATCGCTTGGGTGGGTCTTCTCCTCCTATAAACTTATATCCTAGCCCATGTGTTTTCTCAGGAGGGACATTTGTCACATTTGTCTTTCTGGCAAGAGGCACCCTGAGCTGTTAATATTAGAATCAAATTCCCTCAGCCTTTGTGCTCTCTGGTATAAAATGATACCACACAGCCTCAGTTCCCCTTTTAAGAAGCCTGCTTGATGTCCTAAGTCCCCGAAAGGATAATCCCCACCAAGGCGGCTCAGGTAACATTTCGAGGTCCTTCTCAATTGCAGAAAGGATAGCTACAAATTAATGTCCAGCTCACTGAGGTCACTTTGAGTGAGCCTGGGGCAAAGAGCTATAGCGTGTCCTTGATCCCACCCCTCTGCTTTTGGAGGATGGGAAGTTATTGAAAGTCTTGAAAACACTTGCAATAGTACACTGGAAGAAAGTGAAATGGTTTAGGAGAATGAGGGTCTAGTGGATCAGACTTTGAATCCAGATACTACCACTTCGAGCTCTGGGGCTGGGGGTAGTTATTTAACTTCTCTGAGCCTTAGTCTCTGCATCTATTACACAGAATACTGGCCACCTTATAGGGGTGTTGCGAAGATCGGTCATATGTGCTTGAAGTGTCTGGCCCATAGTAAGCTCTCAATACGAAGTGGCTATTATTAGAACTGAAGTAAGCAGGGTTTATTTGGAGGTTCTTGGATGGTATGGGCAGAGATCAGTGAGGATGAGTATCGAGTTCTTCCCTGTGTGTTCCCTGGGGCAAGGCCAGAGTGAGGACAAGGGCTGTGTGGGCCACTGGGTGGCTCCCGCATGGGCATCTTCCTGATATCAGGAAGGGTTAGCTCTGCCGTTGATGGTCGGAATCAGAAGTTGTAGGCGGCAGTTATGCTGGACGGCTGGGGTCTGGCTGGGTTTATAGGGCTCCTACTGCTCACTCCCCCTTGCTTGGTCCAACCCTCGGGGATTCTTCTCTATGGGTGCAATGCTGGTGGTCAAGGCTGGCTGCAATGCGAAAATGAGAAGCAAGCACGTGTGTGGTCCTAGATGGCTAATGCCACCTGCCAGAGTCTCACGAGAGAAGTTTCCAGAGTTTCCAAGAGAAAAGAAATGGGGCAGCTTTTGTCTGCATACCTGGAACCCTGACACCCCTGGTAGGGGAGCAGAGAGCCATGTTTGCCCCCTTGGCTTTATCTTTATTAATAGAAACTTGGGTAATGTCATCTGGGAGGAAAATAAAAACCCTGGCAGAAGAGGGTATATATTTTAAGATGACACAGTTTATATTTAGAGACCGGGATTATGCCCCCTGGGAGACATGAAAGAAGAGGAAGCGAGATTATAGCTGAGCATCTGGCCTGGGCAAATGTCATCTTCTAAAGTGGTCATGCTTCTCACCCAGGTGCACACCAAAACGAGAAGGCTCGGAAGGTGGCAAACCCTGAGCCCGCCCATCTGTAGATCTTTCCACTGCCCAAAGTGCTGAGGGGACGGTCCCCAAAGTCAGGGCTGGACCAACCTCCCCTGGACCAAGGGAGGCTGAGCCAAGCCAAGGTGCACGTTCCCCAAGGAGTGATTCTGGACAATGTGAAGTACACAGATAGACATCAGGAACTTGAGACATAGCATAGTACACCTCTGAGGTACAGATTAGTATTCTCCACTGAGGTTTCTAAGGACTGACATCACCACTTTAAGCAGAACTGGAAGGGTGATGTGCTAATTTGGCACACAATTATCACCTGTCTGTGGAGATGGTACAATCTGTTCTTGGATAATTTTTACATTAAGATTTTATTACTGCTTCCCCTGAAGTTGAGTAATCACCATAAAAACAACATGCTTACCACATTTTTTCAGCTGCCTTCCATTTATTATCTCATTTTGTTCTCATAATATCCACATAAAATTTGTCGAATAGCCTTTGACATGTTAATATAGATGTTATTAATATAATTACTGTAGAATTTTTTTTAATCTAGGGAAATTGAATTAGAAATATAAAAATACCTCCACCTGGAGAAAACCACTGTTAATATCTTAGTGAATCTACTTCCATTATTTTTCCATGCATATTTTATTTTTATTTTTTTATTTTTTTAAAGATTTTTTATTTATTCATTTGACACAGAGAGAGAGATTACAAGTAGGCAGAGAGGCAGGCAGAGAGAGAGGAGAGAGGAGGAAGCAGGATCCCTGCTGAGCAGAGAGCCCAATGTGGGCCTCGATCCCAGGACCCTGGGATCATGACCTGAGCCGAAGGCAGCGGCTTTAACCCACTGAGCCACCCAGGTGCCCTCCATGCATATTTTAAATAGTTAAGATATTATGTATAAAATGTTGTGCACTACTTCTCAGCTCATATTATACCATAAGTACTTACTACACAAAGAGGTTTTCTATACAAGATTCTTTGCAAATATAATCTTAAAGCAGCATGGTGTTGCATTGAGGGATGTGTCAAAATGCACTTAATAAATTCTCGATGTTTGGAATTTATTGATTTACAATATATTCTGTTACGCTGCTTCGGTGAACACTTCAGTGGATAAATCATGATCTGGGGTGAGGACTAGGAACTGGCTTTTACAAATGACAAAACACAAGTACACACATCATCCACAGATTCTCAGTCTGTGAAAGTGGGACAGCAATTACAGGAGAGACTTTCTTCACTCCTGATTCATTATGAAGAAGCAGAGAATGGAGATTATCAACTCAGCCAAGGGACTATCACAATCAGAATTATAGACCCAAGTTTGTAGCTGTGATCATATTCATGTTGTAGACTCTTACAACTAGATTAAAACCAAGAAGGGCATTTTAGATGAGTTGTTACAAAACTGGCTGGCACATTATCACATCAAGAGTGTATTGAACTAAATCAATAGGTTTAAGGTAGAGTTTGATAATCTGTATTAAGCAACAACAGAAAGAAAGGAAAGAAGGAAGAGAGGGAGGGAGGGTAGAAGGAAAGAGGGAGGGAAGGAAGGAAGAAAGAAATAAAGAGAAACGCAAAGGAAGTGGATGGCCTTTCTGCTTTGAAGCAAACTTGCTAGCACTGCTTTGAAGTTATTTGGCAACTTCCCTATGATAACTGCTAACTTTGAAGAGATGGTTGCCAAGATGGTCAATATCAGGCAATGTCCCAAGGGCAGGTGGGCCAGTGGGACTCCTGCGTGGAGTTCTAGCCCTCTGCTGGGTCTCCTACCACAATGAAGAGGCAGCTAATGGATGCAACACACAGTTATCTGAGCTCAGGTGTGGGTGTGGGCTCTGTAGCTCCTGACCCCGAACAGAAGGGCCTGGCTGATCACATACCACTGGCCTCTCTCGATGCCCATAGTAGCACCCATTTGTGTCAGGGATGTGAAAAAGGAGCTAGCCCTTTCACCCTGGCTTACATAGAAATAAGCTAGTGAATGTTAACTGGAGGCTGACTTAAAGTTAAAGTTGAAGTTAAACTCAGCAGTATCTCATTAGTGTGCTTAGGTACTCCAAGGACTATTCCAAACATGGTGATCGTGAAAAGATTAGAGCATGGGCTAGAAATTTGGGGTCAGCCATAAGTGTGTAGTTTGGGAGAGTCGTGTAAGGGTCAGCTTTATGCTCTGGGATCAGGTCACCTTTTAAAGATGACATCAGAGTGATCTGGACTTATGTCTAATGACTTCCAGACTGAGCCTATTCCAAGTGCAGTCCAGAAGATGAAGGCTCCAGATGCTGCTGCCTGAAGAGTACACCTGGGACTGACTCATCCAGCTAGATTTCCCTTCTCCTAACATCACGGTTCATCACGAAAGCAGGTCAGGTCTGCCTCTGAGGTTGGGCAGACAGCTGGTGGATGATTCAGGGAGCAAATCCCAGCTTGTTCTCACTTTGCCCATTAACTGGCCAGCTTGGGCCCTGAGATGGAACGGTTGCCCTGCCTTGGAAGGAAACACATGCAATCCCTTCTTACATAGTGTGGTTCTGCTGAGTACTAACTGCACTGAAAGGCGAGATACCACAAAGGAAATTGGGGTGTGCTCATCTTGCCTGGAAATGCCTTGCCATGGCACTTGAAGTTACCCCATGACAATGGTGTCCTTCCAGAGCAAGCCATTAAGGGCCTGCTCGGTAGGAAAGGGTAGATTTGCCTCATACTGCAGACCAAGGAGATGTCTGTGGCTTTACATCCCCAAGAGAAGCCTCTCTGCTTGGGCGATGGAAGAGAGAAAGGAGAATGGAAAGATGTGGGTCACTGGGGGCCGGGGTCAGGTTATAGCCTGATCATTGGGAAACACGGTCATCACACTTTCACCCACACCCACATCCTAAAAAAGCAGAATGGTACCTGGCAGGCAATTACTCAGATAGCTGTGAAAAATTATTTCCACGCTGATTTAAGCAGCAGGATTTCACTTCAAATCAACATGGATAATAGTTTGGAAACCTGGGCTGACCATTCCCCAGGTGAGTTTGCTCTTCCCCCTTGTCAAGCTACTCCGTTAGAAACGGTGTATATGATTATGCAGGCATCAGCCTTTGGGGGCTGACATTTTGTGGTCCTGGGGACTGGGTGTGATTTTACCATCCTTTTCTTAGATTCTAGGGTTATCCAAGTTTGTCTCCTCCTTCCTGTCTCTCTCTCTGTACCTCTCCCACCTCTAACTTCATTTTTTTAATCACCTGCAGTTGATCTTTTATTCCAGGTATTTCCTGCTCATTTTTTATTCCAGGGACTTTTCTTCTTTAGAATTCTGTTATTTCCCCCTGTGCTATCATGCAAAAGGAACAGAACTGTGCCCACCTACAAGAATGTGTTCAGTTTATTTATTTTTTAAGTGGGGAGGAGGACAGGAGAGAGAACCCTAAGTAGGGTCCATGCCAGCGCAGAGCCGGATGCAGGACTTGACCCCACCACCCTGAGATCATGACCTGAAATGAAAGCAGGAGTCAGATGCTTAGCTGACTGAGCCACCCAGTGCCCTAAGAATGTTTTCACCTTAAAATCCCATCTTCTTAGGTGAAATAGATGCTAGAACTTCAAAGCCCAGGTACCAACCACAAAGGATAGGTAGATATAGAGAGAGATAGAAGACAAATAGGTAACACCCACCTATTTCTTGTTTCCAAGATAAAAAAGTATCTCTCAACAGATGCCACCCTGACATTGTGAAACATACTGGGGGGCTCCTGGAGGCAGAGGCCACATTTCACACCCACATAACACAACACTTTTCCTGGGCTGACAGCCTGTGTCCCACTGACCTTGGGCTCTTTCTCAAACTGACCTGGGGCTCATCGCTGGGGCCGGTCCTGATCAGCCAGGTAGGCAGAATGTTAGTGGAGCTTGACTCGAAGCCCCTGGGTGGTTGGTCTTGTCTGAGTCCAAGGAAGTACTTCATTTTTGCTATATACAACTTCAAGTCTGAGAGTTGTGTGAGAGATTCATGAGAGAAGATGTTGCTTAGACAAAAAAGACAAAGTACCCACTTAAAAAGTACCTATTAAAAACCATACCCTATGAGTTCCTTAAAAAATATACTCTTCTAATCCACTGTGGTCCTTCTGCATTATCACTCCTTACGAATTGCCAGTCATCATGTGGTCACATACCGTACAATATAGCATCGAGCCCTCACTGCTCTGTGCCCTGTTTCTTCATTGAAACAGGAATAAAAATAGCATCTAACCCATAAGTTTGTTGTGATGATTAATTAAACTAAAACATAAATCACAGAATAGTGACGGTCCGGTAACAAGTCATGATGTATTTTAGCTGTCTTTAGTATTGACCATCACAGGATATATTTATGGGTCTTGGAATTACCAGTGTGGGTAAGAAGAGGCAAAGAAGCAATGTCTACAGAAACGAGCTTTTCTCTCCATTTTATGGATGGGGAGGGACCTTCTTAATGCTAAATAGGAACACTTGCTGTTTGTACGTTGACAGCATGGTGTCTACCACTCAGATAATAGGACAGGAGAGACCCCTTCAAATTGGATAGATTCACAATGGTTTCCGGAACTGAGGTTACTTAGCCAAGTACAGAAGACTGGAGAAAAGACATGACCACTATTCTCAAATACCAGCGGGCTGACATGGAGAAGAACAGTTACATTTATTTAATTTGGATCCAGAGGACAGAACTGTGACCAGCCAGGTTGGAGTTATAGACAGATTTGGATTCAATATGGAAAGAACGTTCTAACCCTCAGAGTTGTGGCCAGTTCATAAAGTAATCTTCACCAGCAGGAGTGCTACGTGATCTTGAGTGCAGAACTTAAACTCTCGGTGTCTCAGTTTCCTTTTTTTAAAAGATTTCATTTATTTATTTAAGAGAGAGAGAGAGCATGAGCAGAGGGGGAGGGGCAGAGGAGGAGGGGAAGACTCCCCACTGAGCAGAGAGCCTTCTCTCCCAGGACCCCAAGATCTTGACCTGAGCCAAAGGCAGTTACTTCACCAATTGAGCCTCCCAGGTGCCCCTATGCCTCAGTGTTCTAATCTGCAAAATAAGATCTGTTTTTCTATTTTAATTTTTTATTTAAATTTAATTTAGTCAGCATATAATGTATTATTAGTTTCCGGGGCAGAATTTAGTGATTCACCAGTTGTGTTTAACTCCCAGTGCCCATTGCATCAAGTGCCCCACTAGAATAATATCCATTTTTGAGGGATGTTGTGAATACTGAATTCATTAATATGTGTACAGTCTTTTAAACAGTGCTGGAATGCATTTAGCATTCAGTAGACATTAGCCATTGGATATCTGCCCTGTAAAGGTGGAGAGGGGCACGTGTTATTATCTCGTACATGATGAACAAGGAAAAAGATCAATGATCAAGCATCCTGGTCTACTCTTCGACCACTGATCACCATGACTCCTGGACTGACTCAAACTGTCACCTGGCTTTTCATGGGTGTGCCCCCAACAAAACACTCTCCACAGTCTCAATTCTTGGAGCCATAAACTATATTGCATATATTTTTGGAGATCTCCACAATGCCCAGGTGGACTGTGGGTCTTCAATAAATACTTACTGTCTAGACATAAATAGTCGTACCTTCTCAGAACGAGTATGGACTTATGCTCTAGAATTCCAAGTATCCTCATATCCTTTGCTAATCACAATCAGGGCAAACCACAGTCTGAGTGCTGGACAAAGTCATTTTACATTTTTTCCTAACTCAACAGTTGCTGCAATTTAACTTGATGAAATACAACATAGGTTTAATTGGAACTTAGCTGCAAATTAAGCACAAAGAATCTGTAGAATTGACTGCTCCTTAAATATCGCTTAGCTCGGCAAACTAATAGCTCTTCTGTGGAGATGCCATTCTGGGTAGACATTAAATTGTGGTTCAAATAGCAAAACAAGCAGTGTGTGGGCTCCTCTCAGTATGTATTGTGATTATGCTATATGAATAATAAGTAATATTTGAGGACATTAGTCATTATTGGCTTTGCACACTTCCTAAGCAGTCAATCCTAGAGCCAGGATCAACAAGCCCCAGGATGCCCTCCTGCTTTTGTTTTTTTGTTTTACATGTGCTCCTACATAAGGCTGGAGGGAAGCTATTCCCTCTCTAGACATTTGGTACAGCTCATTTACATATATTTTCTGTTTTCGTTATCCAGAAATCTAGGGTGTTGATGGGATGTGAAATGCAGTGTGGCTCTGTGCCCATAAGAAGGGTGAAGAGAAAAATGATACATTAGTCCAAGTGTCAGGCTACCCACAGGAGACAGGGCAAAGCCAAAAAGATTGCAGGGGCTATGGCCACGCAGCTCCTCTGAGAAACACATGGGGTTATGCTTTCCATTGAGGATCTCACACAGTCCTATGGTTTAAACATGACATTTTGATCCTGATTCCCAGTCAGTGGCTGGAGGCCAGGGCTCCCCAGAATGCCTTATCTGTATTGTCAATTGCCTGCTGGACATGTCTGCCTGTGTCCCATGGGGCTGACCACCCATGATCCTACTTCCTTCCATCTGCTCCTCTGTTTTTCTTTTCCTATGACTGAGTGGGTCTTGGCATCATTCATTAGGCCAGAAACCTTTGAGCTGACCCCCGTTCTTCTCTTTCTTTGATGTATCAATTCTGGTCATTATCTGGGTGCTATTGATTCTCCTTTTCTTCACTTTTCCTATTCAGCCCTTCTCTCCACATTCACTGTGACTTTCTCAATTTAGGACTTGATTGTTTCTTTCAGGACCATTGGACCCCATGTCTAGGTCTTACTCTGCTGACGGTCTTGCTCCTTTGGATATCCTCCCCCCTACCACCACAACCATGGTGATCTTTCAAAATGAAAACCCAAATCTAGGGCGCCTGGGTGGCTCAGTGGGTTAAAGCCTCTGCCTTCTGCTCAGGTCATGATCTCAGGGTCCTGGGATCGAGGCCCGCATCGGGCTCTCTGCTCAGCAGGGAGTCTGCTTCCTCCTCTCTCTGCCTGCCTCTCTGCCTACTTGTGATCTCTCTCTCTGTGTCAAATAAATAAATAAAATTTTAAAAAAAAGAAAAAAGAAAAAAGAAAATGAGAACCCAAATCTAGTTCTCCCCTCTTCAAATCCCTCCCTGGCTCCCTGATACCTAAATATGAAGATCAGAGTATGGCACCTAACACCCTGCATAATCCAGCCTGTCCTGATTCCTTAGCCTTGTCTTTCCCCACCTTATATTCATGTCCTGTTATGTGAAAGATCTCTTCAAGCCTCTGCATGGAATGTCCTTTTCTGCCTTCTCCCTCTTGGGAATATCGACTTATCTTTTTATGTAGTTAACTCAAATGCCATCTCCTCCAGAAAGCCTTCCATGACCACCTTCTCTAAGTATAGTTCACCACTCTCATCTCTGAGTGTTCCACCTGAATCTTGCATACATTTCTATAATAGAATTTACATTTATATTGCATTCAGTGGTTTACATGCCGCCTTAGTCCATTTGGCCGTCGTAACAAAAATGCCATAGCCTAGATGACTTATAACCAACCAGCATTGGTTTCTCACAGCTCTGAAGGCTGGGAAGTCCAAGATCCAGGTGCTAACAGGTTTGTTGTCTGTTCAGAACCCACTCCCCAGTTCACAAACAGTTGTCTTTTTGCAATAATCTCACATAGTGGAAGGGACAAGGGAACTGTCTGGGATTTCCTTTACAAAGACACAAATCCCATTCTTTAGTCTCTGCCCTCAGGACCTGATCACCACCACCCCCCCCAAAGAACCCACCTCTTAACACCTTCACCTTGGAGGTCAGGCATCAACACGTGAATCTGGAGGCAACAGGGGAACAGCAACACTCAGTTCATTACACAGACCCTTCTTCCTCCACCCTTCTTTAAGTCTCCAGGCACAAGCACCCAGTCCTCCTCATGTTTTAAATTCCAATGGATTACCCAACGTGGCACAGGACTCGGGCATTCGCCCGTAAGAAGGCAGATTGGAAGCACATATGTGGAGTAGGAAGCCAGAAAGGAAAGATCTGCAGCGCAGCACGCCTCAAAGTGACAGTGAGGTGGGAAGCAGGGAGACCGGTTAGGGGTTTCCCTGGAAGTGGTTTGATGGGGATGAGGTTGTGACAAGCGTCCTGGCAGGGGAGTGGACAGAAAGCCTAGGACATGCAGGAGACTACAATATTTTTTTTTTTCAAGACCAGAATTGGGGGCAGAGAGTCAAGCTTTGCTCTCAACCCCCAAGTTCCTGAGTGGTGGTCTTTAAGCACACAAGAGCTCTGTCTGAAAATCATGCCATGAATTTAGATGCCAACATTCCAATGCGGTCTTTCCACCAAAAGAGCACATGGATTTTTCAAACCATCAAAAGGTAATTTAAAACATCAGGACCCATGTTTTACTGCTTTAGTGAGTCACAGCACCCCTCATTAAAATAAGTTTTTCACACATCTGGTCAATGTTTAGACACAATGGCTTTTGCATTCTGTTCTCTGTAGGCTTGAGACAACAGTTTGCATGTTGAATCGGGTAGTAGCTGGGTTTTGTTTATTCCTGGAGAATCAAGCAAATCGCAGGGTCAGAGGAACCCAGAGGGCAATGCTTTCTGCTTCATTTATTAACTGAGGCTGCTCCCATCCCAGGCCGCAGCCTGGAGGTGCACTCCCAGAGCTTAATCCTGGGAGACAGCCCTGCCACTGCGGCTTACCGTCTGGCCAGAAGACCACACAGACTCTGGCATTCACCAACCCAAACAATGGCGAACTGCCTTCCTCTCTGCCCAGCCAGACCAGACCCCCAGGGCGCCCCCACTCCCTGCCCACTTGCCCTGAGTGCCTCGGCCCCATCTGAGGAAGAAGCAGACCCTCAGCTCCCCAGAAGTGTGGTCTTCAGAGAAAATCCTCTTCATACTAGGAATTAAAGCACTTCTGAATTTTAGTGGAAATACCGGATAATTCTGGAAAGAACCTTGGATAACTCCTCTTGAGCCTGACCCAGATAATCTACTGGAAGTACAAACAAGTAAGAGGCTTGAGGCCCAGGGCCCCACGTTGGGCACTGCTGCCCTCTGGACCACCAGGGAAAGGGAAGCCCTTAGCAATGGTTCCATCCAGGGACCAAAGCAACAGGAAGCCGAAGGGGACAACAGTGGGAGAAGAGGACGGGGTTTTCTCCCCCTGGTCTGGGTGCAGAATCCCCTCTGGGCAGGGTCACTGGCCCTCACTTGCAGCCTTGTCATTTCTATCTTGTGCTATAGTTTGCTTGCTGGGTGACCGAGCAAGTTGATAAGAAGATGGGAATAAAAGTATCAACCTTTTGCATTACTATAAGAAATAAATCCTTAGTGTTTTGCAGAAGTGTCTCGCTAAGTCTGTACCTGGCAATTATAATGCTGTTTTTCTTCCTTTCTCGACGAGTGTGTAGCACTGTGGTTAGGAACGTGGACCCTGCAGCCTGACAGCTGAGGATAAAGTCAGGCTCCGCTGAACTAGCTGTGTGGCCTTAGGCCTATTTCTCAGCGTCTTTTCACCTCAGGTTTTCACCTGTAAAGTGGGGATAAGAATCATAGACCCTAGTCCAACAGGATATTGCAAGGATTTAAACAAATGACTATATGCAATGTGCTTGGGACAGTATTGACCAAATAGGGGATGGATGTGACAAAGCTGAACTGTTATCATTATTATCCTTCTTACGTAGGAAGGATTCATTTATGCGGGCTCATGGAACCCACAGAACATGACTCGTCCATGGCAGGTACTCCATACCTCTCTGCAAACTGAATGAATGAACGGATGGAGTAACCTTTCTTTTAGACCTCATAGGTACTTCACGACACACTTTGTAAGATTCTCATTCAGACAAGAAATGTTTATGGAGGGTCTTCTACCTGCCATGCACTGTGCCAGGGTGCAGGGATACCATACCTCATGAAGCAGACACCGAGTCTCGATCCAGAGGTCTCCACTGTCCTCTCATCCTGGCACCTCGCTTAACAAGTGAGGACATGGCGGCCCAGAGAGGACAAGCAATTTCTGGGAGGTGGTAACTTGTAGACCCGTTGCCTGTTTTTAGGATCCACGGGTCAACACCCCATCTTGCTACTTGAGACTAGTTTGTTTCAATGTCCTTGTTGGTGCGGAAGGCAACAAAACCTAATGGAAAGAGCTTGGCTCTGGAGTTAGACAAAATCCAACTCTGCCACGTGCCAGTGGTACCACGGGGCAATGTGCTTCGACCATCTTGGCTTCGGCTCTTCTGTACAGTGGAATATTAGTTTCTGCCTCATCTGTCAGAGCATTCCTATTGCAGAGTTGCAGAACAGGAACTAGGAGACACACATGTTCCACATGGTGCCTTCATTTTGTTGTTTTTAATTGAATTCGTTGCAGACATTTAACAATTTATATAAACCCTAATGTCTGGCTCCTCTCGACAAGTCAGAAGTCCTGGCAGCAACATTTAACTGGAGTGAACGACCAGCCCCTTGGATGGGACATGAGCCTTCCGATGTGGCACAGTCCCCACATTTCTCACACCTGGCCTGCTCCACTCATTGACCCACCTGCCTGACCTCTGTAAGCATGTCCATTTCAGGGCCTGCTGCATGGATGAGGTCTGCAGGGATGAGGTCTGCAGGGATGAGGTCTGCAGGCATGAGGTCTGCAAGGATGAGGTCTGCTGGGATGAGGTCTGCAGGGAGGAAGTCTGCAGGCATGAGGTCTACAGAGATGAGGTCTGCATGGAGGAGGTCTGCAGGGATGAGGTCTGCATGAATGAGGGGGACATTACTGTAAGCCATCAAGGTGCTTCACTTACCTTTTAACTTTCCCTAGACTAGTTGCTTCCTTTGTAGAGTCAGGGGATGTGTTTTCTCCAAACAGATGACTTTTTCCTGTTAGCTTCCCATGAGATTTAGGAAGCACAAGGATAGTAAGATGAAAATGGAGCAGTATGGGTACAGAGACATCAATGCTCCAACTTCCCTAGTCACCTCTGCCCCAGCATGACGCAGAAAGAAGAGGGAGAGGTGAGTAACTGCACCAACCTGAGAAATCAGAGACTGCTAAGGAGTGGGCTGGGTGGGGCCTCGTGAAAAACGGCAGTTTGGCAGAATATTTGATTTCCTTCCTTCCTGGAGCCAACATGAGTTTTATTTATAACTCAGCTCCCAGAGCCCCTTCATGTTAAATCAGTAATGGAGAGGCCTGCAGGGCTCCAAGTGGGAAGTGGCTTTCTAAACATCTGGATCCAAAAGATGGGTGGTTCAACAGAGGGAGCCCAAGCCTGGGGGGCTGGAAGTCTCGAGTCCTTGTTCGGGCTCCCGATCTGTCACTGATGGGCTGCGCTGCCTTTGAAAGTCATGGAGCCCCAGTTCAACCCACTTTAGAAGCGGCTGCTAGGAGCATCCAGTGACACAGCTGATGTGTGTGTGTGTGTGTGTGTGTGTGTGTGTGTATCAGTTTTATACCTAATGTACCCCGGATGGCATAAAAGAGAATTCACATGTGTCATTTGTATTAAATATGTAATCTTCTATGAGGCTCCATGCTGATGAGACCAGAGTCTGAGTCCAGGGACTTGAGGTGAGGGAGAGTGCCTCGGGGCTCAGCGCTGCAGCATCTACCGAAAAGTCAGCTAAGTGTGGCTTTTTGGGGGGAAGGCAGTAATTGGTCAGAAAATTATCACCCAGGAAGTACAAGAGAGCATGGGGTCTAGTAAATACTCAGGGAGCAACTGACTTTGCAGGACATGCTGACTCCACCCTTGAAAGAAGCTTGGCCCACCGGAAGAGCCCATCAGGAAGACGCCCACTAAATGAGAGGAAGGGCAATCAGTTCAAAATTCAACCAGATAAAAGGTCCGATATTAATAGCCAAGATAATTTAAAGGAAATCCACTAGCCAAGTCCATATAAGATCTTTGGAGGATGAAGGTACTTGGAACCATTCCCACGGGGAACATATAAACTATAATGTGCAGTTGAAAAGAGGAAGAAGAGGGAAAGACAACCCGAGGTTGGCTTGAACTATGACTCATGTCATATGAAGAGGCATTTGACCAGCCACAAATGGAGGCTTAAGAATAGTGGTAGAAGATACAGGTCTATTGATTTTTCCTCGTTTGTGTTTTTATTTATTTATTTTCATTTACATTAGCAATTAAGAATTGAAGCTCAGAGCTGCAGACTTGCATTAAACCCCCACTTTATCATTAACCAGCCACATGACGTCAGGCAATTTACTTAGTCTCTCTGAATCTCATGTTTTTATTCTGGAAAAACAAGGAGAAGAAGGCTACTTATTATGAAGGGATGTTTTGAAGGTTAGATGAGTCAATCCTAGGAAGGTGATTAGTATAGGATCTGGCATACACTAAGCACTCAGTAACTGTTAACTATTATTATAATTCAACCAGCACTTACTAAATGCTAGATTCTGCACTAGGAGTTGTGGTTACAATGGTAGAAAGTACACAGTAGGCCCTCAAGGAATATCCAATCTAGAAGTAGATTGATATTTGCAAGAATAGTCCTGAGAGAGTAGCCCATATCTGTATAGGGATCAAATCCCCACCAGCAGCTGTTCTTGCACAACAGTTAATCAGCTACTTGGAGAGAGGAGCAGAAGGGACTCGTGCTTCGGGGTGGTCCTTGGATGGGGTGACCATAAAGGTCCCCTCCAACCCCAAGAGTCTCTGATCCTAAATTTCTTCCTGGAGATAATGTCAGATATTTATGTCCCAATCCAGATCCAGATAATAGGGAGGTGGGGGGAGGGAAGGCAGCTGCCGCCCTTGATGACAAGCCCGTGTCAAAGTCCAGTGGGGGGCAGGGCTCATATGCCTGACCACATGACAATCACTACGTCCTGTCCTGTGCTTTGGTCCCAGTCCTCCAAGCAGTGACCTCCCTGTAAAACAGGGGCCTGCCGTGACTCCTCTTACCCCAGTGAGTACATGAGGTTCTTTAAGGACCTCTTAATGGTCCTGACCTTGTCCACAATATTTTATATCTGTCACTTACTGAGGTCTGTTTACTCTGAAATTATGGGGAGGGTGACATTGTGCTTGGAACAGCATCTGATGAATGTGTTCCCTGAACCCTCACCCAACAAAAACTCAGAAAAGAGAGTCTGAATTTAGGAATATGTGCTCAGTTATGGGTTGTAGCCTGGTTTACAGTTTTGCCTCTTGTCCATGACCCATTCTTAGGAGCTGGGACCAGCAGCATAATAACAACTTCAGACCCACAAGAAAACTGCAAAGGAGCCACTTTTAGTCCATCGACCTGAAACACTCTCCACACATAACCAACATGTATCCTTAAATTATGCAGGAAAGTAGAGCCCTCTTTGCTTAGATGTCCAAATATTTAGAAATACTTGAGTTGAGATGAAAAATACATTAAGTATTTTCATTTTTAATTTGTAATCTGTAAGAAATCTGTTAACAAAATTAATTGATTTTTTTAATAAATGAAATTAATTTAATTTTGTATTTAATATCCAAAAAGGATGATACATTGTAACTCAGCATTGGAATTCATAGATACACAAGTTCCACTGACAAATCCTCTAATCTGTACAATCAAATAACTTAACATTTGTTTCAATACTAACTTTCAGTATTCATCATGTTTTGTGAATGTAGTTTTGACTCTGGAACTAGGTGAAAGGTGTCTTAAAGGTGGAAACCATATTTTATCATCCCTTGAACTTAATCCCATCCTTATCATAATAGCTAACAATTATTGACTACTTTTTATGTGCCAGGCATTGGGCCCAGAACCCCACATAAATGTGCTAACTTAAATGAATTCTTACCCCAAATAATGAAACCGTTATCAATGTATCCATTTTATAAAGCAAAAACTTAAACTCATAGAAGCTAAGTACATCAGCCAATATAAGACTGCTAGTAAATGGTACAGCTGGGACCCAAACCCAAGTCCATGGGATTCAAAAGCTCATCTACCTATGCCGTTATGTTGTTTTTAGCTCAGGCTGGGCACAACATAAGTCCTCTATAGATAACTGAATAATGATTATCCAGGCAGTTTCATTTCGAGAGAATCTACTGTGGTTTGCTCCACTGAATACCCGATTATTAAGCAGGTTACAATGGGCAATAGGAATTTCTATGATTTTATTTCTTGGAAGTCCAGGATTTTGATGTCTTAAAATTTTTTCTTATCATTATGGATAAAGAATCCTCATTTAGGAAAGATTATAAGTTGACCAAAGTAAAAAATATATTTACACAAATAAAAATGTTTCGTGTAGTTCTGGTTTAGAAAGGTTGAGATTCAAATGCAGTGTGTTGGAATATTTTGGGGTGGGCTGAGGTGGTGATGGTTTGGAGATGTAGTTACACATTGTCCTCCTTAAGTTAGTATGCGTACTATTATCTGTTCTTCTTCCTCCTCTTCCACCCCAAAACAAACCAAAATGGGGCCACAGAGTGTTCTATTTTGCCTTGAATTTTAGGGGGACATTATATGCATACTTTGAATGTACTTCAGTTGGGACCTATGAAAGAGTGCCAAGTTTATGACACTGATTATCTAAGGACATTGCCTGATCTCTCCCACATACTGATTGAACAGAGAAGAAACTTGTTTAAGCTTTATATTTTGGATTCATGTAATTGATTAGATTTCAAATCGTGCAAGCACTACTTTTGAAGCTACTTTTGAAGCCCCTTTTAAAGAGATCTCACTATTGAAAATGAAAGGGGTCGGGGGCAGGAAAATTCTAAAGCATTATTCTTGGCTTTTAGGTTTTCAGAGTTTCTGATGCTAGAGTCCAGGACACTCTCAGGGATCATAGGATCCCCCACGTTACATCTACTGTGCAGGCAGTAGCCACATCTAGCCGTGCTGTAAATCCCTAGGGGGAGAGGCAGTCCGTGGGCTCCCCATTAAAAAAACAAAAACAGGAAACAAAAAAACAAACAAACAAACAAAAAAACAACGAACAAACATCAAAAAAGATAATTATGGGAAGAAACGGGAGGAAAAAAATTTAGAAAAAAAGTCAAAATTTTTAAAAGCCAAAAACAAAGGAAAGGGAGGGGAAGAAGGTAACAAAAACCATGAGCATCACACGTCCACTGAAATGGGGACAAAATGCGAGAGAAAGAGGATGTCTGGGGAATTGAGCTTGAACTGGGGGACTTCTGAGTCTCCTGTGGACTGTTCACCTTCTGGGCATATGACAGGTTCTTGAGACTGAAACTTAGGGGGCTAATGTCAGTGGAAGTCCCCAGCTTTCTCCTACCAACTAAAGGATGCTGGGAAGAAATCTCCATGTAATAATACAGTAGAACCTGGAGAGTTTACACATAATAGTCACAGTTTTGAACATTGAATTACAAGGATCCAATATAGGCAGTAGATGTCTTGCTCAGGAAAGATCATAATTGAGGGTTTAGAGCTGCCAGACAAGAAAAAATCATTCATTCATTCATTCATTTATTCATTCTTTGAAAAATATTTATTGACCACCTACTAGGGCCCAGGTCCTATATTAGGTGCTGAGTTTATATCTATAAACAAGACATGGTCTAGATACTCAAGATGCTCACTTTCTAGAAAGAGAGAGACATCAATAAGTGAGCATTAATTACTCAAATGGATGAGATGTGAGATAAGAAAAGTATAAAGTTCTGAGAACATACTTAGAAGGAGCTCCAACCCAGGCACGAGAGTACCCTGGTGAGTTAGGTGGCCTGTTTGATGCCATCAACACACTTCAATTAACTTTTATTGTTCTAAATGGTTAACATGTATATAATGCAGTAATTAAAAAGGCCTGCGTGTGTGTGTGTGTGTGTGTCTGTGTGTGTGTGTGTGTCTGTGTGTGTGTTTATTCATGTAAAAAAATGATCCAGAACCAGGACACCTGGGTGGTGCAGCCAGTTAGGCATCTGACTTTTGGTTTTGGCTCAGGTCATGATCTCAGGGTCCTGAGATCAAGCCCTGCATCAGGCGCCACGCTAAGCATGAAATCTGCTTAAGACTTCCTCTCCCTTGTCTACGGCCATGCCACCCTGAACGCACCCAATCTCATCTGATCTTGGAAGCTAAGCAGGGTCGGGCCTGGTTAGTACTTGGAAGGAAGACTTCCTCTCCCTCTGCTCCTCTCTCCCCTCCCCAATAAATAAATAAAATAAAATCTTAAAAAATATATTTAAAAAAATGATCCAGAACAGAAAAACGTCTAATGATATGGTGGTATTTAAATATTTGAGAATTCTAGTGGTTCTCTTTTTTTAATCTTTATAAATGTCATGCATTTAATTAGCAACTATGGAGAAAGAATTGACACGGAATGTCTGGTTGCTGAATTGTTACATGTCCAGGGAAGCCGAGAACCATACCTGACCCTTGGACAACTCCTTGTGTTCTCTGTGTTACTGACTGATGATACTGCATATGCCTAAATAAAGGAGGTATGCTGTACCAGTATTACTTAACAAGAGTCACGATGTATTTGGTTTTGTTGTTGGGTGTGTTTGGTTAGCATGGCTAACTGCATAGAAGTATATGCCTATGTGATCAGCCCTCCTTAAAAGCTTCAGATCCTGAGATTGGAATGAACTTCCCTGGGCAGAGACATTCTATACATGTCGCTGTAGCTTTTCTAGAGAAAAAGTATATGTTGCATGGCCCCAGATGAGACAGAACTCAGAAGGCTGTATCTCACATCCCTAGACTCCATCCAATGTGTACGCTTCTCTTGTTGTTTTCACTATGAATCGTTGCTATAATAAACCTTAGTTGTAAGAATAAGTGAGCCCTTACAGCAAGTCACCAAACTTGAGTTGGTCATGGGCTGCTGAAATAACCCAAAAAATATACTGAGAAGCATTATGAAAGAGAGAAGCCATATGATAGTTAAGGTAGGGTGAAGAAAGATGAGAGTATTATTTGTTGCCTTTTTCCTTTATTATTTTCATCTAGGAGAAATGTAGAGTTCTTTCATTGTTTTAAATCAAATTCCATCTGCTTGAAACCTTCATTCATCAAGGTAAATGTAAATTCTAATCTTTATCATGATAGGCTACTTTTTATCTTAGGTTCATAGAAGAGTCTTGGGGTCTAAACCAGTCCAGAGTTCTGAGAAAGGCCTTTAGTCAACACTACTTTTTGATAGCCTGCTCATTGTCTATGAATGTAGACAGCTCCGCTGTCCTCTGCCAAACCTCTGCTCAAATACTGTCCAGCATGTGTAAGTAACCAAGAAACCACTCCCCTTGAGAGACTGCCTTCTCCTGAGAGTCTTTCATAGTGAGGTATGCCTCGCTGCTTATAGAACTTGCAGAATCTTGCCTCCTCTCAAGAAAACTCCTTCCCCAACCCCAGTACAGCAGATTCCATTCATCCCAACCCTTGGATCTCTCCCACCCTGGACAACTTACCTCTAACTTACACAGATGAAGCTTCCAATCATAAAAACCTCCTTAGAGATGATCTCTGGGGGTCTAGTAACATCTGCTTTGGGCCCTGTAATACAAAAACCACTGATAAATATTTCGGTCAAGGTAATAGATAGGTTTAGCTACCTTCTTGGGATGTAAAGGAGAAGCAACTTACATCAGAAAAGACAATACAGAAATGAATCTTACTGTAAATTATCTTGCTCCACTTAGGATACTCAGTCTCCACTTAAAGGAAATCAGTCTAGAGAACAAATTACTCCAGAGCAAAGTAAAGTGCTAATGCAAGTGTCATAACAAAGGTACATACACACTAAAAGCAGAAGAAGAGACAGGAAGGCTTGGGGGACATTGTGGACAGACTACTATAATGAAACTCAGTGGGTAGGTTGGACTTGGACCACGCGGGGCTGCTTACTATCACTGTCCAAACCCACCCAAGAGCCCATAGTTCAAATGACAGCACCAAAAATAATTACCATCAATTAAAGTCAAAAGCTTATTTCCTCAAAATCGGGACCCAGAAAGATATCTTTATGAAGAGGCAGCATAAGAAGAATGTTAGTCATTTAGGCTTTATCTTCAATGAGGATGTAAGGAAAAGAAGACTTGTATTAGATGTAGAGGGGCTTTCTACCCAATGCAAGGACCTCCTGTGGTATCAGTGTTATTGGCTGTGTATAGAGTCAATGGAAAATATTACTAACCACTCCTCCTTGGAGGTCTGTAAGATGGACACTGATAGAACTTGCAGTAGAATGGAGAAGACATCAACCATCAGGTTTAAGAAACCCGAGCCCTTCTAGGTGGCTTTGGGCAAAGTACTCCCCTGAGCCTCAGGTTCTCACATAGAATGAAGATCATATTTCTTTTTCATGGTTGTTGTGAAGAAATAATATCTGACACATAATGGACACTAAATCAATGGTAGATAATAGAATTTTCTCTTCTAGATGACACAATTAATTTCTTGTCTGGAACCAGGTCACTGGGCCAAGTAATCTCCAGACATCTCCTCCAGCCCCAAGACTTTAGCCACTGGTAACACTAGTCCTCTTTCTCTTTGAAAGAAGCTGAACTTCTGCAGCCATCCTGGCATATTGATCAAGTTTATTATCAACAGTGCTTCATTTATTCCCTACTAGCCTCCACTCCCTTCTGTTACCCCACTACCACTAGTATCTCGTCTGAATCTCCCTAGACACAGCCTCTAGCCTTCTTTCTTTTTAGCCCACCACTTGAGCCCCAGGTTCTCTGGGTAATTATTCACTTAGGTAGGAGTCATAGGGCTAAATTGATCAATTCATCTATGCCAACATTTTAATAAGTGCTAATGAGTGACCTGCCCAGATGGGTGAATATCACATAGTGAAACACTGGTAGTTGAACATCCCAGGTACTTTTAAAATAAAAAAATTACAAAAGATACCTTCACTCTAGAAGTGACACTGGCCCTATAGGCCAGTGACAAGGTATTGGGGGCCATTGGACACACTCAGTAAGGACACTCTAGGTTGCTTTCTGGTGTACCTACACAGACAGATTAACCTGGAAAATACTCCTGCTGCTATACCAGGGCAGCCAACCCATGGCTGTATAGGCTGAATGCTGCAAACCACACTGTAGCTAAGCCAGATGGAAAGACCCAGAGTCTTCTTCATTCAGGACCATTTCCTTAGTTCTAGGGAGGCAGACGTTTGGAACGATGGGGTTTAGAGTCACTTTGGAAGTCATTTACACTCATCACTCCATTTTTCGAAGCAGAAGCTCAGAGAAATGATGTGATATGTTAGGCCCAAACTAGTTAGGACTGAACTGGATCTAGAACTCATGTTTCTTAGCTCCGAAGCCAGAACTGTTTATCTACACCAATCTGATCCTTACATACACAAACTTTTGTATACCTTACCTATTCTAAAATAAAAGGGGACCTTGTGGTGGAGGATCAGAAGACCTAATCTCTAGACCCTATTTTCCCACCAGGAATCAGGGTGACCCACAATTCACTGTCTAGAACTCAGTTTGCCCATCTACAAAATGAGCAGAATGTTCTCCACATAGTCCTGTGTCACTGGGTTATTACTCTGAACGTTTTGTTAAAAAAAGATGCTGAAAAAAATGCTGGGTGAATGAAGGAAAGAAGGAAAAAATTTAGAAAGTTAAAGTTCACACACGTACAGAAGTTATTCTAATTCACCACCATTTTCAGCTATGGAGGCCACTGACAGTGTTCTCAGAAGTTGGAATAATATTGGCCTTTATAACTAAGCTCGGAAAATGGAATGTCTTCCTGTTGGAAATGAACCATGTGATGCTGCAGGACAAGCCCTTGGGGCAAGGGAATCCAAGCATCTTCTGCTACCCACTGGTGGACTGCCCCTTCTGGCACCCCGACTTTGACCATGAGCCCCTGGACAGCCCCTGGAGGGGATGCAGAGAGAGAAAGGAAGAACAAGCTGGCCACTGAAAATTAATGGCCCTCATGAAATGGAGTGACTGCAGGGCACAGATGTCAATCTGGGATGGGAGTGGGGAAAGGGAGAGGGAAAGACAGAAAGAAGTAGGAGGCAATGGGGTGGGAGGGAAGAAAGAGAGACTTTGAGAATTCAAAGGACATGGACAATCAACTGGAAGGACGTACATACTAAAACCCAGAGCAAATATCCAGACCTTACCGTGAGTAATGCAAGGGCACCCGGGAAGAGATTGCCCTGGGTGAGGCTGCACAAAGTTCAGTGCTTGAGCTGCTGTGTGGCTCCTCACAACTCGGGCCACCACGGTCAACTCCCAGGGGAACCATTCTGGTCACCTGAGTTCCTGACTCAGCATCTGACAATGGCTCTTAGCTTTCACACCATCCTTATCTGAGAGATTGCCACTTCTCTCCCTCTCTGCCCAGGTGAGCAAACTGCTGGCATTTCTGTGTCAGCCACAGAAGCTGTGATGAGGAGAGTAAGGAAATGCATGGAAGAGGACAGGTGATTCCCTCACGTCTCCACCCAGGGATTTGCAGGCACCACTGCAACATTCTTCTCGAGAACTCCATCATGGGAGAATCCGTTGCCTGTCCACTGGGTCATAAGCCTTCCTTCTGCAGGCCCAGGTAAGTCTACAAGACCCCCAGATGGACCTCCAGTCCCTTCAGTGGAACCCATCAGGGTCCGTGTGTGTTGTGAGCAACCTTGTTCATTGCATGGAGCTGGCCCCGGGCACAGCTCCATTCCAGGACCGTGTGACACTGGCAGGGTTACTCACTTGGTTGCCCTCCAGCAGGGGCATCTGGGGACACCTCCCTAGAGTGACTACAGCGTTTATCACTGGGATGACTCAGCCCAAGCCTCCTGCTCCCTGAAAAGGGAATCTGAGGCCAGGCCCGGGGGTGGCAATGTCATTTAGACCCATCTATGGCTGGGAGAGCACCAGAACTGCCCCTCACCTGGAAAGCATGAAGGATGGGGTGAGTAAAGATCAGGTCAGTGGCTCAGAAACTCAGAGGGAGACATGAGTTTATCCCAGAAGCGTGGGTGACCAGTGGGACGTAGTGTCCAGAACCCCAAGGCACATCCTACTCAGCAACCTAATGATAAACTTTCATTTCGGATTTCCATTCGTTCCATCTGGCTGATTTCACTCCCATCTTTATCTTGTTTCTGTCACTTCAGTTACTTAACCTTGATTAGAGGAGTTGCTAGAGCACAGTCACGGGGTGGTTTCTGCCTGGTTCCCCAGCCCGTGACAAGACGCTGCTTCCTTCCTCTGAGCAGGTTGTATTGTGTCTGCCCAGATTGCAGACAAAACACCTGTATGGTCCCTTCTGTTTCTGCCATTTATGAGTTTAGGTCTCCTCTCCCCAACATGTTCCTCCAAACACCGTCCCTCTGCAGTTCTAATCCCCCGTGGCACTCAGCACAGGGATGAGCACATGGAAGACACTTACTCAACACTTGTTGCTTGGTTGTTCTCAATCTTAAATACCCCAGGGAAAAGGAGTTTCGCAGCCTTTCCAGTTGCCAAATCCAAAATCTAAACTCATTTAGAAAGAGGCTGTGATGGCAAAACTAAAGCCTTCGCTTTGCATTCCATCTCTTACTCGATTTCAAAACAACCTCTGTAGTTTAATTGGTCACTTTCCACCTACGGGCCTCCTGGTTAGCTCTACGATGCTCTCCTGATGTCGCCACTAAAGCTGTTCCTAGAGGTTTACCATAAAAACGACTGTTATTTGTGTAGCACTTAGTCACTTATGAAGTGATTTCACAGGTATTTTTACTTCGTGCATCGCCCTCTGCGGCTGGTGCGCGGGCACCTCAACGATCTTCAATCTCAGCGAGCACACTTGGCTCAGGGCCCAGGTGCTGCTCTGGAAGCTAGGGCGTATCTGCAGTGTGATCTGATGGCCTGACCACCCTCTCGAGCTCCAGCCTTATCTTATCCCACAGGCGTTTCCCCTCAAAAATGTTGTTGCTCCCGTTATCCTGTCTTCACAGAGGCTTCTCGAAGCCCCCCGCCCCCCCCTGCCGACCCTCCAGCCTGGCTCTGGTGACCCCTTCTCTGGGTTTCCAGAGCAACTTCGATCTCTCTCCATCAGAGGACAGAGCACACCGCCTTGTGCTGTCTCCACGAGTCTCCTCCTGAGACCTGAACCACTAACCAGAATGTGAAGAGATGAAAGCCAGCCGAGTGCTGGAAGAGCTAGGAGGGAGGGGGTCACTGCACCGGGGCGCTGGGGAAGGTCAAAGGACTTCCCAGTACAGGTGCATTCAGCTGCGACTTGAAAGCAGGGCACAATTCAGGTAGAGAAGAGTGGCCAGCATCCGAGGCAGAGGGAATGGCATGAGAAAAAATGTTGGTCTTTTGGAGCCTAATGAATGTCGGTATGGCTGGAATGTCAGTGCAGACACAACAGCTGGATTGCAAATGCCTAGCTGAATTGTTTTGACTTTATGCTGTCCATAACAGTTCTCAAGCCAGTTTTTAAAAATCAGCCTTCACCCTGGGTATAAGCCGGGGGTTATCAAATACATCTTTCCTGTTCTGCAATCATTCTCCAAGCGGGTGGGGTGTCCTCTAAGACCACTCTGAATAGCACTGTCCACTACTCTACCACTAGCCATATGTGGCTATCTACATTTTCACCTAAAGTCATTTAAATTTAAATTTAAATTTAAAACAAACTAAAGGGGCATCTGGGTGGCTCAGTCGGTTGAGTGTCTGCCTTCAGTTCAGGCCATGATCCAGGGTCCTGGGATTGAGCCCTGCATCAGGCTCTCTGCTCAGTGGGGAGCCTGCTTCTCCCTCTCCCTTTGCCCCTCTCCCCTGCTTGAGCTCTCTCTCTCTCTCTCTCTCATGCCCACTCTCTCTACCTCAGATAAATAAATAAATGCAATCTTTAAAACAAACTAAAAATTCAGTACCTTAGTCATACTCAGCACATTTCAAGGGCCCAGTAGCTACCTGTGGCCCACGGATGCCCCATACAGAACGGCTCACAGGGGAGTCTGGGCAGGGAGGGATGAAGGAAGGAAGGTCAGAAAGCTGGAGGCCAGAGATGTCAGGAGATTGTCACAGGACTGACAGTGGCAGAGAAGGACTTGAAGCCTGAATTTTGTCACTTTTAACCAGAGCAGCCTCCTCTAGATTTTTCTCTTTTCCCAACTTCCTGGTTGACCTGGTTGATAAGGAGTCTCGTTTATGGCCAGATCCTAGCCCAGTGGGGCTGGCGAGGGCATTCTGGGGATGGTCCCTGGCTACACTGAGGTGACATAGGCAGGAATCCCATTCTTTGTTTGGTCGATGCAGAATTCGGTGAATCCCATTGTCCCCTCCGTGCCTCGTTCTCCTCACTGGTAAGTGGAGAAGATGTATTCACTTACATCTACTGCACACACTACTGAGAAACTCTAGAACTTTCCAAACCAATTAGCCATATGACTTTTTTTTTTTTTGCATCAAGAACATGTTTATTTCTTTTCTGTAATTTTAAAATAATACATGGCGGCTATAAATAGTTTTGGAGGGAAACTGCTGAAAAGAAGATGTAGAGACAAAAGTGTTTAGAAAATGATAGTCATTTATTTGCACAAGTGTGATAGCTCACAGGGTTAAAGACTATATACCCCAGGTATGTAAAGAAGAGACACAGACTACAGGTTGTCCACTCACACCAGGAAAAGAGCCGTTTTCAGGAAAGGCTAGCACATGTGCACAGTCACACACAGATATCAGCCGTTGGAAAGGTCAAGGTCGAAGAGGACTTTGGCTGCCTCCATTTTGACCTCAAACATTTTAGTGGGGTTCTTGTTTTCAGCTTGTCTCTGGGCTCAGGCAGAAGACCCTGTGGGCAAAGCATCCCCAGATGGGAACCAAAGCTCTGCGGTCAAGCAGCCAGGAGCCCCCTGAGTCAGCAAGACCCCACCCACCTGTGATTGACTCTGTCCATGATTGACTCCCAGACAATGACTGATTGAACCTTCACTGCCTCCCTGCAGGTAGGCACCTGCTTTTGCCCATGTTTTCCAAATATGCCTGGAAATATTTTCTGCATTTTAGAGACAGTCTGAGATGTTACTCTCTGTCTTCCTAGTGTTGGCCTCACTGAAATAAATTCCTTTCTTGTTTCATCACCATTTGTTTCTCTGCCTTTGGGTTCTGTCAGCGGTGAGCGGGCACACCTGGTCTCTTTGGGACCCTGGAGTCAGGCGTTCTTGCATCCCTCGTACCCCTGCACACCAGCTACAAAGATAACGCTGTTTGGTAAGGAAGCTGGAACTTACAGCAACTAGCCTAAGATCTCATTTATTTGGGGGACTCCACGGGGACAGGGTGACCCTCCTAGTGCTTGTTGTTTGCTCTCCTCCTACCTGTCCTGTTGGGGGTGATAGACACACTTATAAAGCAAGGCAAGAGGTCAGTTTTGTACTTGCATAAGGAATTATGCAAAGTACATATTTAATGTCCTTCTCAACCTCAAGCCCACTCCCAAGAGGTAACCACTGAATATTGTAGATGTAATACCTGTGCTTACACAAATTACACACACATACACCACTGCACAACCTTGGGACTTTTACTAAATAATTAATCGTGGATACTCTTCCATAGCGAGACCTCAAATTTCTCTCATTTTCTAATAGTTATGTAGTATTTCCTAGTTCTAGTATATAATGACTTTTTTGGATATTCCTCAATTGATAATAAGGTTTGCCCTCACCTTTTTTCTAGTTCACATTCTACTGCAATAAACTTACTTGTATCTTTCACTTTAGCTTTTGCACAAACGTAGCCAGAGGATAAATTCCTAAAAGTGTGATTGCTTAGGTCTGCCAAATTGCCCTCCAAAAAGGCTGCAGCAATTTACATCTTCTCCCAATAATGCAAAGGAGTGACCAACTCCCCACACTCTTCTCAACACTGGTCTTTATTTTTTTTAGAGGCTCACTGAATGGATAGTTAAAAGTGCTTTGCAAATGATTAAATGCTATGCAAATGCCAGGTATTATGACTAGCAACCTTTTCTGAAAGGCCCCACATCAAAAGTAGCTGCCTAAGCCCCCAATGGGGCAGTACCCTCCAAAGTGTTCTTTTCTATATCCTATCATTTTCTGGAAATAATGTTTCTGGGTTCAGATCCTAATTTCTTAGGTCTAAATGTCAGTCTTCCAGGATGATGGGGGTGGTAACTAACGAGTGGGAGGGACCCTCAGGCAAAGGCAGAGATCATTACTCTGAGTTTTTCTGCCCAATAATTGAATACCACAGCAGACAGGCCACTGGTGCCAACCAAAATTTTATTGAGCCACCCTAGCAGGGAGTAATTTGTGAGGGTCTTTCCTCTGCTCTGTGTTCAAAGTCTTTATTCCATCTATTTTCTCTCTTCTCATTTTTACCAATTATTTGGGGTGCTGTGAACTGGAGGCCTTCGTGTTTACGAACTCACTGTTTTTAAAGAGGCTTAACCCAGTGAACTGAACAAGTATCTCCTGTTGACTTTGGCTTGAAAAGAAAGGAAGTCTGACCCTAGGCTTCTTTTTCTTTACTATGGGATCCATTCATTCCAATACCACCAGCTGGTGAAGTCCTAATTCTCCTTCAAAAGCCTGAGGACCATCTTTCATGTCCATTCCTTTGCAGAGCCTTATCTGACTGACTACTGAAGGGTTCATCACTCCTGCCTCTGCCTTCCACAAACTCCGTATACACCTCCAGGCAATTACATATAACCCAATCATCTCCTCACATGCACCTTTCTCCACCCCCATCCCCCAACGAAGAATTCCTCAGCTGGACCTGGGTCTTGTTTATCTTTGTATCTCTAGCTGGTAGGACCTGGCAAGTTTTTTGAATGGACTTTTCCTCATTTTTGAATCCCTGCCTGGGTTGGACATAACAAGACAAATAATAACACGTGGCATAATCAGAGAAAGACAGTTATCATATGATTTCTCTGATAGGAGGAATTTGAGGGGCAGGGTGGGGGTTCATGGGGGTTAGGGAAGGGAAAAATGAAACAAGATGGGATGGGGAAGGAGACAAACCATAAGAGACTCTTAATCTCATGAAACGAACTGAGGGTTACGGGGCGGGGGGAGGGTGGCTGGGTTATGGACACTGAGGAAGGTTTGTGCTTTGGTGAGTTCTGTGAAAGGTGTAAGCCTGATGATTCACAAGACCTGCACCCCTGGGGCAAATAATACCTTATATGTAATAAAAAAAATAATTAATTAAAAAATAATAAAAAAATTTTAAAAATGACCCATAACTAGTGCTCTCCAAATATTCCACAAGCTCCCTCATCTCTCCCAGTCTCCCTTGCATTTGTGACGGGTTCATGTGACTTATTCTGGTGCGTGAGAGTGAGTGTGAGTGAAGTCATGTGTGACACCTGCTGTCTGGGACAATAAAAAGGGGACATAAGCTCTATGCATGCTCTCTCTCCTGGCGCTATGGCTGGAAGCAAAGAACTCATAGACAGCAAAGTTGTAAGCTGGAAGCAACTCAAATCTGACCACTGTTAAAAAGTAGCCACTAAGCAAGTAGACTGGCCTATATCAGACTGCAGTGAGAGTAAGCAATAAACCTTTGGGATCTGAAGGTTTTTTGCCACAGCAAAACTTAGCTTACCCTGACTAATACAGTGTATGAGTTTCACAAGATGAAATTGTAGGTTGGAGAGAAGTTCTTGGAATAGATGCTATCATTTGATAGTGAAACATTTGTGTAACCTAAAACAAGTCAGGATTTGTGTCGTGGATTTAATGATTGCAAATACAAATCACCTTCTAGGGGAACACAAATATCCCCTTTATATTGATGGAGAATCCAAGGCACAGAGTACTGAAAGGATTGGCTTCTGGAATTATGAGTGAAATTAGTATGAGAACCGAGACCTCAAATTCATCCAAGCTATTTCTGACCACTCTTCCTGGATGGAATTTCCCCTCCCCCAATATTTGTGTCCTCTGGGGTTAGTATTCTAGGAATAAGATTGGCCTATTTAGAAATGGGACAGACTTTGCATGTCTAACGCTAATACCACTGAAGAATATGTGTTTTGAAGCAACACGGTGGTAAAAAGGTTAATACTAAGTTTGAATTTTATTTTCAGGCAGACATCCTGAGCCCTGGGGGAAAGATTGCAGCTGCCCTGTGGCCCAGATAATGCAATATCAGGGTGAGCAAGGACATCTTAGAACATTCTGATCTTCTCCCCTGAGACCAATTAAAATCTGTAGGCTTCTTTCTTGTTGACCAGACTGACTTACTAATTGAAACAGAATTGTGATATTTTCATCAGTTTTCTCTTATCCCTCTCTGTCTTGCCAGCAGAGAGAAAGTTTGCTGTCATAGGTCTTCAAGCATATGAGGCCCAGGGAACAGATCTACTCTCACTTTAAACCGCTGTACCACCATTATACTTTGAACAAGATCCTAACAAGGATGGTGCAAGATTGGGAGTGTGGTAATATCCCCAAATCTTGGATAAGGAGAAGCTGAACACCAAGACACCACCTTCAGAATGGCTGATAAAAAATAAATCTGTCATTTAGCAGCTTCTGTTCCAATAAGCCAGTTTGTGACCTCAGCCTTCCTAATTATCTATCCCTCTGCTTGACTGGGAAGGCTTCTAGTAATAAAGGACAAAATGCTTGCTAATATCCAACAATATCTCTTTCCTAACAAACAAGAAGATATTTCTTCTGAACATCCAAAGCCTGATTAACCTTAAAGGTTATTCCAAAATGCATCCAAGCCCCTGAAAATGGGCTATACATTTTTGATTGTGTGAGAATTTTCTGCTTCAGTATGAAGATCTCCATGTTAGCAACCTCTGTGGAATCACTTCCTTATTATCTGAATGGCCTCAAATGTTAGTCATTTGGGGCAGTATTCATTCCAGTGGTAAGGAAGCTTTGGTTGACAGGTATCAAGGGAGGGGGGAAAAAAAACCCTCTGTGACCAAAAAAAAAAAAAATCCTCTGTGGGATCTCTTTCTGAGTTTTCTAAATGGAAATCTGAGGCAGGGGCATGGTTAAGTAAAGCTATTTTAGTCTTGATGCTGTCTCTTACCACAGTGGTAGGGAGAAGTAACTATAACAAAATAAAGACTGTAGGGGAGGAAAACATTTATTTTACCCTTCAAGTTTCTTCCAGCTGGTTTAGGAATTAAATTGACATGAATCAGATTAACAGGAAAAACAGAAGACATACAATGAAATTGAGACCCAAAGAAATGATCAAAGCAGACAGTTTTTATACATTTTAGAGAGAGAGACAATATATTTATGAGGACTTGACAGATGCTTGAGACCTTTAATTAGTAAGAAATTCTAAACAGAATTTGGGCTGAAGTAGTAGATTAGTAAAAAATACTAAGGTTTGTCTCTATAGCTTTCTCAGCTTTAAAGTTCCTATCTCTGCCAGTGAAGATGTCTTTTTAGTTCTTAGTACAGGGAGGGTATCTTTCATGTGGAAGTTCTTTCATCAGCCATTCCCAAGTAGCTTCATTCAAAATAATCAATATGCCACTGTGGCACATTTGGGGACAGCCTGTCCTGGTCCCCTACAGGGTAGGGTACCTAAAATTCTCATAGGGAGCAGAGTTGGAGCTATCTAGAAATGAGATCTCCTACACAGGTTCATAGACTGTCATGATGATCCAACCCAGCTTCACAGTTTAAGAGCCTGAAATTTTTTATCTGGAATCTGTTCCTCATTCCACCACCAGATTACCAGGTGACCTTGGGATACTAAACTAGCCTCTCCTGGTCTCAACTTAGGAAAGGAGTAGGGCAAATTTGTCATAAGTCTGTGGCAAGAGGGACATGAGTGTCAGAGAATTTCTTCTTATGGGTGGCAAAAAGATTTGGGTCCTTTGTCCTCTCTCTGCATAGGCTTGCTTGGCCTCCTCATAAACATCTTGCCTTAAACATCCTTCAGGTCTTCTGTGGTAACGAATCCCTTTTGATGATGAAGAACTGATTGTTTCCCCCTTGAATTTGAGAATAAGACAAAATGTCTGCTCTCATCACTTCTATTCAACATTGTACTGGAGGTCCTAGCCAGTTTAATAAGGGGAGAAATATAAATAAAAACATACAGTGAAATAAAGAAGAAAAAAATTCACTTGTATTGCAGACAACCCAGTATCTATACAGATAACCACAAAGATTCCAACATATATGATCATTGACCTTCAACAAAGGTACAAGTTGACAATTTTTATAACAAGTGATGCTAGAACACTTGAATATCTATATGTGAAAATGATAAACCTTGACCTCTACCTCAATAATATACAAAAATTAACTCAAAATAGATCACAGGCCTAAATATAATGTTGAAGCTATAAAAATTCTAGAGAAAATAGAGGAGAAAATTTTTGTGTACTTGGATTGGTCAAAGATTTATTAAATGGGATATATAAAGCATACACTATAAAACCTGGATAAATTGAACTTTGCAAAATCAAGCACTTTTGCTTTTCCAAAACACTCTTAATAAATTGAAAAGGCAACCAATGGACTGAGAAGAATATTTCCAAAACATGCATCTAATTTAAATCTTGTATCCAGAATAAAGAACTTTTATAATTCAATAATAAAATGACAACCCAATTAAAAAATTTGGCAAAAGATTTGAACACTTAACCAAAGAAGATCTATTAATGGCAAAGTACATGAAAGATTCACATCACTATTATTTATTAAGGAAATATGAATTAAATCCACAATGAGATACCACATAATTCTCATTAGAAAAGCTAAAATTAAGTGTTGATGAGGATGTGGAAGAATTGGAACTCTCTTTGCTGGTGGGAATGCAGATGGCACAGCCATTTGGGGAAATAATTTGTTTCTTATAAAGTTAAATATACATATATCATATGACCACAATTCTACTAAAAGTCATGGAAATGTATGTTCACAAAAAGATTCTTTTGTGAATGGACATAGCAGCATTATTTAAAATATCCAGAACTGTGAAGAATCTAAATATCCATCAACTGATGAATGTTTATACAAACTGGTATATCCACACAATGGAATACATCTTAGCATTAGAACCTAACAAAATAATGATGGATACAACAACACGGATAGATTTTAAAGGAACTGGTGCTGAGTGAAAGAAGGCAGTTACAAAGATTACACACTGTATGATTTCATTTACATGAAATTCTTAAAAAAGCAAAAGTGTAGTGATAAGAAAAAGGTATTTCTGTGGTTGCCGGGAATTTAGGTAATTGTATTGACTGAAAGGGCATGTCAGTTCTCTTTGGGATGGATGCTTATGGAACTTTCATAGTTGCATACATTAGTTAAATCTCACTGAATTGTGCACTTAAAATTGGTAAATTGTATATAGATTATGCCTCAAAGCTGATTTTATATATATAATACATAATAATATATATTATTTTAAATGACCATATTTAGTGTAAAAAGCTTATAGACCATCACTGACAGGAGATAAAAATTCTTAGCAAGAGACTTGGGATTCTAGTTTCTCCTTACGTCCCTGGTGTTCTTCCTTCTGGTTCTCTGGAAGGGTAAGAGAATGAAAGACACAAACTGTTTAAAGAACACACCAGACTCTTTTAAACTAAGTCCTGTATAATACAAGCTGTCATTATTTTGCACGGATCTACAGATGGACCTAAACCCTGGGCCCTTGGGCAAGGAATCTGGAAGCATTGCTGCCAATTCAAACAGTTTATCAAAATATTTTTCTGTTGAGAAATCAAGCAGCCAATCTTTAGGATTCTTGGCTGGCAAGGGAATCATCTTGGCTAAAACGCCAGTGTTTCTCCTGAAGCAAAAGCCCATGGGCTTACTAACAAGTATGGTGCAACAAAACTTGGATTACAGGGTAGAAGGGCAGCGGACACTTGTTGGTCTCTATGATATGTTACACCCTCAAAGTGTGTACATTTATACCCTTTAATTCTTATAAATTGATAACTTTCAATACGTATATCAGAGAGTAAGAAAGAATGAAAATAAATGAGTTAAGTATACAACTCAAGAAGTTAGAAAGAGAATAAACAAAATATCCTGAAGGAAACAATAGGGAAGAATTTGTAAAGATAAAAGCAGAAATTAAGGAGTTAGAAAAAAATAGAAAAATAGTAGGACCAATAAACAGATTCAAAAGTTGGATCTTTGAAAAAATAAACAAACAATAAACCAAAAATTAAATTGATGACTAGATTGCCTAATCAAGAAAAAAGTTGGAGAGCTTATAAAAACAATAAAAAACTAGTTTGTGGGAGATAATTACAGGAACTGAAGAAAACAAAATAATCACAAAAGACTCTTTTGCTCAGTTCCATATAAATAAATTCAAATTTGAAAACTTCTAGAATCATTATAAAAAGTGAACACAACAAAACCAACAGTACACTAAAAAAGATAACATTTATTAATTTAGACACTTATTCATTTAGAAGCAAAAATCCCAAACAAAATATGAGCAGCAACAAAAACAAATTAGTGGGACATTAAGAATCATACATACACCATAAGCAACTGGGATATACTCCAGGAAGTGAAACTATTCTGGGATAGTTTAATATTGGGAAATATATTAAGAAAATTTATCTTAATCATACATTGAAAGAGAAAAACCAAATGATCATCTCAGATATTGAAAAGATATTTGACATTACTGAAATAATTGAATTGATAAAATGTACTCAAGAACAGAAAAAGACATACTATATATGCACGTGTGTACATATGTCAGAAAAAAATGCATGTATGTGGACTGGGACTTATATCCCTGGCTCCCCTGGGTCTCAAGCTTTCAAATGTGGACTGAATCTCACAGTCCACAAATGTGGACTGGCTTTCCTCGGTCTCCGGTTTGCAGATTCCATAATTGCATAAGCCAATTTCTCATAATAAATCTTCTTTTAGAAACAGAACCATCCTACTGGTTCTGTTTCTATGGAGAACGCTAGCCAATATAGATTTATAAAATAAGCCCAATAGCCAGCAGCATACTTAATGGGAAAACACCACATGTATTCCTCCTGATGCCAAGGATAAAAGAGAATCTACTTCACCACTATTCTTTAACATTGTAATAAATTAATGGGCGCCTGGGTGGCTCAGTGGGTTAAAGCCTCTGCTTTCGGCTCAGGTCATGATCTCAGGGTCCTGGGATCGAGGCCTGCATCGGGCTCCCTGCTCAGCGGGGAGCCTGCTTCCCCCACCCCCACCCCGCCTGCCTCTCTGCCTCCTTGTGATCTCTCTCCCTCTGTGAAATAAATAAATAAAATCTTAAAAAAAATTAAAAAATAAATAAATTACTACCCAATGGAAGCAGGCAAAAGAAGGGTAAAAAAGAAAATTGGAAAGATAAAGGAAAATTATCAGTATTTGCAACTATCATTGTATATCTAGAAAATCCAAGAGAATCAACTGAAAATTCATTGTATATATGGGAGAATTCAGTGAGGTTATGGAGGACAAAATTAATATGCAGAAATCAATGACTTACACACATGCAAGCACCGACAAATTTTAGAGACGAGAATGGAAGATCTCGTTTATACTAGCAACAAAATGTGATAAGATATCTAGAAATAAGTATCATAAGAAATGGGCAAGGACTATAGTATATCTAAAGCACTTGAAAAAAACCTCTAATGACCGAAGACTAAAACAAGTGAATATGCAAACTACGTTTTAGGAAACCATGAAAACACATCATCAAAAATATCAGTTTAAAGTTGGGATGTAATTATTCCTGTGTCAGTGAAACTTTGGGGAAGCCCTCATTCATATGCTCCTACATTGCTGGCAAGAGTTTGAATTAGTATCATCTTATAGAAGGCAATTTGGCTAATGGTACTTATCAAGTTGGAAGCGAACATACTCTGGATGCTGAGAACTGTCCAATTCATGTCACAGATATACTCATGCAGAATAACGTAGGTGCAAAGTCACTCATTCCATCACTGTTTGTAATAATAGCAAAAGATGGGAAATAGCCTACCTGTCTGTCAGAGGGAGGCATTCACACAATGGAATAGAATGCAGGTGTAAAACTCAATACAGAGAAAAGAAAAGAAAAATGTAAGAAAGCTCTAAGTACGTGGGATAGGAATAACATCAAGGCTAGTATTAAGAAAGAAAATAAAGACACAAAATAACATGCAGAGTAAGTTACTATTCATGTAAAAGTTTGTGGGTCTGAGGAATTAAGTATTCATATTTCACTGGATATGCAGAGAAGATCTTTGGGCAAATACACAAAAAGAAATTAGTAACAGTGGTGCTGTTCTGAGGATAGGAGTTGACACTGGGAAGGATAGGAAACAGGAATGAAAGGGAAAATGTTAAGAATATGCATTTTGATCATTTGAATGGTTGATCCATATAAGACAATTAATATTCAAAATGCCCAAATCAAATTTTTAATAAAGATAAATAGATGAAATAAAATATAATAAAAGTCAATTTTTTAAAGGATTTTATTTACTTATTTGAAAGAGAGCGAGAGAGAGAGCATGAGCGGGTGTGGGGGAGCAAGAAGGAAAGTGACAAGCAGACTCCCCGCTGAGCATGGAGCCCAAGAGGAGGCTGCACGTGGGGCTCAGCGTGGGGCTCAGTCTCAGGACCCCAAGATCATGACCTGAGCCAAAGTCAGATGTTTAACTGTCTGAGCCACCCATATGCCCCAAAAGTTAAATTTTTAAAATAAATTCGAACGGGAAAAAATCTGATTAATAAAATATTAAAATATTAACAATTAATCACTGTTTAATATGTGCTGTGCCCCATTTGAGGCATTTTACATATAAGTATGAGATGGGTACTCTTATTATCCTCATTCATAGACGTGCTGTTATTATCCTCAATTACAGATGAGGAAGCTGATGCAGACAGCTAGGCTGCATGTCCAAAGTCACAACCAGGCAGTTTCCAGAAGCCTGCAGTTTCAACTGCTTGGCTAAGCGACTTCCCAGTGTGTACCACGATGACACACGGTATAGTTAAACACATTCACACCACCACCAACTCTGCCGCCACCACACCAAAACACCTGAGGTTCAGTACTTCACTGCTTCCTAGCTGATAACTTTGAAAAAGTCCCTCGGGAGATAAAGGTTCGATTTCCTCCTTTGTAAAAGGGTGATGATGATACTGTCCTATCTCTAAAGCTTGCCATGAGCTCATCATATATGTTTTCATGCGATGGGAAAGCAGATGGAAAGATCCAGAATTTAAATATAGGCTACAGGACATCAATGAGAAAAGTTGCACGAATCCATCTTTCTGACAAGAGAGAAGAGGAAAGAAAAAAAAAGTTGAGAAGCAATCCTGTTTTCCCATTGACTTCCTATGTAATTTTTGAGGAGAACTTGTTCTGGGAGACATTCTGGACCCTGGCTGTAATGAAATGACATTTAAGGAAAGAAAGGATGTATACTGCCAAGAAAAAATGGTAACTTTCTAAGAAAATATCAACAGTCACATCCAAAATAGTAACAAACTTAAAAATAATGTGACACGGGAGGAGCCAGAACCCAGTTTGCAGGGACCGCAGAACAGCCGGGAGGAGAGCAGCCCAAGCTGTGGGGTGACGAGGGCATTTTCCGGTGATCCTTCTAAAATGCATCACCTTTGGCTTTCATGAGGTGGGTTCCTACTGAGTGGGAGCTCCGTGACTCTTGGGGAGGAGGGAGGCAGAGCAAGGAGGAAGCTTTCCTTGGGGATCTAGCACAGTGATTTCACACTAAAGTTTAGCTTTAAAAAACAAAGTGCCTTTGGGGCGCCTGGGTGGCTCAGTCGGTGAAGCATCTGCCTTTAGCTCAGGTCGTGATCTCAGGGTCCTGGGATTGAGCCCCATGTCAGGCTCCCTGCTCAGCAGGGAGTCTGCTTCTCCCACTCCTTCTGCTGATCCCCTTACTTCTGCTCTCGCTTTCTCTTTCTCTCTCTCTCAAATAAATAAATAAAATCTTAAAAAAAAAATTTTTTTTCAAGTGCCTTTAACACTGTGTGCAGGTGCCTGCGTGGCATACTGCTCACACCAGAAGTCTGGGGTGGTTAGCTGGAGGTAAGGAGACCTTCGATTTACCCAATATTTCCTGCTCTGTCACATTCACAGTGAGCTCACTGGTGGTTACTCTATCCAGAGATCACCAGGACGACTCCCTCAGGACCCATGATACCCCCTCAGAATACTCATGCTAGGACTACCACCCGTAGAACCCCTTCCCTCACCTCCTACCAAGTAATAATGCTAATCACGGTTGGCTTTGATGACCTCAATGCTTCAGGAGAAAGAGTTGGGGGTTTGCTTCACCTACGTCCCATGCACACACAGTCCCAACACTGAAGTCAGACAAGTATTGATTTCAATATATTGATGACTCATTAATTAGATTTGAGATATAGAAGTATTGACACTCCTTTACCCTCATGTAAGGATTCCACAGTTTTCCCCTCTGACCCTCACAACAACGCTGTGAGGGAGGCCAGCTATGTCCATCTGAAGATGAGAAAACAGAAGCCTGGAGGGGCCCGTGATATTCCCCAGGACAGAGAAGGAATTAGAGCCCCAGACAGTGTCTAGCTGAGGACTCCTGCCCTCCCCCTCTTCTCCTGTGTCCTCCGAGGTCTTTTAGTTCTCAAGATTCTGGAACTTGAAAGGTTTGTTGACTTGAGCTCAAAGTGGTCCCTGTGGTGTGACAGGCCTAGGGTACCCTGCCCTCTTCACCAGCAGAGAGTTCCCTTAAGGCAAGACAGACCCACAGCCAGGAACGGGTACATAATATCCATCTCTTGGTGTGTTAAAGTGGCAGAAGTTTACCCAGTTTGGGAACTCACCAGGCTATAGTTCTGGGTCTCCCTTCTCTCTCCTGATTATTGACATCGTGTTATTCTCTGATATAAAACTGGAGGCAGATTAAAATGAAAGCCACCACCACCGCCACACACGCAAGCATACCCACCCGCTCATGAACAATCTGGAGTCAGTTATTTAACAAATATTTGCTGCGGACTTTCTAGATATCAGGCTTTATTCTAAATGTTGGGAACACAGCAAGTGACAGCACAAACAAAACCCTTTTGCCTTCTTGGTACTTACATCCTAATGGAGAGATTTAGAAATAAATAAGATTTAAAAACTAAATATTTAAAAACATTTACCTGCTGTCATTCCCTCAAATCACACCTTCTAACCCTCTGAGTCTCCAGTTTCTAGAGCTACATTTCTTCCTTGGTCTTGGTTTCTAGCACTGAGCTCTATTAAATCACCTTATATGCCACTCTTCTCCAAACATTGAGTCAGCCCCAATTTGGTCGTCTCCTGAGAGCTGGGACCCTCCCCTGAATCCCATAACATGGAACCCACCCCCCCTTCATGTGCATTCCATGAAACATCTTGGGAATTGTGCTCACATACCCCATCGCCTTCCCCCATTAGCTGGATTGCAAGGCAAGATGGCTCCGTCGTGCCCAGGATGCCTGACTGTGTACTTGCTTCTGGATGCTCCATTCCACCTTTGATCAGACCCTCGGTCTTGTCAGGCCTTCAGTCTTTGTAGTGGGAGCAACTCTAATCCAAGGGTTGTTCAAGAATTGATATACCAAGGGAAGGACCTAGCAATTCCCCAGCGGGACCTATGATTCCACTCTGAAATCTACTACCCATGTTGGTGGGTTTGGTAACCCAGCACCACCTTGGGCTTTGGTTTCCTTTGAGGTCAGAGCTCACCTTCTGTTCTCTTCGCCTCCGTCTCTCTGGAGCACCGCTCTGCAGTCACTCATGTTCTCTCTCTGACGTTCCAGGCTTTCAGCATCCCTGCTCCGCCCCCTCTGAGATTATTCTTTCTCCCCAATCCAGCGCTTCCCGGCCACTACCCAGCAAACCCATGCACAGCAAGAGGCACGCGCCCCAGTTATCCCCAAGCACAGGGAAGAAAGTAGAGGCTTGAAGAGGCAGAGGAGCATCCTACTGGTTACAGAATGGATTAGAGACGGGAAAGAACCCAAATTCATGTCTCCAGCCCCAGCTCTTTCCTTTGTTCTGGTCCTCATTGCTGAGGACAAGTAGGAACTTACTGGTGACCTAACCTTATTTGGAGCAAAAGTGTCAAAGCTTCTTCTTTCCTTAATCTTTCCCTCTTTATCTGCTGTGACTAGGGCATTCTCTTTGTCTCTCTCTTTTTCACACACACACACACACATACACACACACACCCCCAGAATGATGGGGAAGTCAGAGGGCTGAGATACGGAAATTAATGCATCACAGATCGCCATCTCCCGATGAGCTTGCANCTAACCTTATTTGGAGCAAAAGTGTCAAAGCTTCTTCTTTCCTTAATCTTTCCCTCTTTATCGGCTGTGACTAGGGCATTCTCTTTGTCTCTCTCTTTCTCACACACACACACATACACACACACACCCCCAGAATGATGGGGAAGTCGGAGGGCTGAGATACGGAAATTAATGCATCACAGATCTCCATCTCCCGATGAGCTTGCTGGAGGAACAGCTACAGATGTGCTTTTGCTAGCTAGAAAGATATTTGACTTTTTGGGCCCCTCTCCAAAACCTGGGTGTGAGCACTCATTTAGATAATGTCTACAAAGACTGCCGAGCTCTTCAAAGGTCAGCATCACACTGCTCTGCATGACTCTAACAAGGAGACCAGCTTACACCTTGACAGCCAAGATAGTTTTCATCCTGGCCAGTAGTCAGAAAGGGAGGAGAGTGGAAATCAAAAATCATCCTGATGTCCACCTTGCTCTGAGTATGCATACTGATGTTAAATGAGTCAGACTGGTTTCAACAGCAGCTTGTGTGTTACATTTGTGAAAGCTACCGCATCCGTGGAGATTTGTAGGCATCAAAGAGTGGGCTGCAGTAAGCTGTCCTGAGCCCAACTAAATTACTGATTGCTGAAGTTTCAAGAACGATTCACCTTTGGAGCACAAGGCTTCTATGCAACAACTGGAGGAAAGAACCCCAACAAATAAATAGAACCCACCTAAAAAAAAAAAAAAAAGTCCTGCAAAAGGACAGCCTAATAAAATGCATGTGTTCAATTGATCCGGGAGAGATATTATTTTGCTCTGGCGAATTACATTTATATCTAAGCATCATATTTTCAAATAGAATCGTGTTCTCAGCCCAGCATCACTGGGGAAGGCAGACAGTGTCCTGAATGTTCAACAATATACCATTCAGATTCCTTTTATTAAACTCTCATTTCACTGGGATAGCTCCTTTGAGAGAGATGTGCTAGGAAATCAGTGAACCATCACCACATAATTATATCATGCATATTAACTATGCCTGCTTACGCATTCACGACGCAGTCGGCCTGAGCTTAATGCTGCACGAGGAAAGCAAGGACATCAGTAGCTCGGCAGCTTGAGAGAGTTTGGGGTTTTCTTTTTTTTCTTTTTCCCTCGCTTCTTCCCTTCCTGCTTTTTAAATCAAATAAGAGAGGGAACAAATCAAAGTTCTTCTGTCCTCCTCACCTGCCTGCAATGCTGCCACTTCAAAAGTGCATTACTTGGTACTTTTTCTCGACAGAGCCCTGCATGATCAATGGGAAATGATGGCTACGTCACCCAGCCCCGACTTTGCTCATTACCTTGCATCCTCCCCATCGCCAATCCCAACACCAGGACTGCCTCAGATGCTGGGCTTCTTTGGGACCTGCCTGATTACTCTGGAAACAGGAAGATGGTACCAGCTCAAAAATCAGATGATGTTAGGATTTCTTATTACGAGGTTAAAGGGGAAACCATTACCTTTTATGACTGGACAACCACATGGAGTTTATTTTGAAAATGGCGGCTGTGGAGACAAGAAACATGTCTGAGCACATAATTTTATATAATTATGGTGAGATTTGGGATAAACCAAAAATGTTGATCCCAAATTCTTGTAGCTGATGAGATGTTCATGCTTTCATTCCTTTAAATACATTTAAGGAACAGCTACTTGGTCCTGTGTCCTGTGCCAGGTACATTGGAAATTTGACTTGGAAAGAGAACCTGCTTATAAGAGGCTGGTAGTCAATCACCAGGCCGAAGAAATGTGTATGGATGACTCTGATAGCAAATAGCCACCAGCAGGTTCATAGAGCATGTGGGAGTTCAAAAGAGGGAGAGGTTCCCTTGGCTCAGTGATCCAAGGAAGCCCTAAAGAAAATGAGATCTGATCTGGGCCTTGAAGCCTTAGTAGAAATGCATACATGGAAGATGCAAGGAGGAAGAAAAGAAAATTCAGACAGAAGGAGTCACAGGTGCAAAGACCGACCTGGAGAGCATGCGTCAGGAGCCACTAGCACGACTCGGGGGACCGACCGGTGCCCGAAGTGAAGTAGCAGACATTCGAATACTGGGTATCAGGAGGTTTCAAAGTGCCTGACAATTTCAAACACAGAGAAGCCAAACCTAGGGGCGGTCCTTAACCAGAAGTTGTTCTGCTTTGTGTCATGTGACCCTGTTACCCTGCCTGGAGGTGGCCCCTTTGCTTGGACCGCATCCCCTGTCTGCATGCGTATGACTGGCCACTCTCCATTGCCCTGGGGCCTCAGCTGGTCGGTGGGGAGCATTGTCGGGGCTGGGGTAGCTCGCCATCCCAGACAGAGTTAATGCACCACTCAGCCAGCTTCTCCTCACCTGTTTCAGTGTCTCTGTCCGTTTCAGTGTCTCTGTGTCCCAAGCCTAATTTGTCACAGTGCGGATCTGTGGGACTGGCCTGAGCCAGGTGGACATTCCTGGTTTCATCTTGTGTGACTGCAGAGGATCGCAGCCCCCAAACAAATACAACAGCCGGGGGCCACCCCTTCACCTACTGCGAATGGTACAGGTACTTCCCGGAGAGAAGTGACACCAGCAGCTATCTTTACTTCAAATAAGTATGTTTCTTCATGTCACAAACGTCTACCCACATTTCAGACAATAAGGAAATGTACAATGCACTTTGGAAATTATGCCAGAAGTGGTAAAAAAAAAAAATGTGAAAGTGTTAGCATTTACGGAGACCACCTGCTGTTCTATGGAAGATTCCTGCAAAGGAAACAGCTCATAAGGCTGCACTGCTGATGAATGAGACGTTTCCCTCTCTCGGCAACCCTGTCTGAGATTCAGCAAGCAATAATGCACCTCACTTCCCTGCACCCTCGCATCTCTAGCTGTCTGCTAACTAGGAAAACACAATCTTATATGCATTCAAACCATTTGTAGTATAGAGAACATATTTCATGCACTCACTTACATAAATTTATCAGTGTTCCTGTAAATTTTCATTGGCCAAGGGCAGAGGGCTTTTTTTTTTTCATGCAGCCCCAAAGGGGCTTTGGTTTTGTTTTTTAATTTGTCAGAGGGAGAGAGTACGAGAGAACACACACAGAAGAAGAAGCAGGCTCCCTGTTGAGCAAGGACCCCAAGGTAGGACTCGATCCCAGGACCCTGGAATCATGACCTGAGCCGAAGGCAGACTCTTAGCCAACTGAGCAACTCAGGTGTCCCTTGAGTTTTATTTTTATAGGGCACATGGTCTGATGAACAGGATCAGTAGAGATGGGAATTTTACCAGGTAATCGTTTAAAAGGGACGTGCAAGTAGGTATTTTTAAAAACTGCTCCTAAAATGCTACCACAGAGTCCTCTGTTCATACACACGGTGTCCGATTATTTTAATGTGTTAGTATTGACTGTAAGCTCCTTTCCCTGGGCAAGGACACATGGCTCCTGATTACTGCTGCTTTCAACTTGCTATTCTTTTACTATGATGAGCTTGCCCCAGCAGTTAACTGATTAACAAGACATATTGAATATTGTATGTGTGTTTTACACACTATCTCACACACACACACACATACACCCACACCCCAAATGGCCAAGAGTCAAGCTTTTCATCCTCAATGAAATACATGCCCAATTTTTAAAAAGATTTTATTTATTTATTTGAGGAGGGGGGAGAGGAAGAGAGGGAGCGNGACTGGCCTGAGCCAGGTGGACATTCCTGGTTTCATCTTGTGTGACTGCAGAGGATCGCAGCCCCCAAACAAATACAACAGCCGGGGGCCACCCCTTCACCTACTGCGAATGGTACAGGTACTTCCCGGAGAGAAGTGACACCAGCAGCTATCTTTACTTCAAATAAGTATGTTTCTTCATGTCACAAACGTCTACCCACATTTCAGACAATAAGGAAATGTACAATGCACTTTGGAAATTATGCCAGAAGTGGTAAAAAAAAAAAAATGTGAAAGTGTTAGCATTTACGGAGACCACCTGCTGTTCTATGGAAGATTCCTGCAAAGGAAACAGCTCATAAGGCTGCACTGCTGATGAATGAGACGTTTCCCTCTCTCGGCAACCCTGTCTGAGATTCAGCAAGCAACAATGCACCTCACTTCCCTGCACCCTCGCATCTCTAGCTGTCTGCTAACTAAGAAAACACAATCTTATATGCATTCAAACCATTTGTAGTATAGAGAACATATTTCATGCACTCACTTACATAAATTTATCAGTGTTCCTGTAAATTTTCATCGGCCAAGGGCAGAGGGCTTTTTTTTTTCATGCAGCCCCAAAGGGGCTTTGGTTTTGTTTTTTAATTTGTCAGAGGGAGAGAGTACGAGAGAACACACACAGAAGAAGAAGCAGGCTCCCTGTTGAGCAAGGACCCCAAGGTAGGACTCGATCCCAGGACCCTGGAATCATGACCTGAGCCGAAGGCAGACTCTTAGCCAACTGAGCAACTCAGGTGTCCCTTGAGTTTTATTTTTATAGGGCACATGGTCTGATGAACAGGATCAGTAGAGATGGGAATTTTACCAGGTAATCGTTTAAAAGGGACGTGCAAGTAGGTATTTTTAAAAACTGCTCCTAAAATGCTACCACAGAGTCCTCTGTTCATACACACGGTGTCCGATTATTTTAATGTGTTAGTATTGACTGTAAGCTCCTTTCCCTGGGCAAGGACACATGGCTCCTGATTACTGCTGCTTTCAACTTGCTATTCTTTTACTATGATGAGCTTGCCCCAGCAGTTAACTGATTAACAAGACATACTGAATATTGTATGTGTGTTTTACACACTATCTCACACACACACACACACACACACACACACACACACACATACACCCACACCCCAAATGGCCAAGAGTCAAGCTTTTCATCCTCAATGAAATACATGCCCAATTTTTAAAAAGATTTTATTTATTTATTTGAGGAGGGGGGAGAGGAAGAGAGGGAGCGGAGAATCAGATGACATATTCTAACTAACCCTTAGAACAAAAGGATAGTCTTTCCTAAGGAAATATTGATATTTCCAAGTTTAATTGGGTATAAAAGTTTAAATGGTAGGCTGTATAGTTTTTACCATCATGGTTGCAAAATTCTTTGGGTTTGACTTTTAACCAGGACACTCATTCCTTATACATAGACCAGGTGAAGGAAAATGTTCACTTTCTACCAAATCGCTACTCTTTTAAATATCCATTCAGTTCTTTTAGAAAGTATCAGCTCTACATCAGTTGCTTTACTAAAGGTTATTATATATTTCTGAAAGATATTTCTTTAATATCTCTCTCCAATATTTAGTAATACCTCTTTCAAACCTGAATTTATATAGTGAAAGGAACCAGCCGCAGAGAACAGGAAATTGTCAACCTCATCTTAGAGCTTATGATAAAATTTCGAAAGCCCAAATCTTGAATCTCTAAACTGGGAAGTTTTCTTGTTTTATTTGCCCCTCCAAAGGAAGTACACTCACTGTCTTACTGTAGACATAAAACCAGAGGAGACAAGTCCATCTCTTACTCCCACAGCTCTGGCAGACACTGAGTTCCCTCTGAGTCGGACTCTGAGACCACCGCCAACTCCAGTGACCTTAGCAAACCCTGCCCGTCTGTCACCCTCACGCATCCCACGATGACGATGATGGGAGATGGTAGAAATTTTATCTCATGCAAACTAGAGCCCTCAACATTAGAAGCCTCTAAAATATAAAACTAAATATTCTATCGCTTTTGAAAAAGCTCCAGGTAAACGGCATTACCCACCCACCCCACCTGATGATGCGTCTCCTTCCTTTTTCCCCAGCCAGCCGGGAGCACGCGGAGGGGGTGTGGCCAGCACACACGTGTGAATCGGGGACTTCAGTGAAAATGGAGCTGTCAAAAGCTGGGGTTTTTTACAACAAGCATCCCCAAAGCCATTCCCTGAGGTGGTGCTGGTCTGGAACCAGTGGGGGTGGGGTGGGGACTTTCCCAATGACTCCACTTTCTAGGCCCCTGACCTTGAACAAGGGACGGTAGTAACCCCCTTATCCGTGATTTCACTTTCTGTGGTTTGTTACCTACGGGAAGCAGATGACCGTGGGAAGGTCGATAGCAGCCCACCCCTGCGTCCCAGTCCCCACGTCATTCCCCTCACTTATCTTATCAAGTAAGCATTTTACCACCTCACATCATTACAAGAGGAAGGGTGAGTATACTCAGATATCACGAGGGGCAGGGGAGAGATCGCACTCACGTAACTTTTCCTGCAGTACATGGTTATAATTGTTCTATTTTATTATTACTGCAGTCGGTCTCCTACTGTGCCTCATTTATAAGTGAAACCTCATCATAGGTCTGTATGTATAGGAAAAAAACAGTATAAATAGGGTTTGGTACTCTCCGTAGGTTCAGGAATCCACTGGGGGTCTTGGTATAACCCCCATGGATGGGAGAGGTGGGCAGCGTGCTGCTCTATGTAATAGCTTTCTGCTTCAATTTCTTAATCTATAAACGGGATGATTGTCTCCACCTCAGAAAATTATAAGAACAAAACGAATAGCACTTGTAAAATGCTCACCGTATTACCTATACACACTAAGTAATAAATGCTAGTTCATTATTATGATAGTTCAATAAAAGCATTAGCAATAAATGTTAGCTCATACCACTGTTTACTTCTTCCTATAATTAATTTCTAGTTCCCAAGCTTTTCAAGGACCTCAGCTCGGACCTAATCATTTAAATTACACCTCACCGCCCCCTCCTGTCCTCGGTTACCACTGAAAAATACAATGTCCCCTCCCTATGTTCAGCTAGTTCATTTTGGGATCTGTGAAAATTTGAGAGGAGAAAGCCAGGTGAGGACTACCTCATGAAGGGGAAGGACATTCTCTCACTGGTTTGCTCTAGCTGAGGGGGGAAAAAAAATCACCTGAAATGTTTGCTCTGAAAAATGAGTAGAAAAAGAGGATCTCCTTTAATATTTGAGTGTTTTATCTTACCTAATGAGTGTAAAAATTCCTTTTTATTATTATTATTTTTATTTATTTATTTGACAGAGAGAGAGAGAGATCACAAGTAGGCTGAGAGACAGGCAGAGAGAGAGAGAGGAGGAGGTAGGCTCCCTGCTGAGCATGGAGCCCGATGTGGGCCTCGATCCCAGGACCCTGAGATCATGACCTGAGCTGAAGGCAGAGGCTTTAACCCACTGAGCCACCCAGGTGCCCTGTAAAAATTCCTTAAACTGGCTTCTTTTCAATGTAGATAGTGATGAATGTATATGTGTGACCGTAAGGCTACTAGTGACTAATAAATTGATCCACTGATCGTTTACCCAAAGAGTTCTTTCAAGGAACAGAAGACTCTGGGCAGTTTCCTTCTTCCTAACACAACTCTATCTTACTTAGTTTTACTTGGGGTTCCTGGTATGGGGCACAGAAGTGGGACGTCTCAAAGTTTACCTCTTTGTCCTTGGACCACTGAGGAACTGGAAGGGAAATATGTCCATCAGCTTCACCGGATTAGAGCTATGTTCAAATCACCATCGACTGTTTAAATTACAGTGAAGCTCCAAATAAGGCAAAGAGAAGGGTGCTGAAAATAAATTTGGCAAGAGGAAGTTCCATTTTACTTTATCATCCTTTTCCAAAAAAAGCCTTAGGAATGGGACCTGGAATGAAAAGTAGGTATAAGGGCACACAAATCATGAGTGATTTTCCCAGCACGCCAACCTGAGCAGGTGGAGCATTCTGAGGAGGGCTGAGGTGGCAAATGGCCCAGCTGTAGCCGTTTGCCCCACGAAGCAAGCTGGCGAGGCTTTTCTACAGTCTTCCACGTCAACACTGGCCTCCTCTCAGTAACTGCTCCAGTGTGCTACGTGTGGGGAAGAAGAGCGCACACACAGGGAGGCTGTCCTGCTGTGGGGCATCTCCTTCCACAGTCCCAGAAGCTGTGTCTGGGGTTTAGGGTGCAGCTGGCAACAAGCCATCCTCCTCTCTGCGCAAGACCTGGAACACAGGTCTGGAGCGGGGCTGGGCATGATGACAAGTGGAGAGCATGTCCCACTGTCTTTCCTATTTTTCTGAGAGCCTTGCTGAGAAATGGGAAGTCCCCGGATGTAAGCCTGAAGTAACAGACTGACAGGGGAGAAAAGTGTGGAATGGATTGCAGGGGGAGGGTTCACTAGTCTCTGAGGGGCTAGCAGGCAGATTTCTGAAGAGCACTCATTCCCCGAGGTCTCTGCTCCTCAGCCACTCAGTACCTCTACTGTCATTTTCATCACTGCCTGACATAGGCATGCATTCACTTGCTTACCTGGCAACCACAGCCAGAGTGTAGCCCCCCACATAGAACCAAGGCTGCTTTGTTCACGGCTTTATCACAGCACCTAAGACAATGCCTGCATTGTAGCAGGTGTTCAGTATGTAACTACTGAGTGTATGGGTCAGTCTGTTACCACTGTTAGACAGTTTGAGTACTAGACTCCTGGAAACAGAAAAGGATCCCCGACATCAGCTTCACAAGAGTCCAATCTCATTTCCGCAAATGAGGAAACTGAGGCTCGGATTTTGTTTGCTTCAAATCTCGCTGAGCCCAGGAGAGCAAACTGAGGCTCAGCGGACCACTGCTCAGCTCATCCTTTGTAAACATACACAATTTGACTGAAAACAATGACACAGGACAGGTTGATGGAAAGAAACTGGACAGGACTTTCCCAGACTGTCCTGGGACATTGCCCAAATGCAAAGGGGAGCCCTGATCCGGGAGAAACAGAATGAATGAGGACGAACAGCAGCCACTGTACTCATGTCAGATAGGCTGCACACCCAGGGATGGCCGTGCAGTACAGCAGATGGCCACTGAGATGGAACAGCCGGTTGCAGGGGTCCAAGGTGAGAGCCCTGGTGAAGACCATCTCAGTAAGTAGAGTGCTAGGAGCACAAGGAGGAGGAAGTAAACTTGGGTTTAGGTGGCGTGCTTCCCAACTCAAAAATGAGCCACCACTAGGTGGTCTCAAGTTGGTTCATGATTGCCTAAGGACACAGGATGGAGATCATGCCTTAGCCTTCAGCAACCACACAACCGTATTGCCAAGGACTGTCTATACCTGCACATAAGGGAATGTGCTTGCTTTGTAAACAGGAGTATCCCACTCTCAATTCACTCAGTTCCGAACTAAGTAGGTCCACACAATTCTGGGGCTCGGTCAGTAGGACCATTTATCACACAAAGTAGTGTCCTCCAAGTTAGCACTTGTAAGCAATTATGGCAATATTTTGGCTTCCAGTGAATCACTTATTGTTTTATTTTACATTTTCAGCATAAAGATATGAAAAACGTAATAAGCTTCATTTGGAAAATATTTTTTAAATGTCAGGGAGATATCAAGATGTTCCACAGGCAATTGACTAAATTGTCTAAAGATGTTCATATTAATATGGGTAGAGATAAAGATGTGAAAGCCACCATATTGTGTGGACAGTGTTTGAAGACATAGTCCTGCAGGAATCTTTCAAGAGAAGAGGGGAGCCAAGAACTGAACTGTGAAGAATATCAACATTTGAGAGATGGACAAAGAAAGGAAGGAAACCAAGGAATCGTCTGACGAAAACAAAAGCATGATGTTTCTATGGATGGAGAAGATGGAAAGAATGTTTTAAGAAGAAAGGAATGGCCAACAGTGTGGCTCCTATTTACAAATGTGTTCATTCAACAAATATTTATTGAGTATCTGTTATGTGCAGAGACCCCGTTCTAAGCACCAGGAATTCAATCAAGAATAAGACAGATAGGGGCACCTGGGTGGCTCAGTGGGTTAAGGCCTCTGCCTTTGGCTCAGGTAGTGATCTTGGGGTCCTGGGATCGAGCCCCACATCGGGCTCTCTGCTCCACAGAGAGCCTGCTTCCTCCTCTCTCTCTGCCTGCCTCTCTGCCTACTTGTGATCTGATCTCTCTCTGTGTCAAATAAATAAATAAAATCTTAAAAAAAAGAATAAGACAGATAAAGTTGTTCCTCTTGTAGAGTTTGTGACCTAGTGCGAATTCATACAGATCAAGTCAGATAAGGAAGGAATGAAAACCGTCCTCAAGTGTGCCCATTGGGTAGGTGGTCCCTGGAAAATTCCAGGAAGCCTTGAAGGAATGAGAGTAGACAGAGGGGTTTGGGATTATACACGAGCTGGGACAGCGATAGGACAAGACTGTTCCTTCTGGTTATTAAGAATATTTGGGGATCCGAGTGGGGGGAGAAAGAACCAGCAGAGAGAGAAACCAATGCCCCAGGAAAGAAGATAAAAACACACAGAACACATTTATAAACACATGCATGAGTAAATATAGCTTGTTGTGGTGCAAATTCTACTCCAAGAATAGAAAGGAGGTTGAATTTGGCCAACACTCCCTGAGTGCCTTATTACGTGTCGAGCGCTCTGCTAGATTCAGGAGGATACCCCTTGATTCTAAGGACCTTTCAGTCCAGTACAACAACCAAATGAGAGTAAGTAAAAATGACCATTATTATGTATTGAGTGAGACACTGTTCTCAGTACTTACAGGGCATATCACACATAATCTTCCTAGCAAACCATGCAGGAAGGATGATTATTGTCCCCGCTTTGACAGATGATGCCACGGAGGGACAGAAGGGTGAAGTACCTGGCCCTAGACACAGCCGGGTGAATAATGGCGTCAGCAATCAAACAAGACAGTCTGAGCCCAGAGCCCCAGCTCTCACCAACAGAAGTTAATCTTACTTGCTTTTGTTTGTCCCCATGCAACATTTTCCCTGATACGATGTCTCTTTTCAGGTGAGGTGGCTACTTGCCAACGCCTAAGCCCTTCAAGTCAAGCTGCTGGTGCATCTGGAAAGTGAGTTCAAAATGAATGTTTGTCTTACTTTCGCAAACTCAGTGTGACAAACGAATTACCTGCTTCAAGAAGATGAGCACGTGGCCTGCTGGGGATTATGGTTTGAGCGGAAGGGCTGGCACCTGACAAGCTCCTCTCTGCTTTCCAAAACCTTGCCGGTCATGGAAGGCTCTTCCAAACAGAAAGTCTCTCAAGACCTTCAGAGCACTGTGACTCTCGTTACACCTGCCACCTGACTCAACCCAGATGAAAATAGTGGAGTATAGAGAGAGACGCAATAAAGCAAGCCGTAGGAAACATACAGAAGTGGAATGAGGTGGAAGACTTTAAGGGTGTTTTATTCTCCAGAGAACATCAGGTTTAAGAAGAAAATGAAAATGAAGTCCCAGAGGACACAAACCATTACAGTCTATCAAAAAACAGCCCAAATATTTAGATAAGCAAGCCTAAAAATAATAGTATGTTCCACTCAAGCCACCCCAGTAAATCCCACTAGCAATTTTTTTAAAATTGACAAAAGAATGATTAAGTTAATTTGAGAAAAAAGAGAAAATATTTAAAAAGAAAAGAATGCTGGGGTGCAAGTTGGGGGTGCTAGAGAAAGAGACACTTGCCTTACCAGACCAGAAGCTAAGCTACGGTAACCGAAATGCTGGGGTTCTGGGGCAGAACTAGGCTGACAGATCAACGGGACAGAAAACGGCCCTGAGAAAGACACAAGTGTACAGAGGAATTTCGTGTATTATTAAGCTGTCATTTCGAATCAGTAGAGAAATGAAAAATTTTCCAATAAATGGTGTTAGGACAACTAGCTAGCAGTTTGCATAAAATTTAATTTAGATTCTTACCATGGGTCTTATTCTAAAATAAATTCAGGGTGGATTAATTATTTAAATGTAAATCAAATGCATAAAAACACTAGAAGAAAATTTAGGTGGATACTTTTACAATTCTGATGTGAAGAATTTTCTAATCACATCATCAGAATGAGAAACCATGAAGGATCAATTTGAACACGTAAGAATTCAAAATATTTGTATAGCAAAACCCACTGTCACCAACATTAAAAGAGAAAAAAGGTTAATAAAACATATGGCACAGCCTCTTTGACAGGATCCTAAGAAAAATAAGATGCTCGTGCTTCTCTGGAATAAAGGGCGGTCTCAAGAAACTCTTCTGAGGACACTCTCAGTCAGGAGCTCTTAGGTGCCAAGGACACAGCTAAGCAGGGAGATGAGTTTCCTGCTCTCACTGAGCTTATGATCCAGTGATGAGTGAGGCAGATAGGAAAAAAACGTCTTTCATGTCACGCAGAGATGAGCAATATGATTAAAATGAAGCCCCGTGCTCCTGAGAGATTAGTGGGGGGTTGGTGAGGAGCAGGGGGTCAGGGAAGGTCATTTTGAGGAGGTAATCATTAACCGAGGTCCAAAGGACAATAAGAAGCAACAGAAAATTAAGGCAAAGGTTTTCCAAGTGGGGAAGCAGCCAGTGTGAGGCATGGCATGACAGAGGAAGAAGCAGGCCTGTGTGAGGGGGTGAGAGAAAGCCTGTGAAGGGAGCCCAGTGGGAGCAGAGGCTGAGGACTGGTGCAGGCTGCAGGTCACAGCTTTGGGAGCGCTGTTATCTTTTATTTGACATGTGAGGGAAGCCATTGGACCTTTGAAGTAGGGGACTGACTTCTGACTCCCTGAAGGAAGACATTGCTGCCTCAAAGTGCTTTGAGATTTCCACCAGAGGCTACCAAAGCCAAAGCACATGGTGAGGTTCTAGGCATGTCCCCCTCAGAATCAAATCACAACATGAGAAGAATCCATTCAAAATAGCAGAATGGAAATGCCAGTCTCCAGAATGTTCCACAGGGTATCATATATAAAGAATCGCAAGGCTCCTAACCAATTCTGAGGTCCATCTACTATCTTCAGCCATTTGCTCTTTTTTCCACTTCATTTTTTTAGGCTTTGCCAACCCAGTCCAGTTAAAGGCCAATTTTATATATACTTTCTGTTTCAGAATCTGAGCTCTTTTTGAAAGCTCGTTGTTTTATAAGCAGATACCTGAGCTTTTTTTTTTTTTTTAATTTCAGTTGTCATGAATATCTGAAAATTCACCAGAAACCCAGCTTTTTCATTTCTTGGATTAACCAAGAAGAATCATGCACCTTTCAGAAAGAGCTCACCTGTGACTGGGGAAGAGACTTGCATAGAAATGGACATAAGTGTCTGTGCTTGTGTGCACACACATGAGTGTGGGGGGTTGTGGAGATGTGCAGAGGATCACGACACCCAACTAGGTGACAGACAACTACAGGTAGCCCAAACTCAAATCCACCTCCTCATTACCCAGCTGCGACTTCATCCCCCTCTCTCCCATTCAAGAAAGCAGTTCTGGGGCGCCTGGGTGGCTCAGTCATTAAGCGTTGGAGTCTTGATTTCGGCTCAGGTCAAGGTCTTAGGGTCCTGAGATCAAGCCCCAGTCAGACTCTGCGCTCAGTGGGGAGTCTGCTTGAAGATTGTCTCCCTCTGCCCCTTCCCCCATGAGTATGCATGCGCGCTCTCTCTCTGGAAAGAAAAAAAAAAAGAAAGAAAGCAGTTCTATGAATTGAGAGAGATTAAAAAGATGGATGACTATGTTGAAAACTCGGCAGAAGAAATGATCCCAGTCTATTCGCCCTGAATCCTATCATGATAGAATTCAATTCAAATTTCAAAAGGGACATGAAATTGTTTTTTCCAGCAAGCATAGGCCCAAAAGATAGAAAAACCTGAAATACGCTGTGTGTTAGTAAAACAAAAGTTACTATAAACCGTAAGTAATTCATAGAAACAACAGGTAATTCATAGGTAGCGATGAATGATCGTTCAGTAAACTCATCATCCCATGAACTGATTTCGAGCGATTAGGTCTGCTCCACTCGGGTGTGCTTGCTCCTGTTTCAAATCTCATCCTAAGCGCTTACTGAGCCTTAGCTCTTGCACTGAGACAATGCAAGGTTGTCAGACCCAATCCCTAAGACTGAAGGAGGGTGGGACACATCTCCTGCTAAGTCTCTGGAGCCCACAAACGGAGCATTGCTGCCAGAGCCCCGACCTGGAACAGCCCCCACTCCATGGGAGCTCAGATATTCGTTTTATTTACAGTGTAAAAAAAATATATACTATTTTGCTAAATCATGGTTTTGACTTATTTGAAATGAAATCACAGCAAAGCTACTTTATTGTTATAGAAGTTTTGAATATATAAAGAAAGTAGACAGGGGCACCTGGATGGCTCAGTTGGTTAAGCAGCTACCTTCAGCTCAGGTCATGATCTCAGGGCTCTGGGATCAAGTCCTGCTTGGGCTCCCTGCTCAGCAGAGAGTCTGCTTCTCCTTCTCCCTCTCCCCCTTCCCCCACTCATGCTATCGCTCTCTCTCTCCCAAATAAACAAAATCTTTAAAAAAAAGAAAAAAAGTAGAGTTTTAGAAAAAAAAGTCGTATTTTATTTTTTAACACGTCATTCTTATTAAGTGAAACACTGGTTCTAGAAGCTGCTTTTTTTCTATATTTTTCTAAAACTTTTCCTCAAAGGAGCCCTCTCTGTCCTCTGTACTACATTCATTTGACCGACCCGGAGTATCTGCCATGTGCCAGCTAAGTCTGACCCAGTCTACGGCTCAGAGTTCCTGTTTCCTTGGGGTCTCTCAGGGCTGCGACCAGCAAGGACATCAGCAGGTGTAATTACTGCCATGACGATGTTCTCCGGAGCTCGGGCAGGGTACAGAGGATCAGCAGATCCTACCCCTTCCCTCCTGGGACCTTTATCTCGTTTCCGTTCAAAGTATAGAGTGAAAGGCATCTTCAGTTAAACTTGATTGCCGTGATTATGCTGATTCTGGTTAAGTGAGCCACCATGCAGGAAATGACACTAATGACTAGAACATCTGACCGGTGGGGGCTGATGCATAATCCAATAAACTCATACGCATCAAAGTAAAATAATCAGACCTATTAAGGAACCCATCAGGCACGAAGCAAGTGCGAAAAGGGGAAAGGAGCATATGCTTTGGCAGCAGTCCTGAACGTCTGACTAAACACACAAAAACATACACGCACATGATGACAGAGGCACGTACTTTCACGCGCAGGCTTGCTCACACTGTCCATCACACGTTCACAAACATTCACATCACACACTCAGACACACTCCGGTATGTATTGAAGGGGAGAGGAATATGCCGCCCCAAAATCTGCCTCTTTGGCATAAGGATTATTCGGGGCTGGTAGTTTTTTGTTTTTTTATTTTTGTTTATTTATTTGAGAGAGAGAGAGAGAAGGTGTGAGCTGGAGGGACAGAGGGAGAGGGAGAGAGAGAATCTCAAGCAGACTGCATGCTGAACGTGGGTCCCAGGACCCTGACATCAGGACCTGAGCCGAAACCAAGAGTCGGATGCTTAACTGACTGTACCGCCCAGGGGCCCCTGGGGCTGGTTATTTCTAAGAAACAGCAGACACTGGAGAAGCTCTGAAAAATGAATACTCTTTTGTGAGACATTTCCGTTTACGAGAGAAATCTCCTTTTGTAAGGGCAGCCTTCTCTTGGTTCCAGGAAGAGTAGGATAAGGATATCTCTAGAAACTCTCAGCAATGAAGAAAATGAGGACTTAAATCTTCAAAACAGCCTTGCCCCCTCTTACTGTGCTTTTCCTGGTCGCCTCCCCTGACTGGCCTGCCTTCTCCCCACCGACACCTTCTCTTGTCTTTGGCTGGGTGGGGTACATAGGGGATGGCGTGAGCTGTTGCAGGAGTTACTCCGTCTCCCATGGGGTTCTCCTATGCATGGGGGAGGTGCATATGATAATCAACTTCTGTTTGTTTTTCTCCTGTTAATCTGTCTTTTTATTTATTTATTTATTTTTTAAAGATTTTATTTACTTATTTGACACAGAGAGAGAGATTACAAGCAGGCAGAGAGGCAGGCAGAGAGAGAGGAAGAAGCAGGCTCCCTGCCGAGCAGAGAGCCTGATGCGGGGCTCGATCCCAGGACCCTGAGATCGTGACCTGAGCCGAAGGCAGAGGCTTTAACCCACTGAGCCACCCAGGCGCCCTCCGTCTTTTTATTAAGGGGTTTCTCAGCAAAGAATCTAGAAGGATAGAAGGAAAATTAATTTTCCTTCTCTACGATATACAGCCACACACACAGACACAGGCACGGGCACATCACGCACTCACACTCATGCACCAGCTCATGTACATGTACCAACATGCACAGCCCCACACGCTCCCTACCTGACAAAGGGAAAACAAAATAGCCAGGTGTAGAGACGGAGTTCCTCATGCCTGGAACTGCAAATCTGTCCTCTTCTTTCTATTGCTAATCTCCTCACCCCTCCTAAAGACTGGCAGAAGTACAGAATGGGACCCACCCAATGGTAGTGGCAGGGGTGGGTGGGGAGCAGGGGTGCATTTGCACTTCTGTGCAGAGCACTTCTGTGAAAGGATTTCAATGTGAAATGGAGATTCTCACACAAGTATCCTCAGAAAATCGAAACTTTAAGAACTGAGAGATTGCTTTTCATTAAATGCATGCTCGATGGAAGACCTAGACTTATCTCCTGACAGATGAACACCTGTCAAGAATTTCTCCCCATCCTCAAGCCAACAAATTTACTGCTTCACATCTGGCTGGATTTCCCCTTCTTGCATTCCTTGCCCTTAAATATACAGCCCACCCCAAACCTCTCCACAGACTCGCCTACCGCTTGCTCCAGCCCGCATTTCCTGAATCGTAGTTCCTCTGCTGCTCCCAAATAAACCCAAGTTTTGGTCATGTGAGCTGGCCTCAGTTTACCTCTGTAATTAGATTGACACTTTTCTTTGCCTGCAAGTAAACTTCAGCCTGACAGCCATACTGATGTCATCTTTGATTTCTGGAATACTCCTCTTCTGAAAAATCAAAGCTTTCACACTGACCCGTTGGTTTGTTCACTACACTACACTATTACTGCTTGACTTTTAGAGACAGTGAGGGCGGTTTCCCCAATGTTACATGCAGACGATGGAGACAAGCCGTGAACTCTGATCTCCTAGATGCTAGGGCTCATTTTTTGTTTTTTGTTTTATTTTAAGATTTTATTCATTCATTTGAGAAAGAGGGAGAAAGCACAGGGGGAGAGGGAGAGGGTGAAGCAGTCTCCCCGCCGAGGAGAGAGCCCAATGTGGGGCTCCGTCCCAGGACTCCGAGATCATGACCCAAGCAGAAGGCAGATGCTTAACTGACTGATCCACCCAGGTGCCCCGATGCTAGTGCTCTTTCTGGAGATTCTACTGTGACTATAGCCAAGGGCTTCCAGACAAAAGAGAGAAAAGGGAGTAAAGAGAGTGATGATCCAAGCAAGAGTCCCTACCATAATCAAATGATGTTGAGTCTCCTCTTGGAATAAAAGTCGATGAGACTCTGCCATCCCAATGGCTTATTCCTGGATCTGAACAGTTCTTCAAGTATGAAAGCCTCTATGGTACCAAATGTTAACATCATTTTTTTTCTAAATATGTAAGAGAAGTAACAGGACCCATCGTTCAGTTGCAGGGGGACAGAAGGATGGGGACCCTGTTCAGATAGGGAAAATCCCAAGTTGGAGTATCTGGAAGGGCCAGTGGCAAAACCCAGGAATGGGGTCCAACATGTCCACACCTACCGTTCTACCCACCTGCACTACACACTGCCTGCCTGATACTGTAACTCCACTTTACCGCACTTTACGGTCACACATTTGGGAAGCACCTGCCCTATGTCTAGATAAAAATTAATTCAGAAGTATTTAGTGAGCACCTACTATGTACAACACACTCTCAAGGGAGAGTGTCAAGGATAAAGGAGACAGTCCCTAATCCCAAGAAATATCTAAGCTTGTTGAAAAGACAACACTACACCATTAGCCAATCTAAGTTGTACATTAAGGAAGAGAAGAGGGAAATCCAGAAGTACCAGAGAAGTCATGAAAGGCTTCATGAAAGAATAGGACTGAGTTGGACCCCAATACCTCATTCTTATTCCTAAAACTATAAAGTTAAGCCCGGGTCCCCCGCCTGCAGGGACAGCACACGATGGTGGAGTGGGTGGTTTGTGGGCTCCCTCTTCTGTGCCTGGTTTAAATCCTGATTCTGCATATGTCTGTGGCTTCAGGAAAGTCATCTAATCTCCCAGAGTCCTAGTTAACTCATCCATAAAATGAGACTAAAGGGCTAATGTGTGTCAAGGCTGCATTAGTGCCTGCCACATAGCGGGTGCTCAATCCATGGTAATTATCATTATCCAGAGTTACTTTGATATGCTGAAAGGCAAACCTTTCCTATGTTAGCAGCAACCATCAAAATGTACCAAATACCTCCAAATTGTATTTTTAAGGCAATAATTCCCATGGCTTGCTACACAATTGAATCACCTGGGAATCTTTTTTTTTTTTATTTGCCCCAGGGGTACAGGTCTGTGAATCATCAGGCTTACACCTTTCGCAGCACTCACCATAGCACAAACCCTCCCCAATGTCCATCACCCATCCACCCTATCCCTACCCTCCCACTCCCCAGTTTGTTTTGTGAGATTAAGAGTCTCTTATGGTTTGTCTCCTTCCCGATCCCACCTTGTTTCATTTTTTCCTCCACCTGGGGATCTTTAAACTGCACCGATACCTGGGTCCCACCCCACGTGTTCTGATTGAGTGGGTCTGGGCACAATTTAGGCATGGAGACTTTTAAAAGCTCTCCAAGTCTGGTGATGCTGATGTTCAGCAAAGTTTGGAACCATGTTATGGTGGAATTTTACCTCCCATTCCACAGGAGCTACCAGTGCAGCAAACCAAGCATCAGTCATGGGAAGCACTTCTTGACATGGGTACCTTATTATTATATACTTACCCTCTTACACTATTACACTCTGCTGCTCAGAGCTCTTCAGAGAGACAGGACCAATAAGATAGATAGATAGATATAGGAGGATAGATGGAGCAAGAAAGAGGGAGAGACTGAGAGACAGAGATTTATTATAAGGACTTGGCAGCGATGGAGGCCGATAAGTCCCCAAATCTGCAGTTAGCAAGTAAGAGACCCAGGAGAGCTGATGATGTCATTTCAGTCTAAAGGCCAGAAAAACCACGTCCCAGCTTGAAGGCAGGCAGACAGGGGAGTTCCCTCTTATTCTCTTCTTATTTGTAGGAGAGTCACACTTTTTGTTGTATTCGGGTCTTCCACTGATTGGAGGATGCCCAGTCATACTGAGGAAGGCCAACTGCTTTATTAATCTGTGGGTTCAAAAGTTAGTTTCATCCAGAAACACCCTCACAGACACACGTCGGATGGTGTTTGACCAAATGTTTAGGCACGTGGCTCAGTCAACTTAGCACATAACATTAGCTAACATGCTCACATTGAATCCCAGGCATCGAGCACATTCCTGGGCACGTCATTTGTGCCTGGTGCATTCCTACTGAACAAAAGCTGTCAACATTCACATTTCTCAGTTCTTGCCTCTCACCTATACTTCAGTGGCACAAGAAAGAGAAGAAAATGGAGGAGAGCTAAAGACCTGAAGATAAACTATGATCCAATGAGAGTCAATGGTTATTAGTTTTGATCCTTCAGAGAGAACGCCCACACATCCCCCCAAACCAAACCAAACCAAACCAGAGAAAGATTTCTAGCTTACCCTCTTCATTTTAAGGACAAGGAAACTGAGCCCCAGAGAGACCATGACCTGCCCAAAGTCACAGAACAAAGGAGCCCAGAATTTGACCAGAATACCCGTATGATGCAGTCTGTGAGTTGTATTATCCTGCCTGTGGTCCTGGGAGTCCCAGACATCCTAAAACCCCTTCTTGCTCTTGCTAAACCCTGCAGGACGAGCTGCCCATGGCAAAGAGGACAACTCTTGATGTCCTTCCAAACAGCAGAGCCAGCCCTCCAGGGACCACTGGTTCATCGTGGCCCTGAATGTACCTATTTTGAAAAGGAAAGCAAAATGAATGGGAGGCAGATCCCTGAGCTAATTGCTTTGAGATCGTTATAATCAATATCAGTTGCCCCAGGCCAAGGCTGCCTTTGCCTTGTCAGGCTGCTGACATTTTGTGCTCGGTCAGCCAGCTCCTCGCTTCAACATGATAACATTATTGATTTTCCTTCTGTCCCACTAAGGCCACCCTCTCACCTCCCATGGGATAAAGGATGCATGCCCACGCTTGTGGTTTGCTCAGCCACGCACTCCTTAGTGGAAAAGGCTGTATGATGAGATGGTTACCTTGGCGATTTCACACCCCAAGATTCTGTCCGCAGCCTCAAAAATGCCCTTTCACACAAATCCTACTGCCTGATTTCTCTAAGTGCCCTTTTCATCCTTCTCCACGTATCAACCTTTTTAATGCGACTGAAACATTCCCTGCCGCTTTCCTGGGCTCTGACGATGTGGGCTTCAAACATGCGCTGAAGGTGAGTATCCTGCCAGTTGTCCTCACCTCTGAGCAAAGGGGGTGTCGGGAAGATCATGGACTTTGGCGTCAGACAGAGCTGGGTTCAAATCATTGCTTCACCATCTACAAGTGCTGTGACCTTGGACAGATTATCTTAACCCCATTCTGGACCTTCAAAACCTCATCTCCGAGAGGGCGATTAATACTGCCCGCCCCATCACTTTGCTGAGCTTTAAAATGAGATCTTGTGTAGGAAACGCTGAGCTCGTTAACCCATGAGCACATCTTTTCTGTCCCTTTTTCTCCTGCTCCCTTCTCGTAGACTGACCTCCCGCAGGCAAGTTTCCTTTTTCCTCATCTCCGGGTCTCCCTAGAATCATATATGGCATGGGGGAGCCACAGTGGGTGTTTATGGAATTGAGGACCGCAATGCAGATAAACTTTTCTGGATGATGAAACGGCATCTGGGGTGATTACTTGGCCTCGCCCAGCCCGCGCTGATGATAGAAAGGAGTCTACTGTGTTCCAGCACATTGACACCCTGTCTAATCCTTCCGTCTGTCCTGGTGCCCTCTGTCAGTTCCACAACAATCTGAACACAACAACCACGCCGACTTAGTGTGGTGCTTGTTGCATAACTTTCCCTCAATTAACTGGGTCCAGTCTCCGATGAATGGGTGACAGAGACTTCCACCCTGTTCGTATCGGCCCCACCTCGTTTCCTGCAGCTGCCCGAGTTCCAGCCACACAGCCGCTCCTGGGTACCGAGCAGATGATGCTCGGAGCAGGAAGTGCTGACACGGTCCCCCCCCAGCTCACCTCCAAGTTACCTGCACCCGGGACCCAGGGCTTTGCTTCCAGATGCACTTGAGCTTCTGTGCAAATAACACTTCCTGAGCCACAATGCTTTCGTGGGCTCCAGTTCTAGAGATGAATCTTCGCTTCTGAATTCTTGTTCTGAATCGCAGCCCAGGGGAATCAAGCCCTGATACCCAAGGGCAGGTCCAGCTGCTGCCAGCCTGTTGGTCTGAATAGCTAAGGATCTCCCACCTGAGTTCTCGTGATTAGCTCCACTCACCTGCTGGGGTCCCTGGTGCTGCGCCGTCTGGCAGCACCTGCTGTAGTCATTATGGACACAACCGCTCTCTTTTGTCCCCTTAGACACTTCACCTCTGCCATCAACCAGGTCTGCCCCTTAGCTCCTGCCCAGGTCTCAGCAATTCACCTGCACACACACTGCGATGACTTGACTTCCCCAAAACTACTTTCACATCTCGACTTACCTTTATTTCACAAAGCCCCCTTACCACGTGACCGGCTGCAAACACACACTTGCCCCTTCACGGTAATTTAGCAACAAGACATTTCTTTGTATCTCTTCCGATAATATTTATTTAACAAATAAAGACCATGAAATAAAAGTACAAATACCGAAGTAAAAAGCAAAAGTCCTCCTTCTAGTCCTGCAAAATCCCACTAAGCTTCTGACAGGGAACTGATATCAGTAATGCCATGTGAATATAAAGTCTGAATAATGTTTTCTATTTTTTTCTCCAGACTTCTGAATTTGGTTCCCCTCGGCCATTGCTGGACCAGGTGTACAAACATGGGTGTGAACACGTGTTTTACTGCTTGATATGGGAAAGGCCGCAGCAAGATGACAAGGTTCATCAGGCTTCCTACTTCTGGGTCTCTTGGTTCACCCTCACTGGTCCTTGGTACCTAACATTGGTAATACTATTTCTTCAGTATTTCCGAAATTGGCATCCCTACAGTTGAAGCCTGGTGCTAGGGCATGTGGGGTTCTCCAGAACAGAAACACACCCCAAATTCAGCAGCATCCTTAAGCACAGGCCCTAAAGGCTGGCCTCAAACGTACGGTGCAATTCTGAGCAATATTCTTAGCATCGACACTATACTTTAACACCCTCCTTTATAGACCAGGAATGTACTCTGATTAGGAAGAAACTAGGATCCTTACTCCTCCCCCCAGCAGAACAGATTTTGATAGCTCACACCAAGGCTAAAATCATTTCTGCCTAAGAGGTCCCAAACATCCCTACCCACCGCATTCTCTTTAAACCCAGAGATTCTGTTACATGGCTGCAGTCAGCAGCAAAGACACGGCAGTCTAGGGAAACAAAGAGACCTTTAAAAATCTGCCATCCTGAGGCACCTGGGTGGCTCAGTCAGTGAAGCATCTGTCTTCTGCTCTGATCATGATCACGGGGTTCCTGGATCGAGCCCCGCATTGAGCTCCCTGATCAGCGAGGAGTCTGCTTCTTCCTCTCCCCCTGGCTCATGATTTCCCCATCCTCAACCCCTCTCTGTGTCAATAAATAAATAGAACCTTAAAAAAACAAAAGTCTCACAGCCTTATCAAAGCTAAGGGTCTTGAGTCCCTTGACCAGCCATTTGGGCTCCTCCTGACATTTTCTCAGGCTAACTATGGATTCGTCTTGTCTGGATTCTTTATTTGCAATAACAGCAGTTACCCCGGGCCAGGCACTGTCCTGAGTGCCTTTCACACAGTAATTCACTTCCTCCGTACAAGGTCCTGTGACGTAAGGGTTACTTACATCTGTTCCCAAAAGTGAAAGGCTGCAGGCAAGTGTGATGGGACAGTTCTCCCAAGCTTGCCCAGCAGGCAGAGTCACATTTGAACTCGGGCAGTCTGAGGCCAGCACCCACGTCTGGAGACGTGCACCCTGCCAGAGCAGCTGTCAGAGCCCAAGCTCTAGAAAACCATCTTTGTTCTCCTGCCCAAACATCTCCTTGCCCGTGGCAGGCAGATACTGAAGAGCAAAGGAAACTTCTGAATGCAGAGATTTGCTGATGTGCCACCGAGTGTCCTGCCACCTTCTGCCAAAAAAACCTAAAAACAAAAACAAACAAACAAACAAAACAACAACAACAAACCAGAGAACCAAGGCTTCTGGCCTGAATCTGAAGTTTTAAGCTATTTGAGATACCTCATAAGCTAGAAAGAATGTTCATCAGAGCTAAGACAAAGGGATGTCTCTGCTGTGTTTTGGCTTGATGTGATTTCAACCCACTTGTTGATGACTTCAGTGTAGTTGTTTTAATCCACTTGTTCACGACAAAGAAAAATATAAAGTTGGTTTTAGAAGTAAGTCTGTTTTGATATAAGGATGAAGTAAGTTGTGTCAGGATGGCATCATCTCATCTGTTCTCAGCAATAAGAACTCAATAGCTCAGCCCCTGAGGGGTCCCACTGAGGGCTTACCGATAAACACATGAAGAAGCATCTACAACAAGGGGACCTTCAGACTATAAATACTTGGAGTTCGTGAGGACTATCTGACAGTGTTCCATCTTGGCAAGCCTATATTTTTTTGATCAAAAATAGCTCTCTGAAGACCTTGAGGGCAATTAGCTCTTGCAGGGCTAAAGGCAGCTCTTTTATGAAGATCATCTTGCCTGGCAACACCAGCACCCTTGTTCCTTAGCAACACGTTGTAGCAACATGGGACTTTTACTTTGGTGCTGACAGCTAGACATCAACTCTCCGTTGGCTGAGCCACTTCTCCTGAGTACCAGCTCCTATAAAGGTACAAATCAACTCATTTGGAATTTACTCCTTTGACTCCCCTTCCCTGAACAACAGTGTAATCTATCTATCACTGGTCTGGCATGTGTTATTTCTTCATTGGCTTATTCGGAGACATTATCCTGTATGCTTTTGGCTTGTGAAAGTCCCAGAGGGAACCTGTGTTAAATAAACTATTGGCAAAGACAATCTCAATCTTTGAGCATTAATTTGTCCCAACACATAACAGTCTTCAACCAAATTAGAGACCACTGTGTGAACCTCCTTAAGAAGATGAAGTACAGACCTCATCCCAGGGGACACATCATGAAATAGAGATGAAATCACTATGATTTGAACAGACAGCTCAAAGGGTGAAACCTACAAAGAAACAAGAATAAAACAATTTGTTTTGAGGACTAACTACATGTCGAGATCTTTGTCTATATTATTTTTTAATCCCCATGACACAGAGATAGGCAATGTTCCCATTTTACAGATAAGGACAAGGACAAAGACCTTTCAAGTTATAGAGCTAAGACTGGCAGAGCAAATATTCCTAGGAAGGTCTGTTTAAATCGAAACAAGGGCGCCTGGGTGGCTCAGTGGGTTAAGCCTCTGCCTTTGGCTCAGGTCATGATCTCAGGGTCCTGGGATGGAGCCCCCGCGTCAGGCTCTCTGCTCAGCGGGGAGGCTGCTTCCCCCTCTCTCTGTGCCTGCCTCTCTGCCTGCCTCTCTACCTACTTGTGATCTCTCTCTCTCTGTGTCAAAAAAATAAATAAAATCTTTAAGAAAATAAATAAAAAATAAATAAATCCAAACAATTTTAAATCTAAACATTGGATAATTATGTAAATGGTATAAGGCAGACTGGGGCAATCCAAAAAGAATGAGCTACACCTTAGTCTTACTCCCATCCCATTCTTCCTCTCCAGACATTGGAAAGCAGGCAGACTGCCACAGAGACTCTGTGGGGAGCCATGGGAAAGTGTCCAACCAGGAAGCAGGACCTGGGACGGTCCTGGCCACTCTACGAACTTGGGATTGGCAGCATTCTGCCGTCACTTAGTTGCTTTATTTGTGTTGGTTATGTGTTCTGAATTTCTCCTCAGTTGCATGTCAGTGGCAGAGGCTCCGTTTTCTTTATTGGGTCCCCATGATATCTAACGGAGTGTTTCACGTAATAGCCAGCAATATTGGAAATGGCATTAGGAGTATGACAAAGATAAATGCTATGGAAAAGAGCTAACTGAGGTATTTTCAGCCTCTTAGCTCAGCACCTGGCAAGTATTATCTTATCTGATCCTCAACAAGCGGATGAGGTTGATAATAAAACAAAATTAATCTTGAAGATGAGGGAACTGAGGTAGACAATGTAAGTGATTGTGCCCCAAGTGGACAACTATAATGTCATAGAGCAGGAATTTTGAAACTAGATCTGCCCAATGTCAAAATCCACACCCAACCAATACGGGCACTGTTCTCCATCACTGTAGCCATTTTAAAAGGCATCTATTAAGGTAAACATTCAATGTGGTCTTATTTCAGCATAAAGAGTTGTAGACTTCAAGTGTAGAGTAACAGTACTCATCTTGAATTTTTAGCATCTTAGACCTTCCACAGCACTCTTACATTCATTGTCTTTTAAGGTGATATTTCTGTTGATCTTTAGGATAGCTCCTTCTCGCTGTACTGAATCTATTTATTACCTAACCATTCGTTTGTTATTAATCATTCCTTTCCCTGTGCCAATTCTTTACCTTGTGTTCTGTTTCGTTATTTAACCTTTCTCTCTTTGTATTCCCTATTTCCCATATCATTTAGAACAGTGCCTGGCACATGGTAAGTATTCAATAAATATTTGAAATGTGCCCTGCACACAATAGGACATTCAATACATTTTCATTGAATTAAATACATTCTGCCTCACTCAATACTCTTATGTTTGCACACAGGAGAATATATGCTGGAACTAACATGTTTTTGAAAGGAGAAATCTGAGACTCGGTCAGAGGAAATGTATGCCCTTGGACCATGCAGCTACTTAGTGACCTCCCAAGAACCTAAACCTAGCATCCTGACTCCCAGTCCAGTGCTCTTTCCTTCCCTTACTCCATGAGCTCACATGGTATTGTTACAGAACCTGGGCTGGATCCTGACGGAAGAAGCAAGCGGCCCTCAGTGACTTTGGAGGATTGGAGGCTTATTTAACACAGGCGAGCTCAGAGGAGACTGTTTTCCAAAGGTCGGAGCCCTAAGCACAAGCAGGGAAGATAATTTATACTCTTCTACTTTCACATACCTGATCCTTTGGCTGAGCGGGGAAATGGGGTAGGAAAGAAGAACCCAGAAGGTCTTTGAGACAGGGGCTGGAATTCCCTCGCTGGTTTGGTCGGCCATCTTAGAGTCCAGTTTTCCCCTTACCAGTATGAACACTAGCAGGGTGATAGAACTGCAGTCGACATCTTTAATCTGTCTTGGAGTTGAATCATCAAGACTGGGAACGAAAATACAGCCCAAGAATCCAAGAAGGCTTCCGGTAACACCCTCAGCCAAGGAGCCAAGAAGTGGAAGCTGAGGATCAGGGCTAGGAGAACTTTGAAGGTCTCTCAAACAACTCTTCTGGGATTGTTTTTTAGAGTGAAAATGGCCTGAGGGCTTGTCCCTGGAGTCCAAAGGGAAGACTGGCTAGAATGCTTACTGAGTTAGGAGCAGGGGAGGTTGCAGCCCGAGTTAGGAAGTAAGGGAGCAGTGGGCAGAGGCCAGAGTGGATAAAGGAACACAAAAATGGGTGGGAGATAGGCTGAATTGCAGTGGCTCAAAACAATGCCAGAAGCTGTCCTAGAAACTTAGCAATGGAGACCTACGGGGTTTCCGAACAGGGAGCACCTGGGTGAGGGAGCACCGTGGGACAGGCACACTGCTTCTGCCGTCGCCGTTTAGAAAACATCTAATTGTGAACACAGAGCACATTTTTTCGTATTTGAGAGAGGTCAAAGAGATATGGCAAGGGTTTGAGACTGACTGCAGGGGAGAAAAGATAATTCTCCCTCTACCATTCAGAATTCTTGGCCGAGACCTCCTGGTAATAAAGGATAGCTTAACAAGAGAAAACAAACAGAGGTTTATTAACATTGTTTTTAAACAAGGAAGTAGAGGTCCAAAATGAAGTTATTTGTCCCCGGGACTGCAAACCCAGACCTGATTTAAGTTCCAAGCTCTCCCAGAAATGTGACCTTTAGACAGTCAATCTAAAATTTCCAAGTCAGCCCTAGTAAGGTGATTTACATAAGAAGACCTCTGCAATTCCCTTCTCCCAAAAAGAAGGCCTGAAACAATCCTTTCTTTTCACTTGCTAATAACTTCCTCGCCCCTCCCTCCTTCTGCCTGTAAAAAACCTTCCGTTCTGTACAACTCCTTGGAGCGAGTGTCTTTTTACTAGAATGTCGCCCGGTCCATGAATCTCTGAATAAAGCCAATTAGATCTTCCAATGGACTCAGTTGAATTTTTGTTCTTAAACAACATGTACACTTCAGTAACACCCTGAGATGGTCAAAGCTACCACCTACAGCCATCTCCATCTGTATACAAAAGACGCTGGGGCTAAGGAGAGGCTGGCTGTAGGGTGGTACCCGGAGAAGCACAGTAAACAAGGATAAGTTTTATTATGCAGATTTCATTCTTTGCCTCTCCATTGATGAGAGTTTCTTGTGATTTAGATTTAGAGTCTTCTTCTCCTACTAAACGGAGGGGGAGACACTCTTACAAATGGAGATTTCCTTTATAAATGTAAATTTCTCTTACAAAAGGGTAACTTCCATTCTGTTTTCTGAGCTTCCCCTGGGTCCGCTGTTTCTCAAAATAATCAGCTCAAAATAATCCTTATGCCAAAAAGACATATTTTGGGAGGTGTATTCCGCTACCCTTCAAAAGCATTTCTGTTCTTTAGTTCTAAGGAGTAAGAGGACCACCCAGAGACAGCTGGTACATCCTGGGGTGGGGGTGGAGGTAACTGATGGGAGGGGAGGGTCACGGGAAGACAAATGAATCCAATTTGGGTAAATTTGTTTTTTCTAGGGTAATGCAGCAGATCATTAAGTGAAAAGGTATTTTAAGTGAAACCTATGGTGAATATTTTCAGTGGGATCAAACAATATAATCAAAAATTAAACAGCAGCACAGTGACTTTCTAAAATGGAACTTCAAAAGAATAAACATACTAGAAGCAGCATTAAAACAAATAAGGCTCATCTAGCTTTCTTTCCCCAACACAATTGGAATATTTAAGTACAAAGGTAGTATGATAAGCAATTACACAAAAAACAGGAGGAGGCATTTATTCATGGACCTTTCACTGTCTCTCTGGAATTCTCTTTTGGATTCCCACCGATGCAGGCAGGCTGGATCCAAGAACCCAGAGACAGTCCCACAGGACTAGCCTAGAGGTCCTTGGCTTCAGGAAGGATGGAAATCAGATGCAAGCCAGCCCGAGGTGAAAGCAGAGTTTATTGGAGAGTAGGAAAGGGAAAGATCGTGACTCTCCTCTTTGCTTGGAGTCTGGGGTTTTTACTGGTGCACATGTCCTCTTCGGCATCCAGGCACTAACTGGTCAGAACAAAGGCAGGGTACAGGTGTCCTTCATAAGTCACTCATTCCCTGTCATCAGGGGTCACAGCATCAAGGTGTTTGGAGTCAGTGGTCTTGGACGATGTTTAGGACCACTCCCCTCCGTGGACCACTCCGCCACTCCACCCCATCGCTCCTTAGATGTTATCTATTGTGCTGGGAGATATCGTTATCTTTTGTCCCTTCCTGGGACGACCAATGCTATTGGCATAACAAGGAATGCGTAGAGTGGGGGGTGCAGGTTCCGACAAGAGTAGAGCCAGAGCAAATGGGGAGAACAGCTGCTTTAACGGGGTCCCTTTGGTTCCCTGTCTCACCTTGACACTGTCTTGTTCCCAACTCAAGTGTCCCTCCGCCTCTAACCGTTCTTCTGCTGAATTCTTTCTGACTTCTCTCCTCCCTCCTGGTCATATCTGGGTTCTCCCTGAGCTAAAGCTTCAGTTCTTTTTCTCCTGTGACCAGGTGACAGGGCATCTTGAAACATCAGGTCTTGTAGAGCCCAAAGCCTGGTGTTATTACTGGCCAGCCGGCGGGCCCGGCCAAATTAGTTAATCTCTCTGAATCTCACTTGTCTCATCTTTAAAAAGAAGTCGCACAATATCTGCCTTGTAAGGTTTTAATAATGATTAAACAGAAAGATGGCATCTTAATTCCTGCCACCATGGGGCCCTTCACAAAATCAAGAGGTACGTAGCAGCTTTCTTTTACGTCCTCTCAAACTCTGCTAACTTCAAATAGTCTTTTCTGTCCACAACTTTTTAGCACAGCGCAGTACTGTATTTTGATTTTTGTTGTGATAGAATGCACATAACCTAAATCTTACATTCCTCGCCATTTTTAAGCGTACAGTTGAGTACTGTTAACTCCACTCATATTGTTGAACAATGTCCAGAACTCTTTTCATCTTGCAAAACTGAAACTATACTCGTTAGATAACTCATTTTGCCTACCCCCTAGCCCATGGCAACCACCATTCTATTTCCTGTCTCTGTGAATTTGACTACTCTCAGTACCTCCTATAGGTTAAATCATTCAGTATTTTTCTTTTTGTCACTGGCTTCTTTCATTTAACATGATGTCCTCAAGGTTCATCCATGCGTGGCATGTGTCAGAATTTTGCTCCTTTTTAGGGATGAATAATATTTCATTTTCTGTATCTACCCCCATTGGTTTTTCCATGCATATCTACTGATGAACATTTGAGCTGCTTCTATCCCCTGGCTGGTGGGAAGAATGTGGCTATGAAAAGGGGACAATCTCTTCGAGACCTCGTTTTCAATGGGGGTGGTATACGCCCAAACGTGGTAGTGCTGGATCATATGGCAATTCTATTTCTAATTTTTTGAGGAACTGCCTTGCTGTTTTCCATAGTGACTGCACCATTTTACTTTCTCACCAGCAGGGCAAGGGTCCCAGTGTTTCAACAACCTTGCTGACACTTGTTAGTTTCTGGTTTTTGATAGTAAGTAGCCATCCTAATTAGCATGAGGTGGATGAGATAGCATGGGCGTTTGATTTGCATTTCCCTCATGATTGTGATATTGGGCAGCATTTCTTATGGCTGTTGACCATTACCACATTTTTATTTTTGTTACGTTTTACGCCATTACTTCGAATAAGGTGCACTTAAAAGTATGTTCAGTTTTAATCCTCAAACATCCTTTTCCAAATGTCCCGTTCTTTGTAAATTTATTTATCCAGACTAGAAACATCATCTTAATCAAGTGTTGGCAAAGATGTGGAGGAAAAGTAACCCTGGTACACCGTTGGTGGGAATGTAAATTGGTGCAACCACTCTGGAAAACAATATGGAGGTTCCTCAAAAATTAAAAATAGAAATACCAGCAATTCCGCCTCTGGATATTTATCAGAAGAAAATGAATAGAGTAACTGGAAAAGATATATGCACCCCCACATTCATTTCAACATTATTTACAAGGCCAAGACATGGAAAAAATCCAAGTGTCCATCGATGGAGGTACATGGATAAAAACAATATGATCTATCTGTCTATCTGTTTGTCTGTCTGCATGTATGTATCTATCTACCTATCTCTAATGGAAAATTAGTCAGCCATGAAAAAATAATTAAATCTTGCCATTTGTGACAATATGAATGTAACTTGAGGGGATTAGGCTAAGTGAAATAAGTCAGAGAAAGACAAATTCTTCCCATATGATTTCATTTATACATGAAATCTAAAAACGAGCAAGCAAAAGAAGCTCACAGATAGAAAGAACAGACTGGCGGCTGCCAGAGGCGAGGGGTAGAGGTGGGTGATATGGGTGAAGGAAGGCAAAAGGTACAAACTTCTGGTTATAAAATAAATAAATAATTCTCGGGGATGTCATGTTCAGGAAGGCGACATAGCTAATAATACTGCATTGAATATTTGAACATTGCTGAGAGAGTTTCCTAAATGCTCTCTAGTAAGTTTCCCTCTTACAAGGGAAAAAGGTCTATAACTATGTACGGTAGTGGATCTTAACTACGTCTATTTCAGTGATCATTCTGCAACATACAAATGTCAAATCATTATGTTGCACACCTGAAACTAATGCAGTGTTATATGTCAATTAGACCTCAATAAAAATAAAGTAAAAGGCATTAGATACAAAAAAGAAAAAGAAATTGCTATCTCCCAGGATCTGCAAACTCTTTTCCTGTTAGCAATAGGAACCACTTGAATTTCAGCATGCTGCAAGTCTGCCCAATTAAATACTGCATTTGCTAGCTACTCTCACAACTAGGTGTGGCCATTGATGTAGTTCTGGTCAATACATGGAAATGATGTTTACAACTTTCAGATTATATCTTTAAAAAGAGATTTTTCCTGTCCTTTGCTTTCTCCTGTTTCTTGCTGACAAAAATGTCACAATATGTCTAGCAGCGAACTTTGACCCAGAACCACCGTTTATTTGAAGTCTTTCAATGACTTTGTGGTGAAAAATATCCTACAAACTCTGGAGAGCACCCCCTTTGGACAATTAAATAAGAGAGAAACAAAATTTTATTGTATTTAAGTGACTGTAACTTTAGGTTTCCTTGATATAGAAATTTAACCTAGACACCCCCACCCCCCAAAAAGTCACAAGCATTATGTTTAGGGTTAGATATCGTATATGATTTCCTAAAAGATGTGCAAAGAATTAGAGATGTTGCAGAGGCTGGCAAGATCCTGGGAGAAGTCTGTTTTGATTTACTGAGTTTGTCTCTCACATGAGATAAAGCAGTTTAGACAATAGTTACTACATCCTATCCACCATTTTTCCGCTGATCTTGGAGTAAATTAGACAGCGGCCGACCCCCACCCTCCTGATGCCACAGCCTGGAAGGAGGGGGGCCAGTCTTGAGGCAGCTCCACATGGCTGTGCAGGTGTGGAGACGTGCACAGGTGCTGACTATGAAAGCAACACTGGACTCTGCTTGGGACGGCCTTACTGTCACAGGGTTTGCATGAAGCCCTCCACCAATCTATTGTTTTAACTTCCTCCCTGAATAAAGATCTTTACAAAAGGACCCAGGGCATTTACATTGTCCAGATAAAGCCATAAACACATCATCCACCTTCAACTGTGTCTATCTTGGGGGGGGGGAGGGAAGGGTTACCCATTTTATGAGATTTTCCTACCCTGTAATAGGGGTGAGAGAATGGGGGGAAAAGGAGTGATAGCCCTTTCTTTTCTTCCCTCCCTCCCTTCCTTCCTTCTTTCCCTCCTTCCTCCCTCCCTTCCTTCCTTCTTTCCCTCCTTCCTCCTCCCTTCCTTCCTCTTTCCTTCCTTCCTTCCATCTCTTTCTTCCTTTCCTTTCTTTCTTTCTTTCTTTCTTTTTGTGACTGGTATAAAGAATGAATAATTCAGGTAAAATATGTGAACCCAGAAATAAACCCTTACATACAGAGTCAAGTAATATTTGACAAGGAGCTGAGAATACTCAATAGGAAAAAGATAGTCTCTTCAATAAATGATGTTGGGAAAACTGGATAGTTACATGCAGAAGAATAAAGTTGGACCTCCACTTTATACCACTCACAGCAATTAACTCGAAATTTATTTAGTCTTAAACATAATACCTGAAACCGTAAAACTCCTACAAGAAAATATAGGGGAAAAAGTTTCTTGATACTGGCCTTGGCAATGATTTTTTTGGGTATAACACCAAAAGCACAAGCAATAAAAGCAAATCTAACAAGCTTCTGCGCAGGAGAGAGACAACAAACAAAATGAAAAGGCAACCTACTGAATGGAAGAAAATATTTACAAATCGTATATCTGATAAGGAATTAATATCCAAAATATATCAGAAACTCACACAACTTAATAGTAAAAACATAAATCCAATTAAAAATGAACGGAGGACCTGAATAGACATTTTTCCAAAGAAAACATACAAATAACCAACAGGTACATGAAAAAGTACTCAACATCAGTAGTCCTCAGGAAAATATAAAATAAAATCATAATGAGATATCACCTCACAGCTGTTAGAATGGCTGTCATCAAAAGGCAAGAGATATCAGGTGTTGGCAAAGATGTGGAGAAAAAAGAACCCTTTGGAGGCGATGTAAATTGGTATAGACATTGTGGAAAAGAATATGGTAGTTCCTCAAAAAATCAAAAATAGGACTTCATATTATCCAGTAATCCTACTTTTGGGTATTGATCCAAAGGAAATGAAATAGGATATCAAAGAGATATCTGCACTCCCATGCTTATTATTCACAACGGCTAAGATATGGAAACAATCTAGCAATGTAAGTGGCTATCTTAGATGAACGGATGAAGATGTGATGTTTATAATGATGAGAAAGAAGGAAATCCTGCCATTTGCAACAACATAGATGGACCTCAAGGCATTGTGCTAAGTGAATTATAAGTCAGGTAGACAAAGACAAGTACTGTATGATCTCACTTTTATGTGAAATCAAAAGAGCCAAACTCATGGAAACAGAGACAAAATGGTGGTTGCCAAGGGCTGGGGAGTGGGATCATGGGGGGAATGTTGGTCAAAGAGTACAAACTTCTAGTTACGAGATGAGGAAGTTTTGGGGACATAATGTACAACACAGTGATTATGTTAACAAGACTGTATCATGCACTTAAAATTTGGTAAAAGAAAAGATGTTAAATATTCTCACCACAAAAGAAATGGTAATTATGTGAAGTGATAGGAGTGTTACCTTACCCTACGTGTGGCAATAATTTCACAACATATAAGTGTATCAGTGTATCAAATCAATACATTGAACACCTTAAACTTACACGATGTGATACATTGATTGGACGGAAAGTGGAAAAAAACCTGTGTATTTCTTTTTTTATTAAGAGTTTATTTATTTATTTATTTATTTATTTATTTATTTATTTATTTATTTATTTATTTTCGAGAGAAAGAGTGTGTGTGCAACCAGGAACAGGGGAGGCACAAAGGGAGAGGGAGAAGCAGGCTTCCCACTGAGCAGGGAGTCCAATGCTGGGGCTCCATCCCAGGACCCAGGATCATGACTTGAGTCGAAGGCAGATGCTTAACCAACTGAGCCGCCCAGGCGTCCCCTAACTTGTGTATTTCTGTATTTCATCAAACAAGACGCAGCTGTCCTGAAAAGTGAAGAAATCCCCAACTCCTCCCCAGAACAAGGAGATACATGGTCCCAAATGAATCATCTCCACCACCACCTACATTCAACGTCTCTCAAATTCTGCCAGTCTCTGTTACCGAAGGTTAAATCATAAAGTTAACTTTGAACGACTTGGATACTAAACAAAAATGAGAGGATTCTGTATACATACACATCTTGTAAGAGAAATCTGCCAAGTTACCAGAGTCCTCCTCTCTAATTGGTCACAATACCCTGTGTTATTGATACCTGTGCTTTCTTCTTCATGAACCATTCCACATGTCCACTTCCTTCAGCCAGAACTTCAGCCAGGTCACGACCGCTTTCAGAGTGCGGTTTTGTGGTTTGCTCGTCTGGCTTCGGTGGAGCCGAAGGACTTTGGAGCTAAGCAAATCAAATAGCTTTAAGAAAATTTTAAAAATTTTAAAAAAGAAAATAATTTTTAAAAAAACCTAAAGGAAAAAAAGAAAAAAGAAAGAAATCAAATAGCTGTGTGGGCTGGTCTTGGATGGGTTATACATGCAGACGTTGATGTTGCCCAGGGAAAGACGGGCATTGAGGAGCCAGGAGCACTGAACCCATTAAAGTGAGACAAATTCTCAGCTTGCACCGGGGGCTACGTAGGAGCGCCACACTCTACCACGAAGGAAACTGTGATGGACAATTTAATTCCAGCCCAAATACACACCAGACACTTTTTCTCACCAACACCCCCACCCCATTATCAAGATGGACATGTAGGGAACACAACAGCTGCTCAGAATTTTAGGGATTTACCAGAAAGAACAAATGTGGCCTATAGTGTGGGCTGTGTTCCACCATTCCTCAATGAGCTGAGATAAGTGATTCATGGATATGAATCACCCATGACATCTGTCACACTGAGTCTCTAAAGCTGCCGTGGATGGGGAGTGAGGCGTGCCCTGCCCTGTTTAGGTCCCTGTGTGTCACGGTGTGTGTGGAGGAGGGAAGTCCTATTAATATACATTTTAAATAGTTGGGAATGAAAAAGGAAAACATGCTTAGGTTTAGCTTTCCTTTCCATCTTTCTAGGAAAGAGATATGAGTAAAATCTGACTCCCGAGCCGTCCTCTGGACTTTTGCTGAGGCCGAGGGCATTGCTTCGAGTGGATATGGAGCCGGGTCTTGGCAATTTAAAGCCAGAATAAAATAGACTTTGTTCACTTTGCCGAGGACATGTATTTCCGTCCCCCAGGCCTTGGAATTCATGCTGTATACAATCCCATAGAAACAGCTGGGATCATCTGAGACCACAGGAGAGGTCACATCAAAGCCATAAGTGACTGTGTCTGGTATTTACATAAAATCACTTCCACACAAAACTGGGGAGAGACAGTGTTGACTGCTGATTAGGGTTTCAGAGTCAGCTCAGCCACAGGTCTGCCTGGAAACCTTAGGCTAAGCCTTTGCCTCCGCTGAGTTTCTATATCATCATAGATGATATTATATTATAAAAACACATCATATTATATTATATATATTACATCTGATATATATTATATATTATAATATATGATATATTATATCATATTATAAAAACATCATATTATATCATATTATAAAAACAGAGCTAATGCCACCCAACTGTGATGGTTGTTGAGTTGGTTAAATGGATGGAATACGTGAAATCCTCTGACACCAGGTTCCAGATGTATCGGCTTCTTTCTCTTCTTTCCATCTTCCTTATCAGTAGGAAAAAAGCCTATTTTTTTTAAATTTTTTTATTTAAATGCAATTTAGTTAACACATAGTATATTATTAGTTTCAGATGTAGAGTTCAGTGATTCATCAGTCTTATGTAACACCCAGTGCTCATTTCATCACGTGCCCTCCTTAATGCCCATCCCCCAGTTACCCCCTCCCTCCACCTACCTCGCCTCCAGCCACCTTTTGTTTCCTACAGATAAGAATGCAAAGCCTATTTTTTTTTGCCACAAAACCACAAATTACAAAATCCTACCCAAATGATAAACTATGTCATTGTGTCATCCTACTCAAAAGCATCTATGTTGTCACCAGGCCCAAGTTAGGTTCAGGCGTCAGCTCCACACTTTTGAATGTGTGACTTTTGGCAAAATCAATGTACACAGCCTCAGTTTCCTCCTCTTTAGCATGGGATAATAATGGCCCCTACTTCAGATGGTCATCAAAGAAACGTGTCAATAAAAAAATACATATAAAGTGCTTAGCACCGTTCACTCAAAAGCTGTCAGCTAGAAGCTCTGTCTTTTAATGACCTTCACTTCGCATTAACATGAAAGTAAAGAGAGAGAAAGAGGGAGCAAGAGAGAGAGAGAGAGAGAGAGACCAGAACAGTTTTGGAGAACTTGCTCTTGTCTTGATAATGGAAGAGCTGGTCCTTAATCTGTTCCTAAATACCCTTGGTGTCTTTGATTCCCACCATCTGCCCCGACCTCCCCCGGAGGGTTTTCACACTCTGTGCCCCACACCATCCTAGAGAGACAGTGAATGGGAAGGTGTGGGGGAGGAGCTCCCTGAGAGATGTTCATACACACGTGTGTGTGCTTGCACGCGCACACACACACACACACACACACACACACACCACCTCAGAAGCCCAGGGCAGAGGACCCAGAAGCCCTTTAAAGATAAAAATGTTTGTTTTCCAAGTTTGGCCCAGCCAATTCTCATGAAAGCTTCTGAGCACCATAGTGACGGTAGGAACAGGCATGGGCAGCCACAGTGCACCAGGCAGACCCTGCAGACCCGCTGGGAGGCTAGAGCCCCACAGATGCATAGGGACCAGCTGTTAGCACCAGGGCAATGGGTGTCACCTCCCCCAGCTCTGGCATTCTACAGGAGTATAATTTGAAGGGTGACAAGCCTTGGGGTTTTTTGGGGGGCGTGAGGATGTCTAGCTATGTTTTGTTTAGTATTTGAAATCACGTGGTCCTTACATATGTGTCTCTGTGTGTCTTTGCAGGGGTGGTGGTGAAAGATGGGATCAGAATCACTTTGAAGACTTTGTCAAAATAAATAGCTAAACTTTCTCCTACCAGGTCCTAAAAATGCAAAGATTCTGATTCATTCATTGTTGAGACGTCTGGACATAGGTGTTCTGATGAAAAATCCAGGGAATTCTGACATGCACACACTCCAGCTGAGAGAATCCATAATCGAGTATTGGCAAGGCCATATTTATTTACTCCCAAAGTTTATTTAGAAGTAGAAATTTAAAGCAATCCAGAACCTTCCATGCAGGGCAAGGGCATTCGGTTCACAGAGGGTGACCATGTTTCCTGTTCATTTTTTTTTTTTTTAAGGATTTTACCCACTGATTTGAGAGAGAGAGAGAGAGAGAGAGAGAGAGAGAGAGAGAGAGCGTGAAAGCACAGTCGGGGGAGGGGAGGTTGTGGCAAAGGCAGAAGGAGAAGCAGGATCCCTGCTTATAACAGGCTCGACCCCAGGACCCTGAGATCATGACCTGAGCCAAAGACTTAACCAACCGACTGAGCCACCCAGGCCCAAAGTCTTCCCTTCCCTTTCTTTCACTGTTCTGCTTTTCCCTGTTCCTCTGTCTGTTATCCATTTCCTTTTTCCAATTGGCTCTTTCCTATGAGCCCCTGGGGACACTTGAGGGCTTGTCAGCATAGCATTAGGGAAGTGGCTTGTTTTAATGCCTTCCCGCCACGTGCCTTTCTCGAACCTCAGGTAACACCTTCGCTGTGATGCCGTGTACCGTCCCTTGTTTCCCACAGTGGGGCAGCAAGGGGGCTCATCTGAGCCTGCCCTCTCCTCTTTGGTGACACATTGTCCTGTTGGGGCTGTTCCCTACCTCCTTCCCTCACCCACTGCTCCTCTCCTTTCTGGGAGGAAGGAGAACCTCCTTCTCCTCTCCTCCTGTTTCCCCAGGCATCACTGTGGAGAACAGCAGTTCTCAAACTTCCTCAGGGTCCCCTGAAGGGATTGTTAGAGCAGACTTCAGGACTCCTTCCCTCTGACTTTCTGATTTGTAAGACTGGGTAGGGGCCTAAGAACTTGCTTTTCAAATAATTTCCCAGTTGCTGTCGGTTCAGGGACCACACTTTGGGTGAACCATGGGTGAACAGAAGAGAACATAGGGACCAAACTCACTTGACTTCCATTATGAATTTAGCCAGTGAGGGCTGAGTCACCCGGGGAACTTGTTTGCTTTCTTAGAGGCTCAGTATCCTCAGCTGTAAAAATAAGCTAATAACCTCACAGAACTATTTTAAGGAGTAAAGATATTGTCTTTCTGGTTTTCTATGTGAGAAGCAAAATTTATTAAAAGGGATCTGAAGCACTGAGCTCCCTTCTAGCCATTACTAGCCACGCAGGTGGCGCCAGCCACTGACACCAGTGCCCTACGGTGGGATGAGGGAGGTGAGTAACCACTTCAGTGCACAAAGTCTCAGGATTCACTCAGCTTCCCCTGGCGCTCGCTCTTCCTGTCAATTGTGTAGTCCAAACAGAGAAGGAAATGCAAGTCCCTTTCATCTCCCTGGTCCTCATTCCCCTCCCTCCCTCCCTTCCTCATGCCGCTCAATCTGGAATCCTGGAGCTAATTCCAAAGGGCACATTTTGTCCTTAGAAGGAATGTACAGAGGGTTTGCATTCCCGGGCTCGGAAGAGAGTGTGGTCTAATGGGTAGGAAGTGGGAGCCGTAGTGTGGTGGGTTCTATTTAAAGCCTCCCCACTGACTCACTGAGGCATCCAAGAGAAATGGTTTCACTTCTGGGCCTTCGGGTTTCCTCTTGTTAGAGAGAGGAGCTATATCCCCTTCTTAGAGCCATATCCTGTTTCTGAGGGCAGAGAAGCTCGTGTTGGAGAAGGCCTTGGAGCCGGGGAGGTGAGCAGTCATCTCAAATGTGGAATCGAGAGAAGCACGTTGTAGCTCCATCTTCTCAGAAGCCGGACAGAACGCTGATGTCCAGCCAGGCAGGCAGCTCAAGACCCCATCCTGAGCCACACAAAGCTCCGCAGTCTGGAGATATTCAAGATAATGAGAATTTCGTAAGCACTCCTGCTGCGTCAGCATCCCCCCTCCCTTCCCTGAGGTTTGGGGCAAACAAAAGTGGGGAGCAGGAGGGAGCCCTGGCCCAGGACTCTGAATATAAGTTGTCCGGACCCGGCTTTGTCTCTCATACCTTTGGAACCTTGGGCCAGAGCCTGCACCACTCCAAGTCTCAAACTGGGGTGATCTCTAACACCCCTTTCAGGTCTTTGACACCCCCAAGGTCCTAGAACACTGAGCCCTGAGGTCTCATCCAGTGTGACCGAGAAGTCATTGAAGTCAGTGGAGAAGAGCTCTTGGTTTCCACTAAGGAACAGCACAAGGCGTGCCCTCAGTCTTTGCCTCCCACCCCCCCCCTGCCCCCAGAGAGGTTGCCTGTACTGCCCTCTCGCTACCCCGTTCAGCTTTTTTGAGTCCTTGCTTGCCTTGAGCCGGGACAAGGGAAAAGACAAGGTCCTGCCTTCAAAGGCCTCACCTCCAGCAAGAGCAGCAGGTCCTGGAGAATGACCACACAAGAGTCCAGTTAACACTTCCAAGGGTTTGGGAAGGCCTTCGAAGAACAGAAGGAAGGAAAAGGAAACTGTGAGTCATAAGCCACAGGAAAGGCAAAAGGTAGGGGAAAGGCTGACGACTCCTCCTGCCAGGTACCAAGCTGACTGCCTTACATACATGAATTCATTTATCTTTTCATCCATCTAATGAGGTAGATTTATTCATTTTTTTGCACCATTTAAAGTTAAGCGAAAGTGAAATAATAAATAAATTTCCTAATGTCCCCAGAGCTAGTACATGGCGCTTGACACGCTGTGTGTTGGACGCTACAATGCTCCCTCCCAAAAGACACTTGATCTGGCCTTAAACAGTCACTAAGCTCTCCCCCAACAGAGAACAACCACAGTTTCCCAGGTAGAGAGAGCTAAAGGAATGAAGTCATGGATATCAAATGGGATCAGAGGCCACCGCGTAAGGGCAGATGCAGGCAGAGTCAGGAGAGGAGGTGGGAAGTGTGGGGCAACCTCGTGTGTCCTGTGTGCAACTCCAAGCAGTGACGAGCCATGGAAACAGGGGGAAATGTGATGGGATTTTGCCCTTTACAGATGCTGCTTTGATAGCACTGTGGAGAATGATGGGTTGGAAAAGTAAGATTCCGAGGCGCTGATGAAATGCCGCGGGGGAAGGACCAGTGAAGAGATGATGACAGGAACCCAGCGGAGAGACGTGGAAGGCTGGGGCCAAGCCCTTCCCCCCTTTCTGCGACACTTCAGTAACTAACAGAGATGCAGGGGGGCCCATGGGGTATATACTTGGAATTCTGAGAGTTGTCAGGAGACCTGCCTGAGCCACAGACCATGATCCTTGGGACCACATAATAGGTATGCATTTAAACCAGATCAGGCCCTGAAGGTTTGCAAATTCATAAAGAGAAAGTTTCAGCAACAGACCTGGTCCTCAAAGCTCCAAGGGCCAAGGGGACTCGATCTCCTTTGGGAAGGACCTGGATTCAAATTTCTCTGGACTCTGCCAAATACACATTCTCTAAATCAAAGGAAGAGCTGTCCCTGCCCAAGCAGGCCTTTGATGCTGGACCGTCTGGAAAAACAGCAGAGTTCTCAGACGCCAACCGCGGGAAGAGACCTAGGCACCCTGGATGCTGGTCCTTTTAGACTGGATGGCCTGAGGCGTGGGGCTCAGGGGAACTGGGGCCACAGCAGCCCTCTAAGAAGACTGAGCTTGAGTCCAGCCCTCCCAGTGGAGCCCGAGGGGAGCTGCCTGGTGGGAAGGAAAGCGTGACAGAGAAGTGACTTCACGGAGCCATCCCATCAGAGATAAACACAGGCCTTGCTGAGGCCTCGAGGGGCCAAGATGGAGGCCAAGAGGATGTGGAAAAAATGAGACGTGTGCATCCACTTGTGAGCAGCTGCATTGACTGTGAAAGTGGTCACAACATCAAAATGATGACATTTCCTGTTCAGTTGGGACAATCAGAGCCTGGTTTCATCTTTACGCCCACCAACAATTCACTTGTCTCCTTCAGCTCTCACTCCGTCTCTCTTTTCCTTCCACATCTCAGAGGGTGACAGGGACCATGCACCACGTGCTAAGGGCTGGAGATGCTGGTTGGGCACCACGTGCGTTCCCCTTAATGACAAAAACGAGGAGACTGGGAGATGATGGGGCTGGATTTGCAAACCGCCCTGTATGTCCCTCTGGGTTAAAACAATCTCCCCTTTGTGTCTTTCTCTCAGCCCCCCACCCCTCCGTCCACTTATTTTCATCTCCCTCCCCCCCTTCTCTGTTTTTCCTTGCTTATAAAATCTAGCTCGTGTGAGTAACGTTCATATGGTCATGAATACAGTCAGGTCTTTGTCATCTGTGATAATGAGAGGCGGGTCATGTGGATAACCCCAAACTGCAAACACTATTCATATACATGACTGAAGAACATTCCAGTCTGACTAACAGTCTAATATTTGGTTTGGGCTGCACTCTCTGAGTAGCCATTAGCTCTTTAGCAGGCAGGGCACAGAGAGGTTCAAGGGGCAAGCCTCGGGAAGGATGAAAGGACCAGAGCCCGGCGAGAGGACAAACACCTTCCAGGTGTCCTCCTCTGAGCAGTGACCAGTGTGTGCACTGGACTTGGTTGGTTGGTGTGATGAAGGCCGCGGTGGTCTGCGTGGAGAGCGTGGTTGGGGGCAGGGGGCAGGCTGTTGTAAGAGAAGGCAATCATTTGCCAAAGGTTTGGAGAGACTGAGCCTGCAGACCAAGGAGGGTCAGATCTCACTTCCACAGTGGCTCAGCCTGCAGGGACAGGGCAGGGACAAGGCAAGGACGTCTCCCCAGGTTCTGGTGTCAGTTTGATTGCCTGCAGGTGGCCCTGCACTAAGGAAACCCTCTTGGTCATGTACAAAACAAGACTGGACCCTAGAGGAAATGTAAATTAGCTATACTCTGACACCCAGAGATGAGCACCATTAACGTTTTGGTTTATTATTTTTATTCTCCTTTCTAAGGTGACAGATGACAGGTGATGGTTAGATGGATGGATGGATAGATGATAGGTAGATAGATAGATAGATAGATAGACATATAGAGAAATAAATGCTACATAGATATAGAAGTTAGATAGATATTCCATGTATAGCTTTATATTTTACACTTTACTTATATAATCTTGTAAGCATTTTTATATATCATTCGGGATTTTTAATGTCTATAACATTTAATTTTATGCATGCATAGTCATCCATTAAATTTCTGTGTTATTGAGATATTCTTTCTAATTTTTTGCTTATTGTATGTAATAATGCAATGAAAATCCCCTGGCACGGATATTTCTTTGAATCGTTGAATTGTTCCTTAGCAGAGATTCCTTTAAAAATGAATTTCAGGGCGCCTGGGTGGCTCAGTGGGTTAAAGCCCCTGCCTTCGGCTCAGGTCATGATCCCAGGGTCCTGGGATCGAGGCCCATATCGGGCTCTCTGCTCAGCAGGGAGCCTGCTTCCTCCTCTCTCCTCTCTCTCTGCCTGCCTCTCTGCCTACTTGTAATCTCTCTCTCTGTGTCAAATGAATAAATAAAATCTTTAAAAAAAAAAAATAAAAAAAATAAAAAATAAAAATGAATTTCAGGGAAAAAAATGAATTTCAGGGTAAAGGGGTACAAAGATTTTTAAGGCTCTTGAATCAATTATCAAAAAGTTTTCTAGCTTATTTTCATGGCTCTTCAGAGGTGGTGGGCTGCTTCAAGATGGAGCTGAACCTCTGTTTCCCTGCTACTGGCTGCCAGAAACTCATTGAAGGGGATGATGTTTGCAAACATCTTACCTTTAGTGAGTAGCGTGTGGCCACAGAAGTTGCTGCTGATGCTCTGGGTGAAGAATGGAAGGGTTCTGTGGTGTGAACTCCCGGTAGGAGTAACAAACAAGATTTCCCCATGAAGCAGGTGTTTCCACCCATGGCCAGGTCTACCTGCTACTGAGCAAGGGCCTTTCCTGCTACAGACCAAGGAGGACTGGAGAAAGAAAGCGCACATCTGCGGATGCCAGTCTGAGGGTTCTCAATTTGGTCCTTGTAAGAAAAGGGGAAGAAGGATATTCCTGGCATCACTGATACTACTTTTACCTCATCATCTGGAGCCCCAAAGAGCTGATAGAATCCACAGACCTTTCAGTCTCTCCAAGAAGATGCTGCCCACCGGTATTTTGTGAGAAAGCCCCTCAAACAAGGAAGGTAAGAAACCTACAACCAAAACAGCCCGGATTCAGCATCTTGTTACTCGGAACGTCCTGCCACACGAACCTGGATGTGTTGCTCTGAAGAATTGTATACTGAGAAAATAAGGAAGAGGCTGCAGAAAATGCTAAACTTTTGATCAAGAGAATGAAGGGCCAAAGAAAAGTGCCAGAAACGGATTGCCAAGAGACGGAGTCCTCCCTGTCCTCTCTAACGGGTATCACCGCTGAGCCTGAGTCCAGTCAAAAAGGTGATGTTCAAGAGTAACAAATAAATAAGATCAGCCATCAGAAAAGAGAAAAGTTTTCTAGGTAAGTGGCAACAATTTATACTTCTATTGGTGGTATCAGTAGCAAACCCTTGCCACCATTAAAAGCTATGTTTCATACTGATTAGAACTTTACATAGGTAAAAATGTGATAATTTGATGTTTATTTATGTATTTATTTATTTTTAAGATTTTATTTATTTATTTGACAGAGAGAGAGAGAGAGACAGCGAGAGGAGGAACACAAGCAGGGGGAATGGCAGATGGAGAAGCAGGCTTCCCACTGAGCAGGGAGCCCGATGCGGGGCTCAATCCCAGGACCCTGGCAGACACGTAAGGCCTGAGCCACCCAGGTGCCCCAGATAATTCGATCTTTTAATTAGGATTTCTTTGCATTTATTTTGTAAACATTTTTCCATGCTTATAGAACTCTCAATTTATAATGCTGCCCAGTTTTCTATTGGAGATTCTTAATTTTATATAAGCTATTCTTTTTTTATGAGCTATTCTTATGAACTTTTTCTGTGCTGATTTTTTTTTCTTCATTTGTTTCTGGTCTTTTAATTTTGTTGATGATTCTAATATTGAAAATTTTTAGCTTAATTGTCCCCAAATCTTTGCTCTTTCTTTGTAATTTCCTCTACAATTTTATGTTTATATTTCCTTCTCCACTTTAAAGACTAAAGAATATGTATTCATATTTTCTTCCTGCCTTGTTTTATTTTTTATATTTAAATTTATAATTCACATTGTGCTTATTTTGCACATAGGATGAGGTGAGGATTTTACTGGAGATTGTTCTCCAAACTATTTATTGACTAATCTATTGCTTCGGGATGTTTCCTTATCACATATTACATCCCATACATGGAGGACACACCTGGATGCATCACCCAGACTCCCCGCTCAGGAATGAAGGACTTATTCCTCCAGCTATAAGAAGATAGCCCTCAGTTTCCAGGTCTTTCTGGAAATTGCTTCAGCAGAATGAAACTGCCTGCCCTGGGTCACATCTCCTTCCAAGGGTAGCCCGCAACCCGTGCTTGGTTGATATGGGACCACAAGGATCCCTTCCTCCCAACTAAGAATTCCGAGGGCCCTCTCAGCCCCCGGCTCCCCGTGTGGCTGAAGCCTGTGTTGGGACTGAATCATAGCTCAGTTTCTCCCTTTGCCTGATTTCACTTCCATCTCCTCCTTCCTTCCATGCTGATCCTGAGAGGATTCCCTAACCAACGACCTGCAAACTAATCACCATCCCAAAGTCCCAGGAACATAGCCTGTGATAGACCTACACAGCGGCCACAGTCTATAACCCACGATGCCAAAAGTTCTGAAAACTCAGAGCTCTATCATGAGTTTGGTGCCAACATTCATTTGGGAGAAAAATATGACCCAAATCAGTAGGAAGCTGTTAATAGTTTCGAGGTATCCTGCCCAGTTTCATTACAAAAGTATCATTGTATTTGATTATGGGATACTGGTCCAGACCCCACTGAAAGTATTAAGTATTATTTAGGATACAACCAAATTACCTTCTAAAGTACAAATTTCAAATTCCAAAACACATCTAGCCCCAAGAGTTTCAGATAAGGCATCGTGGACCAATACAGAGTGTATTTTGAAACTTACCTTGGTGCAGGTGTCCTGTTAATTGCTGTATCATCATTAAGCATTTTGAAATCTCATAAATTAAAGTGTCTCCTTCAGCACTGCTATTCTTTTACAAAACAATTTTTGTTACTCTCACCCATTTTACTCTTTGAAATTAACTTCAGAATCATTTACCAAATTACCCCCAAACTGAGATGTTCACTGACATAATATTAAGCATAAAAATTAATCGGCGAATTAGTATCTTCAAAGTATTTAACCATCCCATTTAAGAACAGGAGAAACTTATCTTTGTTTAGGTTCACTTTTTTATCTTTAGCTGGATTTAGGTGGGTTTTAAATTTTCTTCAGATAAACTCCACACGTACTTTGTTGGGGTTGTGGCAATGACTTAACATTAGTTATTCTGAAAGAAACTAAAACCTTTTTCTCCATTAATTCTCCTAATTGGTTATTATTTGTTTATAGAAAAAAGAATTTCTTCATAACTTTACTTTTTATTGCCTCCCTGAATAGACTGAATTTTTGTGTTCCCCCATAAATTCATGTAGTATTGAAACCTACCCTCCAATGTGATGGTGTTTGGAAGTGGGGCTTTGGGAGGCAAGTAGGTCTTGAGAGCCGAGCCCTCATGATTAGTGGGACTAGTGCCTTCATAAAAGAAATCCACAGAGGGCGCCTGGGCGGCTCAGGGGGTTAAAGCCTCTACTTTCAGCTCAGGTCATGATCTCAGGGTCCTGGGATCAAGGCCCGCATCTGGCTCTCTGCTCAGCAGGGAGCCTGCTTCCTCCTCTCTCTCTGCCTGCCTCTCTGCCTACTTGTAATCTCTGTCAAATAAATAAATAAAAATAAAAATTCTTAAAAAAAAATCCACAAAGTTCTCTTGTCCCTTTTTACCATGTGAGGTCATAGGACAAGACAGCTGTTTATGAACCAGAAAGTGGGCTCCTACCAGACGCTGAATCTGCCGGCACCTTAATCTTGGACTTCACGCCTCCAGAACTGTGAGAAGTGAATGTGTGTTGTTTAAGCCTGAGTCTGTGGTATTTTGTTAAAACAGCCTGAAGGGACTAAAACATTTCCTTTCTGAAGTTACATTAATTCTAAGAAATTTTCAATTGGATTTCCTTGAATTTTTCCTATATTTACTTATGTCATCTGCAAATAATGATAATTTTGTTCTCTCGTCGAATATTCATGTACCCTCTTTCCATTTTCTACCACGTTGTGCTGGACATTATGTTCATAAGACTGTGAAGTACTGATGGCAGGGGAAGGAATTCTGCTCAGCTTTCCAGTTTAATTGGAATTGTCCTCAGTGCTTCACCATTAAACATGATGCTGGCTGATGCCTTAAGACACTTATTCTTAATCGTCTACAGAAATATTATATTCTTAGCTTTCTAAGAGTTTCCTTTTCTTCCATAAGAAATAGCTTACATTGTATATTTTTATATCTGCTGAAATTACTCTGCCTCTTGAAATACCGCTGTGAAGTAACATTGTAATCGATTTCTCACTAGTAAACCATTCTCGAATTTCAGGATAGACTTTTTCATTGTAGTGGGTGAGTTGCCTCAATTCTTTACAGAAATATGGATTTCACATACATTTTTATAACTCAGATCAGTAAAAGTTCTCAGATGTGAGGCAGCAAAATCGTCACCCTGGGAACAATTTAAAAATGAAGATCACACAACCCAGAGGCTGTGACAGGAAAGAAAGATAAATTTGATTTTTGAATAATTTTAATTCTGTAATAGAAAAAAATGCCTCCTAGCCAAAAGATAAATAGAAATTTCTTAAAAACGGCGAACTGAGGATCAACTCCATATTTTACAAAGTGCTCAAGCAATCGGTTGCATAAAGGAGAAGAAATTCAATAGTAAGAGAATAGTTACAAACAGGTAGTAAGGGGATGGGGGAAGAAAAACTATAAGTGGACAATATAATTTGAAACAGTTCCCAAACTTTTTGACAAAGAAATACAACACAAAACTAAAATAGATACAATTTAAGTCTATTAGTAGAGCAATATTCCAGACATTAGATGACATCAGTCCCAGCAAAGGATGTGGGAAACCAGGCACTTGTATCCCTTATTGTTTGAGAGAAGGGCTTGGCACTAGCTCTCAAATTAAAAATCCATGTACATTAGATCCAGCAATTCTGCTGCTAAGAATTTACCATATGGATGTGTTCACGAAATATATGTAGAAAGAGCAAAAGTAAACCAAAACAACCAATGTATTTACCAATCTGTCTTAATTTTAAAACATATCCTTTTGATGAAATAGTATGCTGCCATTAGAAAGAAATAGATTTCTGTGTACTGACAGGGAACATTTCCAATATAAATTATTAAATGGAGGAATGCAAACTGAAGAAGAACGAGTATATTCTGGTCCCTTTTGTAGGTATATTGAAGATGGATAGGTAAAGATACATACATGTGCATCTCTTTTGTTGGTCATACCAAAAGTTTATCTTAGGGGACATGACTTGGATAAGATGCCAGAAAGCGAGGGGGACAAGGACGCTTTTCACCATGTACTCTCGACTCTGTTCAAATCTTCCATATTCCTTCTCTTAAAATGTAATATAAGCAAACATTTTCTAAGTGTTTCAACACTTTATTTTTATTTTATATACTTTACTATGTTAAATTGATAATAAGAATTTAAAACCATAGATCAATTCTTATATAGTGGGTTCTAAAGATTCTGATCCAATGGGGAGGAGCCAGGAATCTGAAATTTTTACGTGTATTCCCAATAAATTTAATGTAGGTAGCCAACAAACACATTGAAAATCTCAGTTCTGTAACTATGTTATCTGGTTTTACCTCATTCAGGTATTGATCCCAAAGTTAACTTAGCATAATAAATGATTTGCAGGGCACAGAGGAACATAGAGTAGTGTTGAATCACTAAATGGTGCCCCTGAAATTAATATAGCACTGTATGTTAACTATACTGGACTTAAAATGAAAAACTTAATAAAAATAAACATATAAATGATTTTGCATAGCTGTCTATGACTTTCAGTTGTCTGAAAAGTTATATAGCATCAGAGTTATTAATGCTGGACAATTTGGGGAAAAATTACCAATAAGACAAGAGTCTTTGTGGAAATAAGCCCTTGAAACCTTATTTATTTTCTTCCAAAGCTAATTTTTCTATTTAGTCTTCTATTTACTTTTTTAATCACATCAAGTCAATTATGTTTTTCGTCCACATTATTCAGATTTTCAAACTTATTGCCTTAAAATTATGCAAATAAATCTCTAATAATTTCATTTTCTACCATGTCTATTTTTTTTTAAGATTTTATTTATTTATTTGAGAGAAAGAGAGCATGAGAGGGGAGAAAGTCAGAGGGAGAAGCAGACTCCCCATGGAGCTGGGAGCCAGATACGGAACTTGATCTCGGGACTCTGGGATCATGACCTGAGCCAAAGGCAGTCGCTTAACCAACTGAGCCACCCAGGCACCCTTACCACGTCTATTTTATAGCCTGTTTCTTACTTCTCAATTTTTGAGTATCCTTAGTATCCTTCATCTATTTTATACATATTTTTAAAGACGCTTCCCCTTGAACTTTTCAATCAACACTAATTATTCTGTTTCTATTTTCTAATCTTTATTTAATATCTCCTTTTATCCTTATTATTTATTTCCTCTGTTTTACTTACATTTGTATTGTTGCTTTTGAAACATAAAACTGGGGACGCCTGGGTGGCTTACTTTGTTGGGTGATGGACTCTTAGTTTCAGCTTGTGTCCTGATCCTTGATCTCAGGGGTCCTGCGGTCAGCCCTCAGGACTCCATGCTCGTGCGGAGTCTGCTTGAGCTTCTTTCTCCCTCCCCCTCTGCTGCTCCCCCACTCGTGCTCACTCTCTTTCTCTAAAATAACTTTTAAAAAATCTTGGAAACAAAACTGTCATTCACTCTTTCCTATTTAATCTCTAAAGTATGTGAATTACTGATTTTGACTATAATATTTGCTTCATATGATAAGTCTTTTTTTTTTTAAGATTTTATTTATTTGTCAGAGAGCGAGAGCACAAGCAGGGGAAGAGACAGGCAGAGGGAGAAGCAGGCTCCCTGCTGAGCAAGGAGCCCGATGCAGGACTCATCCCAGGACCCTGGGATCATGACCTGAGCCAAAGGCAGATGCTTAACTGAGCCACCCAGGCGTCCCCATATGATAATTTTCTAAATCACTCTCTGAGTATTACTTAATGATCTGTAGTGATAATTTTACTTTCCCTTTAGCTCTGTAGTTATTTAAGAAATTTTAAAGAAATTATCACATGGTTAAATGTATTTGTTTGTTTTAGTTATTTAAAATCTGATGAAAAACCAAAGTTGTCACAAGATGTAACTATGCTATATCTGTATTTTGAAGTTTTCATTGTATCCTTAAAAATCCTGTGTTTGTTTTGTAAGCATAAATAGATTATTCTATTTTCAATAGATATGTATTAATTCATTCTTGTTAGATAATATTTATTACTTAATCCTTCTAAATAAGATTATCTATCTTCATCCTTGATTTTGGTTCCCTAATCTTTCAAAATGTGAGAGGGGCATGGTAAATTTTCTTTCCTATGGGTTTATATCTATTCACTTCTGTGTCCTTTTATTATAGGTATATCTTTTATTTTTGAACTCAACTTTGTATCTTCAACTTATTAAAATACATGCTTAGCATGTTTTAGCTGCTTCATTTTAGTCACAAGATTGTTCAGCAAATATTCATTTAATGATCACTCTGTTCAGTTGACAGAACCACCTGATACAGATCTGGCTAGTAAAATGAAGTATAATTCTGCTAGTATCTGATGATCCACTTTCTCTTTCTTCCTGCCTGGATGCAGTCAACTGGCTGGAGCCACAGCAGTTACCTTGTGAGCAGGAGGACAGGACCAAGACTTGTAGATATGTCTCCCAAGATTATTTGCTTCCTAAAACAACACCAACAACCAGCTACCTCTGGAATTTTTGTTAAAGAGAAAAATAAATCCCTGTAGTTGGATATACTGTTTGTTGGCTATTGTGTGCTTGCAACTGAATACATTCCTAATTAGTATGTCTTTACATCTACTTCAGATTTTTCCAAAACATATTTGAAACTATAACTTTTTAATTATAAAAGTAAGTACCCTGCAATAATTCTCTATATAATAAAAGAAGTTAGGATACAATTAATTCTCTTCGTTTTCCAATCTTTATAACTGTAATTTGTGAAATCAAAATTTTATTTTGGTTGGCTTTTTACATTAAATTTGTTTATATCATGTTACTTTTGCATTGCATTTTGTAACCATAATTGTAACAATTATTTAGAATTAACATTTTTGCTCCATGTTATCAGCTTACACTTTAGTTCTTTAATGGTTGAATTTGTGGAAGAGCGTTTGACTCATCTTTCGAGCAGCTGTTGTGTGTCTTTAGGCTCATTTTGCTAACATCCACAAGAGTGCTATTTTTCTTTGAAATCCTTCCATGATTAAAAATGCCTTTCTTTGGCCTTTAACCATGAACATGTTAGACAGTAACATTTTGTATAACTGTAAGAGCTCTTGGGTTTATGTTTTTCATCAAAACTCTATTTAAGACTTTCTTATGAAGTTTTTATAAAATATTAGGAAGAATAGTCTAAGGACAACACCATTTTTTTTCTTTGTTAAACTATAGGTATTTTTTAATTCTTAAAAAAAAGTTGCAAGGACGTATCACCTATCACTAATTTATCCTGGAAGATGGTAAGCCCCTTGGATCACAACTCACATGATGGTGACAATGATGCTGATGCTGATATTGATGATAATGGTGATGATTTTAGCTTTCTCTTTCTTCCTGCCTGGATGCAGTCAACCGGCTGGAGCCACAGCAGTTACCTTGTGAGCAGGAGGGCAGGACCAAGACTTGTAGATATGCCTCCCAAGATTTTACCTCAGGAAAGTTTTCTTCTGTGTATCTTTCCTTATCCTTCCTTTGTTTCAGTCTCTTTCTTCCAAATGTTGCTTGTCTAAAATTTGTTTTCTGTTCTCTCTCTCTTTTTTTAAAATCTTTTTTTTTCAGCATTTATAGCCAGATACATTTGTCCACAATATATTTCTACATCACAATTGTCTCTCCATCACTGACTTGATTCTCTGTATTACCAATTCTACTCATTTACTCTCAAGGCATGTTTTAATTCTTCCATTGCACTTTTAGGTTCCCAGAATACTCCTCCTGCCTCTGTCAGATTCTTTTTCATGTCTGCGGTCATTCCAGAGGCCACTGTGATCTCATCTCAACTCTTGCTTCACACACTCACTCTTTCTCTGATTTATTGAAAACACAAAGAGAACATGGTCGAGGTGATTTTTCTTCTCTCCTACATATGCTTTTTCTCACATGGTGTTGTCCTTGGACAGCACAGATATATGAACAACCGGACTTTTTTTTTCTTTTTACTTCATGTTATCTTTCTGCTTGTTCATCCTTGACTAGTGGAACTTGAGGATTTACTTTGCTACCTGAGTAGTCCTTAATGGGTTGTTCTTTCCAGACACTAGCAAATAATTGACTGATAACCTTCTTTTCCGGTTGTTGTAACTTGGCATCAGCATCATCATAGCTGCTTTGATGGAAAAGTAGAATAAGGTGGGTCAAGTATACGTTTCTTGCTGACACCCTACCCAGAAACTCTGCCTTTTTCTTAAGGGGAAACCCCATGATAAGTGGATGCAAACGACAGATCTCAAAACAATGTTTCTTTCACTTAAAAGCGATTTAAAAGGTGAGCCAGTAAGTTTGATTGCTGGTACACTATACCCAGTCTGCAGGAGGGAAGCGATCCAGGAGGGTGGTTCAGTTAGGTTTGGGGGCTACTGGGTTTCTGCCTCTTACATGTTTCCTCACGGTGTGACCTCAGGAGACCCACACCTGGGAATCTCAGTTCTCTCATGTGTAAAATGGTGCTCATTATACCAACTTCTATAGGACTATTGGGAAAATTAGTATATTATATGTTGCATGCATTATATTATTAACATATGTTAGGCATCATTAATACAGAAACTAATATATGACAAGTGTTCAAGAAAATATAGCAACAATAAATGTTTTGTTAGCTGCACAATATTTGGTAAAACCTGATATTTTCCATTTTTATGGAACCCTTCTGTGCTAATTTCTTTCAAGTACCTTGTAATCAAATTCCTAAATGAATACGATGCACTTTTTAAAAAACAGTTTAATTAGCTTTATTCACATAAAAATGCATAATCACAGGCCCATTGCCAGCCACTAATCAATTTGAGTAAGTTAACAAGAATATGGAACTGTTTCAAGAGCCACTGGATGTATTCATAAGGAACACAATTTGATTTCCATTCAATTTTGCATAGCGATAAGTACCTTCAGAGGTTTGTGATAAAGTCTTTCACAGACTAAGAAAGGCTAAAATGTTATTCAGAATTTTATTTCATTTTTATCAGATGAAAATGCTTTCACTGTTGACATTTTTGCCAGCTGAAGTTCACAGAAAGAATGTTTTCAGTTAGTTACAAATATCAAAATGGATGGTCATCTGGAAGGAAGGAAAACTGGGAACCTGAGAACTGGGGGACCTACGAAGAAGTTCAGAGAAACAGCACTTCCTTCTCTGGCCAGCCTTCCACATAAACTTGATCTAAGATACAAACAAAGTTTGAATATGCTTCTTCAAATTAAACAATTAGAAATACTTTTAATAACTGCCTGCTTTGTGATTAAATTGATTTCTTTAAAACTTTGTGGGGAATATTTATATTGAAAACCCTCAGGGCACGTGGGTGGCTCAGTTGGTTCAGCATCTGCCTTCAGCCCAGGTCATGATCCCAGGGTTCTGGGACTGAGCCCTACCTCGGGCTCCCTGCTCAGCACGGAGTCTGCTTCTCCCTCTGCCGCTCCCCTAGCTTCTGCTCTCTCTTGCTCACTCTCTCTAATAAATAAAAAGACTGGAGGGGATGGAATGCCTTGTACCCTTCCCTTGGGGTTGAGCAGCCCCTGGAGACCACGGGAGAGGTCCTGTTCCTAAGGCCACAGGTGTTATCTTGAACTCAGGGGAGCTGCAGGATCCAAGTCCTTTTCCATCTTTCTGCTCAAGGGAGCCACCTACTGTGTCACTTTCACATTGTCCACATCCACCCTAGGTAAAAGCAAGATATTTGGGGGAGAAATTACATTTTTAATGATTCAAACATTGTAATAGCTTTTTCCATTCTCAGAATATAAATGTATCCATGACTTTAGGAAAGGGGTTCCTTCTGTCTGAAGTGCAACAAATTCTCAAAGAGTATTTGACTAGATATGAAAAATGCCAGAAGGCACTAGTCATTAAAAATCTAGGGAAAAAATGTCTTCCCAAGGATGGAGTAAGTTAACGGCTGGGGAGAAAAAGGAGATGAAGCACTTCTAACGTGAGCCACATTCTTGTAGTTCACAACTGGCTATGCCTGCAAGACCCATGTATGTAACATTTATCCTGCTCTTTGGAAGATGGCGCGGGGTGTTTGATAACCACCCTCCGGGTAATCTGAAACCCCAGATCGGAGGCTCAAGTCAAACCAGCCACAGCGAACTACGTGACTTTACACAAATCCATCTATTTCTCTGAACCTCAAGTTAAGTATCTTAAGTGTGAAAGCAATCATTCAATAAGAGGCCCAGAACCATTTGTTTAAATAAATATGGCCAGAACACAAGCATATGAACATATAAAAAATGTGGGTGACCCCCGAGCGTCCTGAGGAACACTATAGCTCCGTGGGACTCTGTTTGCAAACCAGGAGACCAAGTGACTTCTTAGACAATCTCTAGCACCGATGCTCTGTGGTTCTAAATGGAACATGTTACAGCAGCAACAACAGAGCCCTGTGTCTCCATCTATACACAGCGTTCGTGAGGTCCAGCACGATGGAAACTGGTTCATGGGGTGTCACTCTAAAGGTGAGGAAAAGAAAATAACAAGGAAAAAGCTCTGCTCTAACTCAGAGTCAAAGAGAGAGAAGGTGGTTTACTTTTGGATTTTTGCCAGAGCACCATCCTCTCCTCCGAATTGCTCATGCAAGACACTGAGTCCCCTCTAAGGAAAAGAGATGGAATGTGCCAGAGCACTCGCTGACATAAATGTTCTTCCACTTGAATCTGTAGGATCCACTCGTACTATGAGAGTTTTCTGACACTGGAGAGAAAAAAATGCATAGCATGAACCCTTTGTCCTCCTAACAAGGTTGTCCTGTTTGTTGCTTGGTGAACTGACATAAACCAAATAGAGCAATGCACTCAAACCACACTGGACTTGTTAGTCTAAAGGAAGACTAGATGGGGAGTAAGTGTGCAGCCACTTTACAAAGTCAACAGATCATAAAAGCACTGTCATTCCTGAGACAGGAGTGTCCACCGCCATTCTTCACACTTCCTCCCCCCGCTATGGCCTCCCAGCCTCCTTTCCTTCTTATCACACATGCTGAGAAATGCAGAGAATTATACAGTAGCTCGTGACTTGTGATCACTCAGGAGTTTAGGATTTCCTATGGTAGCCTTATCTTTAACCACTCAGGTTCTAGCCCTTTGTTTTATTTAGTCTTGACATACAGCTGTTTCCATATTTATCCTTCACATGCCCAATTTCCCTAACTTTCCAGGGATACTGCCCAACTTCAATGGATGCCTCTTTGATAGTAGATACATTCTCTGTTGCATAACAAATCATTCCCATACTCAGTGCCTTAAACAATAAATATATATTATCCCACAGAGTTTCTGTGGGTCAGAAATTCGGGATCTGGGTGATTTTGGCTTGAAGTCTCCCATGAGACTGCAGTCAAGATGCCAGCCCGGAGTACAGTCACTTGAATCCTCATCTGAAACTACAGAACACCCTTACAAATGACTCATGCACATGGCTGTTGGCAGGAAGCCTAGATTCCTAACGGCTGTTGCGGGGAGGTCTTGGTTCCTCACCATGCCCCCCCTGCAATAGCACTGCCTGCGTGTCCTCACAACACGGTGGCCGGTTTCCCCCGCAGTGAGTGATCCAAGTGACAGAGATCAAGAAGGAGACCATCATGCCTTTTATGATATAACCTCCTAAGTCAAACACCATCATTTCTAGAAAACTCTCTTCATTTAGAAATGAGTCACTAATGCTGAAGCCATGTCCAAGGGGTGAGGGTGGAGGTTGGGAGGGAACAGCCTCCACCCATCTAAGGGAGGAATATCGAGGAACATGTGGACATATTTTAAACTTCCAACCTCTCTTTAGGATAGTCCAGGATAGAAAGTGAAAACTTCAAAAACGAATTACTACAAGGGTAGCAATTCAACTGACAAAAGAATTTTCTGCAGGACTTTGTGAACTGGCAGCACCACCTTACCCATAAGTATTGGTTTACAGATCATTAATGACTTAACAATGAAATTGGGAGCCAAAAGATCTTTGATTTAAGTGTTAGCAGTAGAAGACACTACATGTATTAATTCACAGAGATTTTCTTTTCTTTTTTTTTTAAAAGATTTTATTTTATTTTTATTTATTTCACAGAGGGAGAGAGATCACAAGGAGGCAGAGAGGCAGGCAGAGAGAGAGAGAGGGAGAAGCGGGCTCCCCGCAGAGCAGGGATCCGGATGCGGGCCTCGATCCCAGGACCCTGAGATCATGACCTGAGCCGAAAGCAGAGGCTTTAACCCACTGAACCACCCAGGCGCCCTTCACAGAGATTTTCAAGAAAACACCTGAAGTCTATGAGAAATACACCTTAGAATTTGTCTGCTATGATGATGCGGGAAAGTCAAAGAAGCTAATGATCAGATGCCAATGAAAGTGCTAATGCTTCTACCGTCGCTCGTGGTGAAGGGAATGCCTGGATGACTGCAGTAATCTCTTCTTTGACATTATGTTCATGATTTTGCCAAATTTTACAATCACTCTGGAGAGAAAAGAAGTGACAAACGTTGTACCATTTTCATTGTGTGTGTCCGGGGTACAGGGTGAGGGAGAGCAAAGTTTCATGTTAGCATACAAGACTAACAGTTCATTCTTGCCAAAAGTCAATAGATAAAATTTGGTCAAACAAGGCCTTTTTGGCACAGAGGCAATCAATTGTTTGTCTTATTTTGTTTTTGTTTTTCCATTGTCCAACAGCGTGTTTCATCAACATACAACTATAGCTCACTCTCTCCCTCCACTCCCTCACCAAAAATAAAAATAGTAATAATAAAAATAAAAAGCTTTTTTGGCAAAGCCGAAGACATTTACACTATTATACCAACTATTTTTAAGTTCCACTGATAAAGAAAGGGACCTGCATATAAACTGCCCAAATAAATGCTGCTTCTTCTTACCCAGTGACTGGGCGTGATGGATTGAATACTAAACAAGAAATAGTAACAAGTCTTGGCTGACATTCTCCATGCTTTCTGGCATTTCTGTCTGCATGGGAACTGTTCATCTCCCATCCCTTGGGCTCTCTAGCCGCGAACTCTGTATTTCCGCTGCATGTGTCTGGACCTATTTGCCTCCTCTTCAAAGGTACAAAGTGTGTTCTGAACACTAGCGAATCTTTTGCCTCGGACAGGTTTTGGTTTACTTAGCCCCTATCAGCTGAGGAAAAGGCTGCAGTTATGTGACTGTAGAGAATTTTATGAAGGGAAGAGGCTCTTTTCAAAAGTGGGTTCTCTCCAGGTATCTCTGCAGCTTTGCTCTCCCAAGTGAGGCCCATGAGCTAGATGGTTCTTATGGCTGAAATCTCTGGTCCCCCTGCAGAGCTGTGCGATCAGAATCAGGGCTTTTAAAGAAGATCCCCCAGGAGAATCCTATGTGTACTGAAGGTTCAGAAACTGTGCTCAAATTATTTCAAACTCAAAAACATTTGCATTCTGGATAAACAAGAGAGCTTTACCCAGGGGCTTGGTGACCCAGTTGCTCTCCTTGTCGGCTCATACTGACTGGGAGTCTCACCCTGGACTCAGCCTGCAGGAAAAAAAAAAATTGCTGGATGAAAATGTTCCCATCCTGGTGGCTCACCTCCACGTTGGGTGGAAACCAGGGCTATCTCACCAGACCATCAGACCGAGGCAGGCCAAGGATGCCGCTGAAGAACTCATAGGAGAGGTTTACAAACAAAATCATTCAGACAGGCTAATCCTGGCTGGAGGGAGAAGCACAAGGCTTTAGCGTACACCCAGTTTATGGATAAAGAGACCCAATTCAGACACATTCAGGTCCATTAGCTTTCCTGGCTTCACCCAACTCCCTATTTCTCCATTGACTTGTACACAAACAGGATGACAATTTATAAATCTATGCACAAAGGGCAAGAGCATCTCTGCTGAAAAGGAGAAAAGGCATAGATACTGCCATCCCCAAACCGAAAAGCTCCATTTGGAACTGAATCAAAGCAGAGTTAGACACATCTGCAAAAAGCAAACACGCGTAACACTGAAATATTTGAAAAGCCAACATAATTACTCGCTAACGAGGAAAGCAGAATACAGATTTCAACTAGTTCTCTGTAGACCTTCTGGCCCTTCCTTTCTTATTCAACATTCCGTGACACCAACAAGGCCTGGGATGATAGCATTACCCTCTCGGTTTTACAGATAAGGAAGGAGGCGTGAGCAGGGAAGGGAGCCTCCCCTTGTTATGCTTTCCAAGTGGCAGAACCGTAACTAGACCCGGGCTCCATGATCTCAATACAATGTTTTGTCCCCTCTACACACTCTACAAGCCACTTGAGAGATTGTTATTCACATACAACTAGTCACTCCTCCCCGTGGTGGAATTGCAGAGTGATTAGGAAACTGCAGGGAACAGAGCAAGCACCCCCACCCCCAACCACCAAGTCACTACTTGGAGGTCACTTCTACTCTTAAGTAAATTACAAATAATCAACCTTGAAATAGTAGGAATTTAGCCACTACTCTTCCCCAAATCAACCAGAAATGAAAGACTCAATGTCACGCTTCCTATTTAAGCTGTGATTTCCTCTAGTTTTTGGAGGAGCTGGGTTTAACTCTTCTGTGGTCAATTTTTATTGAGTTTTGCCAGGGTGACTCACAGGATTATGTTTCTTCAAAGGCAATGAATGGAACCCACCGAAACTCTAGTTTGCTTGGACTTCTCCCCCAGAAATTGCACTGTTATGGGAAAACAAGCTGATGTTCACCGACCTCCCAGGGCTGTCTCCAAAACACGCAGGACAAATGGAATTAGCCAAAATTTATGGAATGAGACCCAGTTAAATTTTACAAACTGGTATCGTGTTCTCAGCTATGCCAGGAACAGTGCTAGGCCCTAGGGATACCAAACTGAGTAAGAACATAAGCATTAAATGGCAAAATGTGAGCTGGGTAGTATATAGATTGAAGTACGTGGGTATTAGGTGGCAAAAGGTGCAAATGGGGATCAGTAAAAGTGACATTGCTGGGGAAGGGTAAATGGTTGAGCTGAACCTTGAAAAGCGAGTAAAGGTGGGGAAGGTGGAATTCAACAATCTATACCAGGACTGACAACTGCAGGCAAACCCAACACCATCCCCATTACTGTGCCCAGCACAGACACCATCAAATTACCATAGCCCTCTCTCCTTCTCAACCAAGACATGGTGCTTTCAAAATCCTTCACCAGTGTTTCAGAGAATACTCCCCATCCATCCAAATGGGCTACGTGGTCTTTGCCATCTGCCCTTGATCCAGAGCATCTTCTTCAGCTATCTTTGTTTTTAGTAAACCAATCATATTGACTTACTTCAGTAATATTTCAAGACAGCTTAAATGGAACAAAGTTTGAAGGAACACTTCTCCACTTTTAATCTTTCCTTCCAAGTGGAGGGAATCCCTCTCTTGTAACACTTCTGGTCTCTCTCTGTCAGTTGTATTTATTCTGTCCCAGTAAAGAAGGACTAAATTATGTGATTACTAAATTCGTGAAGAATAAACTAGAGAAGGATAGCTCATCCTCCATTTTCCTTTTGGAAGGAAGAGTTCTCAGCATCTCCTTTCCATCTGATTTTTTTTCTGTGCAAGTTTTTGTCTCAGTAAGTAAGGCCTGCCTCACCAAGTTGGAATGCCCATCAATGGGGCTATAATTACATGGCATAGTTATACTAAACCACATCTGCCAGGAAAATGAAGCAGGGGAAGAGAGTTATATCTCAGAAGATTATGTATAATACAGAAATTTTTTAAAAAGTCACTGGGAGAATAAGAAGACAGAGATCCTTTCTGCATTCTAGAGTCAATATACTTTCATGCCAAGAAGCATCATGAAACTGTTTCCTCCAGAGAACCATGACCAGACTGGGGGTAGTTCTGAAAGAACTGTGCATCTTAAGGAAGGCCTAGTCCATCACTCAACCCAGAGCATTAGTGTTTGGCAGAAGGAATAGAGACAGCACACTTTGAAGGTCAGTTGCTGCCTGAGGCTGTGTCTAACTCTCTTGGCTGGGGACATTTGGCTAAGGTTTTTCTATTGTGGTCATGCCATAATAAGCACACAATTTCTGCCAGCTTCATACATTAGGGCATGAACGTGTAGACTGTTTTAAAAATGGCACCCAATAAATCATGTCTCCCTGTGTCCATGGCTCTTTGCATCATAAGTTTGTCACTCCGCCCATCAAGAGATGGAGTTGTTTCCTTTCCCTTTGAATTTGACCTAGCAACTTGCTTTGACCAACAGAACACTGCAGAAGTGATTTGTGTGACATTTGTGGATGAGACTTATGAGGACTGGCACCTTGTTTTTTTACCCTCTTGAAATTCCCATCACTAGCCCAAGAGAGACTACTGCATGATGAGAACCATCCACAAAGAGAGTAAAGATGACCACCAGTATCAAGGCTCCAGACAGATGAGTGACTCATCTTAACCCCATTGGGCCTGGTTAAGTGGCTAGGTGATTACAGCCACATGGGCAACCCCACGTAAAACCAGCAGAATAACCACTCAGCTGAACTCGATAACCCAAAGAATCATGAGAAATAATAAGTCATTGTTTTAAGCCATTATCATTTGGGATGTTTGTGCCACTGCAAAAGTTGACTGGTACAAGGAGTGTGTTTCTCCATGGACATAAAGGCTTTCTGCAGAATCTGTCCCACTATCCAACAAAGAAGTCCAATATCTTTGTCTTGAACCCCCTAGAAATGCCACAGACTTCCATTTTTATCAGGCAATGCCTTTTCCTCCCTTCACTCCCCTAGGCTACTTTACTGGAACCTACTTAATTTTGCATCAAGAATTTTTAGAAGTTACAGTTGACTAAGCTCATTTCCCTTTTTTATTGTCCTCTTAATTAAAGGCATATCCCCTCTCTGAGATTCATATTCCATCACCTAGAATCTCTTCTCTTCTTCCCATATTGTCCAGAGTAATTGAACTGCAATGGAAGAGGACATACATTTCTTACAAGAGGAAATGTATTTTTTTTTTTTTGACAAATCCTTATCTTGCCAGTGGCACACACCACTTTGGCTCTTCCTAGCTAGGCACGGGGGCTAAATATTGTTAATTAGAGATAGGCCAGCCTCAAAGGGATTTGACTCAGGTTCCAATTTGCAAATGGGGCTTGTGTGTTTGGATGTGGATTTGGATTAAGATTTACCGCAACTTTCCTTTGCACATTAACTTAAAGCTCTTTTTCTTAAATCCAGCCAAAATGTTGCACTCCTTCTTATGCATGGGAGCACACATAGCAAAAAAGCCAAAATTTTCAAGTGTGGATAAAGGGTTTGAGTTGATATCTCCCAGCTGAAAGAAAATTGAAGATTCATATTTGGAATTGCTCTGCCTTCCTAGAGCGTTAATAGAACCAAACCCATGTTGTTTTTTGGCTTGTGATGGCCAACGGTCCAACTATATTTTCATAGATTCATTGTATTATTTTGGAAGTCTTACAAACTGATATCAACTGACTGTTTACTAGGTATATTTGCTCATCTAATCCTTGAAACAATCAGAAGGGTAGAGGTATTATCTCTATTTTGCAGATCAGATATATGAGGAGAGAAGTTTAGAAATGAACCATGTCATGCTAAAATGCTGTGCTTGGTCTTAGTTCCTTAAAGAGCAAACCATGTAACACAAAGTAATCCATGAAAAGTTCTTCTACTATAAATACTTGCATATTAACTATGTTATTCTGAAATAAAATGCAAATAATTAGCCCTACCTTACACATACCACAACTGAGGCATGAATCCTAGAATCTTAGAGTTTAGAGATCTGGTTCAATTCCTTTGTATTACATATAATGAGACTAAAGCTCAGGGGAGAAAGTGTGACTAGCTCAAGGTCACATCGTGGTCACTGGGAAACCTGCTTTATAAGCAGTTGGGGTTTGCATATTAAAGCATGTGGTGTGCAGCACTCAATTGGGTTATCCTTTGGAAAAGGTTGGCTTGATCTCCTGTGAGTTTCACTGAGAACGGCATTTATCTTGCTGAAGACTACTTCATCCATGGCATGGTCCCCCATCTTACTGTCAGATTCATATTTATTTTTTCTGAATAGGTTAGGGGATCTCATTCTAAGGGGTGGAATCACATTAACCAAACTCACAGACTGAAATAACATAAACCAGAATGTAGATTCATTTATCCCAAGGAATACCATTATCTCTCCTCTGCCAAACACACTGCATGATAGTTAAAATATTAAAATATCTTTCTGAAGATAGAGCCACCGATGCTCAAAGGCAGGACAAACATTCCCATGGGTGAAAAATAGAAGAGAATACCCAGAGATAAGTGGAAGTGGAAGTCACCCACAGATGTCCGAGACCAGAAACAAGAAGAGGCAACTGGAAGTTTATTGCTTCCAGTGCAACACAGAGTTCTTCAACCTCAGCACCACTGGCCTTTGAGGGTTATGGGGTCCTGTGCATTGTAGGACATTTAACCACAGCCTTGCTCTCCATCCCCAGTAGCACCCTCCTTCTCTCCCTCCCACCAGTCCTACTACATACACAAAACTGTCTCTCGTGGCCAAAATTGCTCCCATCTGAGAACCACTAAGGTCATCTAAACACGTATTACAAATGGCTGAGCTTTAGAACCAGACTAACTTTGTAAAACCAAGGGTTGTGGCAGGGTACAGTCACTTACAAACAGAAGCAACCCAAGTGCGATCACCATCTGTCTGGCCAGCTGTTGTCACAACACACCTCAAGACAGAAAGAATAGAGATGGCCACCTCACCAGAGACCTGGCCGAGTCTTCCACTGGCACAAAACACTAGATCAGTGATTCTCTGATTATCTCCGTGAGTCACTTATGCCTCCAGCTTTTATAAGGCCCTATGTCATTTTCATCTCTCATAGATTAACATCAATAACCTTTACTCCAAACCTCTAACCCAATGCTCTCTGCATTATACCATACTGCCTGTAGCTCACTCAGACTATGATTTTAAGGCATAAGCTATATTATATTCATTATGGCATCATCAGCTTATATGAGAATCTAGCACAAACTAAATGTTGAATAAAATGTTTGTTAAATGAAGACATGGACAAAGGGATGAATGGCCTTGTCTGAAGTGAGCACCTATTATGTATGAGGTTTTGAGCAAGGTTTGTTAGATCATGAGCTTTGACATCATACAGGCCTGGGTTTAGATCCCTGGTATGCTTCTCACTCGTTGTGGGACCTTGGGACTATAACTTAACTTCTCTGAGCTTCTTTCTTTTGTAGTAAACGGGAATAACAATGACACTTAGCACATTGCCATACACACAGAATGCTTTTCATTTTAGTCTTCTTATCCACTAGAACATATAATGACCATTTAATTCTTGAATCCTTTCATTAGCATCTTTATTTTAGATATCAAAAGCAATAAGAGATTTGCCAAAGGGCACAGGTCTATCAGCGAAAGGAGCAAGATTCACACCTGGCCATTCTTACTGGCTGTGTCCTGGGATCTTCACAACACCATCCTACCTCAGTTAAACTCCTGGAGTCATTTTTGAGGGGTCCAGAGATTACCCTTTACAGCGAATACCTTGAGTTAGGCTGCTTTCTGTTTATTTTACGGAAAACTTCGCTTTAGTTAGCCCATGTCTGGGAGGATGCAGAGACATCGTCTCCTCCTTGAGCAGACATCCTGTCTCCAAGCTCGACAGCCCTACTGGCACTATCACCTGCGGGCCCCGAGCCTCCTAGAGCCAGGATCGAGGGTATGGTTTTATTCATTAAAGTCAGTGAAGTCTTCTTTCTTCTTTGTGCAAAACTTTTATTTTGATTCCCATGTCAGAGTTTCTCTACTTCTTTTAATGAAATTTAGAGTTAGTTTGGATTCACCACATCCAGTTACTCAGATTGACTGAACTGGTTCAGAGTTGGCTCTATCCATCTCTTCCAAATTCACAACGTCAGCTCCATCAGGATGTTAGGAAACTGGGTGCTTTTCATATAGCAGTAAATACCAGGCCCACCAATAAGGATTTGAACAGCTGGGAAGAGATGGGATTGAATATTGTGGGATCTTGACTCTTGGCACTCTAGTTCCAACACTTTAAATGAGAAAATGTCACTTTATCAAATAAAAAAGTAACCTAAGAATGTCTCCATCAAACACAACTCATCCATGATTTCTGGCAAACTTTGTCATTGGCAAGAGAGCCCAACAACATGGAACTCCCCAGAGGGACGAATCTGCATTTCAAACTCTGAATAATAAACACCTATAGAGGGCGCCTGGGTGGCTCAGTGGGTTAAAGCCTCTGCCTTCGGCTCAGGTCATGATCCCAGGGTCCTGGGATCGAGGCCCGCATCGAGCTCCCTGCTCGGCAGGGAGCCTGCTTCCTCCTCTCTCCTCTCTCTCTGCTTGCCTCTCTGCCTACTTGTAATCTTTCTCTCTGTGTCAAATAAATAAAAATAAAATCTTTAAAAAAAAAAAAATAAAAAATAAACACCTATAGAGAAGGTCGTGCCCACGAAGGAGCCCACGGTGCTTGGGTTCCCAGGAGGGGGTACCGTGACTGAACCAGGCCCCTGTTGTCCTCGGCTTTCCCCTAGCCCCTAGCATTTCTTTCTTAAGCCCACCGTTTCTTCTGATCCTAAGGAAGCATGTAAGCCGAAGGCTCTCTTGTTTCTCTTTCCTGGGACAAAAGCTTCTTACGAATGTCCCCAGTACATTCCCCACGGTGCTTCTTTTCTAGGAGTTGCTGTCCTTCTCCTCACCTTTCCCAGAGGATCAGAAGTGATGCGGCCAAAAGCCTGTCCTCCTCCCACCTAGACTTTCCCCAGACTCGAACCTGCCAGGCCCTGTTCACGCTGCTGGGCCCAGCACTGCTGCAGATACAAGAGAGAGCTGGCTCATAAGGCCTCGCAAACAAGCTTTTTGGGGGAACACTGCCAACAGGTGTTGAAACAAATAAGGGAGATAAAAATATCACACAGCAGTGAAGAGGCTAATCACTCTTTGAAGATGCATGTTATTTTTATAAGTGAAGCAAACATAAATATTTTTTCTCTTTTCTTCCTTCCTTCCTCCCTCCCTCCCTCCCTCCCTCCCTTCCTTCCTTCCTTCCTTCCTTCCTTCCTTCCTTCCTTTCCATATTTTTTTTTTGAGATAAAGAAAGAGTGCAAGCAGAGAGGGGCAGACGGAGAGTGAGAATCGTAAGCTGGCTCCACGCTGGGTGAGGCTCAATCTTACAACCCTCAGATCATGACCAGATCTGAAATCAAGAGTTAGACACTTAACTGACTGAGCCACCCAGCTGCCCCTCCTACGCTTTTTCTGATTTGCAATTTTCTGAATGACTTTGTGTTCTGGGAGAATATTTTGTATCTACTGGGCACATAAGTGATGAGCTTTTCCATTCCCCAAGGCTGCTGGGTCTTTTGTCACCACTGCTACCCTTATCTATGTCGGAAAGGCCAAGTTCGTGAAGCAGATGAGGGGAGCCACTCAAATAGCTTTAGACCCTAAACAGTAAAGTTCAACCTCCTTTCTCATAGCTGTGCTTTATAGCAAAAAAAAAAAAAAAAAATTTGAGTCTAAAACTTTTCTGATAGAAGCTACTCTAGACTGAATCATGCCCCCTTAAAATTCATATGTCAAAGCCGTACCCCCAGTGTAATGGTATTTAAAGACAATGAAAATTAGATGAAGTCGTGAGGGCAGGACCACCCGCCCCCATTGGTTTTATGCCTTTATAAGAGACATCAGGTCTCTCTCTCCTTGCCATCCAAGGGCACAGTGAGAAAGTGGCTGTCTAGAAGCCAGGAAGAGAGGCCTCACCGGAAACATACCATGCCAGCACCTTGATTTTAGTCTGTAGTATTGTGAGAAATAAATGTTTAAGCCACTGGGGCCCTGGCATAGTTGTGGCACTCCAAGCAGACAGAGATGGAAACAGATGGAAATCATCACTTATGCAAATGTAGCCTTGATCTTCTAATCATAAAATTGCCCTGAAAAGTCGGGAGGTTGGGGAGAGATGGAAAGAAAGGCTGAGCTCACTGAATTCTTTGGGGCCAACTGTTAGGCTCCAGCAGGCCCTGGGCCCAGTGAACACTGCCCACAGGAAGAACTGAACTGTGCTGGAGGAAGGGGAGCTGGGGTGGCCGGGGGGCATTTTCAGGGAAACTGATCAGGAAGGTGGCCCCTCAATTCCTTATGAGTTTCTGGAGAAAGGTGATCTTTAAATGTACCAAAAAAAAGAAGAAGAAGAAGAAGAAGAAGAAAAGGAAATAATAAAAGCCAACATGTTGAAGACCCAACTATCTCAGGTTTTGCAGGAAGGGGCGTATTTTTGTTTCCAGGGAATTGTTTTCCCACTGTGAAGAGTTTGCTGCCTCCAGCACAAGAAGTGGCCTTGTTTTGTCTACAGGCATTCATGAGTCTCTTTTGTTGCAAGAAATAGAGAGCCACACAGGCCACCTCAGATAATGGGGTTTACTGCAAACATGAAAAGCATTAAGGAAGGAAATACATTTAGGAAAATGGAGAATAGAGCCCTCCTCCTTGGACGGCAGGTTCTCCTGGTCTCCTCACGGGGGGGATTCTACCCTCCGAGCTATTTCTCCTGTTCTTGCCTCTACACCGCATCCACCTCATACCTTACCCCGTCATCTGGCACATCGTCCCTCCACCTCAACAAATATTTCAGAGTGAATGAATGTTCGAGAGAATGAATGAGTGAATGAAATGCTCATCCTTTCTATTCCTTCCTAATGTGGCCTTAGTCACAGCTTCAGCTTTAGAGCCCATGTTGCCATCACTGCTTTGTGATGCGTGCATGCGTGTATGTGCCTGTGTGTGTGTGTGTGTGTGTGTGTGTGTGTGTCTATGATTCTGTCTCCTACCTTCATCTAACTTTCCAGGTCAAATTCCAGAGGCCGAGAGAGAGAAAACAATTGACCTAGAAAACCACCATTATCACTGCTTCCCCAGAGATTTTTCCTACCAGGTCACCCTTGACCAGTCAGTTGGTTGGATGGTTGGTTGATTGATTGGTTTGGTTTGGTTTCCAGATGGTGAGGGAAGAAGCAAGATCATGGGGTTCAGACATATCTACATTGGGCTGCTCCCCACTGAGATTACAAGATTTGGCAAGTAAAACTGTAAAAATGCAGGATGCAGTATTTGGGACATACTTATACCACAGATCACTTACTGTTTACCTGAAATACAAATTTAACTAGCTGCTCTGTATTTTGTCTACTCCCCACCCAAGCAGTTTGAATGGGTAGCTTCACAAAGATGAGACCGGCAGGTGGCCTGAGTGACGGGCCCACCCCCAGCCTTTGATGGAAAGCTGTCTTGAATACGTATGTGATCAATGGAGCCTGGGTGGCTCAGTTGGTTAAGTGTCCAACTCCTGATCTCAGCTCAGGACTTGATCTCAGGGTGGTAAGATGAAGCCCTGCAGGGGGATCCCAGCTGAGGGTGGATTCTGCTTCAGATTCTCTCCCTCCCTCTCTCCCAAACCCCCACTCACTCTCTCTCTTGCTCAAGAAATAAAATAAAATAAAATAAAATAATAAAATAAAATACATGATCACTGTTTGAACAGACAAAAGGCATGAAGTACAATTAACCATTTCTTGAGAATATGGGCTCATCATTGCATAAGTTTCAGGTCTGTGTCGCTATTCGCCCCACTGCCGGAACTCTCATTAGGGGGCCTGTTTTTTCTGGATGTAAGTTAGCTCTCTCCTTGCTGTCAGTAGTCATATCTTGCTGCTGGTAGTGTGTTTGCCTGTTTTGCTTTCAAATTTATAGAGGGTTTTTTGGTAACTATTATAAGCTTAAAACAAGAGTAGGTAGAGACTCTGAGTGAGGGCGTTAGGGATTTTATGAGATTCTATATTAATATAGTGCTTCACAATTTCAAAATTTGTGAGTTCCAATACTTGGATTTTATGGCGTTGGCTATTCAGAAATATATTTGTGACATTTAGAGAAGGAAGAAAATGTATTTATTTATTGTCGCTGGGTGATATTCCAGATTCTCTGCTCTGTGTGACACACAACTTGGCAATGTGTTTCAGATGCATGACACTGAGGTGGCTAAATCCCTAATAAAAGAGGTTATTACCCTATTTTTAAAATATAACATTATGTAATCCTTGATTCCCCCGGCTGTTCCAGAGTGGGGAAAGTTGACCAGTGTTAAAGATATCAATTAAAAGCATAACTTTTTTTTTCTAATTTCTGAGCTTCCACCATTGTAATTGGTGACCCCTCAAAACTGCCCCTGACCAAGCTCCCCGAGGCTGCTCCTCCTCCTGTAAGCCCCCCCCTCCATCAATGGTATCACCATCACTGTTGCTCAAGCCAGAAACCTGAAGGTCCTGCTAGACCTCCCTTCTACCTTGAAATGAGTAAGTAATGAAGCTAGCCAATTTTGCCTTCTGACTACATTAATCTTTTCATTCTTTCCATCCATACTCACCTGTCCCTGTCCCTTTTTAAATCTGCTGGCACTATGGAAATAGCCTTCTATTTATTTCCGTCTTTTAATCTCAGGTCTTCTGCCCCCACAAATCAATGGTGCACATTGTCATTGGGACATTCTCACTACAATTCAAATCCGCTGCACTACCTGCAATTCCCCACTGGCTCCAGGAGCTGGACCCTTCCAAACTCATGGGCCTCATCCCCTACCCTCGTCTTCTGACCTTGAACTTTCTACTCTCTGAAAAGAGCTTGCATTCTGTCTCCCATGCAGCACAATTTCATACCTCAGTAGCTTCGATAATACTGTGTTCTCTGCCAGAAACACTCTGAGTGACTCTACGGCCTAGCTAGCTCCCACTAACGCCTTTCAAAACTCAATCATTCTCAGCTTCATCCTCTCCTGGCCCAAACCTTAAGCTGGGTTACGTGCGTCTCCTTGGTGTCCCCACAACCTCTGGGATAGCTTCATCTTATAACGCTGCATAATGTCAAAATTATTCACGGTACTTAGCTTGAGTGAGACTATGAGGCTCTTGAGGGTTACAGGTATTCCTCATTCTCTCTGTCCTAAGTGTCTGAAACAGCACCTTCTGCACAAGAGATGATGAAGATCTCTGCTGGGCTCTGGGCAGCCCTGCGCTGCCCCTGCTGAGGTCAATAATGAGAGGTCAGGGCAATCCCAGCAACAGCTCATGCTCTAAGTGTTAGCGTTACTCTTCCCCTCAAGGCACCCAACCTTAGAGGCTAGCTCGGTTTCTTACAGGCCCACAGTGTAATAAAATTCACTCTGTTATAATCCCAGCTCCCTACTGCCCAAACTTAGAAAGTATTCCCTGAGGAGGAACTTGAAGAACAATGTGAATGACACCTTTCGGTGTCTACAGAAAACCCTTCTCGCCGATGGTCACTTCTTGTTCCTTGGTGGGTGACCATCCTGCCCAACTGGAACAGACACGACATGATAGAGCTCCGTTTCATCATCTTAATTTATGCCAACACTCAAACACTATGTGTAAACCTCCCTCTTCTGGATGCCTCAGTTCCAGTGTCCTTGAATGCCAACTATGTCTTTCCCCTAGATCTTCACGGATTTTCATGCAAATAAGAGGCATATAGACTTCTATCTTAGGCATCCCGTTCCTCTCTCCAGGGGATTGCCCGCTGCCCAGTTTTCTGACTGCTCACACTTTTACTTAGCAATGGCCTCATCTAGGGGGCCTGGGTGGCTCAGTGGGTTAAAGCCTCTGCCTTCGGTTCAGGTCATGATCCCAGGGTCCTGGGATCGAGGCCCACATCGGGCTCTCTGCTCAGCGGGGAGCCTGCTTCCTCCTCTCTCCTCTCTCTCTGCCTGCCTCTCTGCCTACTTGTAATTTCTCTCTCTGTGTCAAATAAATTTAAAAAATCTTTAAAAAAATAAAAATAAAAATAAAAAAGAAATGGCCTCATCTACTTGAATAATGCAGCTGCCCCTTCAAGGGAGATAAGAACCTCTCCTGAACTGTGAGGCTCCTAAGGCATTCTTCCCAGCTCTGCTGTCAGAGCTTGTCAATATTCTCAATCAATGACAGTTGGGTTATGGAATGACTTTATTTTAAAAAAAAAAAACATTTTATTTATTTATTTGACACCCCTTCAAGGGAGATAAGAACCTCTCCTGAACTGTGAGGCTCCTAAGGCATTCTTCCCAGCTCTGCTGTCAGAGCTTGTCAATATTCTCAATCAATGACAGTTGGGTTATGGAATGACTTTATTTTAAAAAAAAAAAACATTTTATTTATTTATTTGACACAGAGAGATCATAAATAGGCAGAGAGGCAGACAGAAAGAGAGAAAGGAGGAAGCAGGCTCCCTGCTGAGCAGAGAGCCCAATGCTGGGCTCGATCCCAGGACCCTGAGGTCATGACCCAAGCCGAAGGCAGAGGCTTTAACCCACTGAGCCACCCAGGCACCCCATGGAATGACTTTAGAGTCTTGCACAAAGTCTGGGTTTTCCTCACGAATGGGCCAGACTAATGAGTGTCTGAAGATCTTATATTCTGCAGTGAAGTGTAGTTATACAAGTAAGCTCCCCGATGACTCTAGAAAGCAGAGTTTGAAAACTCACTTAAAAACCCATAAGTCCTTAAGTATATTCTTCAGGGTCAAACGATTTATATGGCAATCATGTAAAAGGTTTGGGTTTTGGTTTCCCAGTGTACTCTCAAACATCCTACCGTTTGGTGACTTCTCTCTTCTTCCCTAGCTGCACAGATCTCTTTTCCCTGGACATAATGAGTGTGGCATTTATAGGAAATTGTCTGTCTCTTCCCTCAAAGTAGAACACGGTGAAGTTCATGGCAGATAGTGATTCATAGTTAGATTAATTAGAAACTAAATTAAGGAGTCTAGAATATTTAGTTATCTATTAACGCATAACAAACTGTCTCAACACTTAGGGTCTTAATATGACAACCATTTTATTATGTCTCTCAATTTTTTGGGTCAGGAATTCACATGGGGCTCAGCTGTATAATCCTTGTGTTCTCCGTGGCATAAAGCAAGTACACTGGGGGTTGTCCGCTGGCAGATGGACTAGTCTGGAGAGTCAAAGTCAGCTTCCCTCACATGTCTGGCACCATGACAAAGATGCCTGGGAGGCTACTCTCAGCTGAGACCACCAGTGGGAACCCCTCCACGTGGTCTTTCCAGGATGGCTGCCTCTGAAAAATCAGACTTCCTGCAGGACTGGCTTCCCACTGAGCAAGTGCTCTGAAAGACAGGAAGGGGAAGTTCACTGTCTCTTGAGGCAACACAATGTCACACCCACCATTGCCAATTGGTCAAGAAGTCTCAGTGCTCACCTAAGAGAGGTCATAGACCTGACCCCTCACTAGAAGAAACAGAAGAGAATTTGCAGCCATTTTTTGAAGTACCTCCAAGAATGGCTCCTGAGAGAGTGGCAGGGAGAACACAACCTCGTTCTTTACCTCAGCAGGTACTTACAGGGTGCCGACCACGGAGTGCAGGATGACATGTTGAATTCTAGAACAAGTCTGGGAACTCATGGGCCACAGACTGGGACAGCTCTCAGACACGGATGAGAGATCTGCAGTGTTTGTTGTTAAATACTTGAATTAATTGTCAAGATTTGCAAATCTGAGGGTCTCACATAAAATCTGAGTTCTCGACTTTGTGGGAAAAAAATTAATCTTGTCAGCACCTGGTTGGAATCGCCAAAGAGCCACACCTAGCTTGAGGCGACTAGCCCAGCCTCAGACAGAAAGGCACAGTCCCATCGGTGCAGGTGGTTACAATCCTCGCCCCTCCTACCTCTCTCAGTAATGTTCCTTTCGGCCACCTGTGGGCACTTCAGCTTGCCACTCCCCTTCTACTGACAGAAACATGGATAAAACCTTGTCCCTGTGGTCACCACAGCTTTTGGAGAAATGGCTGAACTGGCCGCAGTTGGCCACATCAGCTTCTAGGGTCGTTTATAATTCCGTGAAACCATTCTTTAAGACAGAGATTTTATAAGTGAAGTATTGGGCATCACAAATGGTATGAGAAATAGTTTTAAGTGGCATAAAAATAAGTTTTTATTTTAGCAGACTTGTTTTTAGTTCAATATACATTAGGAAAAAGATGACCAGTGCATCCAAACACAGATTGACAATAATGATACAAATTTCTTATTTTGAAAATCTTATGAAATGTTCCTTGCCTATAAGAAACATCTACGACATGAAAGATATAAAAATAACATAAAAACGCACACATACTCACCAAACAGCACAGAAACAGACTGTTGTGAATAACCAGTCATATTCCTGTTTATCTTTCCCCAATCATGTCTTTTCTCCCCTGCCTCAGAAGTAAACAAATTTCAGATTTTGTAATTGTCCTTCTATTGTTTTCCTTTCAGGTTCACTATATCTATATGCATCTTGAAACATGTTTAATTTTACACGTTTCAGAATTGATATAAATGGAAATGTTCCACGTATATCTGTGACTTGCTTTTTTTGCTCTTAGTGCCATTTGTGAGATTCATTTTAAAGCCTATAGACATCATTCATAGACATCGATTTTAATGTGTCCCCTGTAGGATAGATTGCAGCTCACCAAGTCGTCCTTCTGCTAATGGTCAATGAGATTATTTCTGTATATTTTGGCTATACTGAATAATGTCATTATGAAGGTTCTTCCATACATGCATGAGTGCAGATATTTCTTTAGTGTACATGCCTGAAAAGGGAATATCTGGATCTTAGAAGACACTCGTCCTCTTCAAATCTCCCAAGTACAGTATTGCTAAATTACTTCGCCAAGTGGTTTTACACCTCGGCCCTCAGCAGGGTACAGAAACACCTGCTTCTCTACATCTTGGTCAACACTCAGCATTACTAGATGTTTTAGCGTGTACCTCTCTGGGGTATAAAGTGATACTACATTGTAATTTTAATTTGTATATCTTTGATTACCCATGAGGTTGGGTATTTCTTTTCTGTTTCTTCTAAATTCTGTTTCTTTGTTAAATATCTATTCCATTCATATCTTTTCTGTTGGGATAGTTTTCTTTTTCTTATTGACTTGTAGGAATTCTTTATGCATAAAACACACTAGATACATTTGGGGGGGGTTTCTTGCTTTATTAGTAGTGTGTTTTACTGAGAACATTTCATCTTAATATAGTTAGATTTATCAAAGTTTTCATTTATGTTTTGTAGTTTTATTAAGTTTTTAGTTTTGACTGCTTAATCTGAATCTATAAATGCATAAGATGAAAATTTCCCTAAATATTTAAGGTTTTGTTTCTCACACTCAAATTTTAGTCCTCTTGGAAAATATTTTTATATATGGTATAATATAGGTACCTAATTTCATTTCTTTAGTATGGATAATCAATTTCCCCACCACTGTGTCCCATTTCCACCTCAATATGCAAGCTTTGTCTGACACCAAGTTTTCATATGTGCAAAGATAGGTTTCCAAGCACCTGAATTTATTCTAGTGGTCTATTTTTCTATCTCTGTACTGGTGGTACACTGTCTTTCTTAATACACCTTCAAAAATATCACATAAGGCATACTTCCCCACCCTGCTCTTCTTTAAGAATGTTTGAACTATTCTTGGTCATTTGTTCTTCATTGTGAATGGTATGCTCCTTTTTTAAATTGCATTTTATAAATGCTTATTGCTAGCATATAGAAGTCCAATTTTAAAAATACCTTTCTTAAATCCAGCAACCTATTAACCTATTAATTCTATAGTTTGTCTATAGAGCATCCAAGGGTTTTTTGTGTAAGACAAGAATATTGCCTTCAACTGATGATGGTTATGTTCCAGAAGTATCCTTATCTTGTTTCTGATTTTAAGGAGAACACTTCTAATCATTCACCATTAAGTATGATGCTGCTGAAGTATTTTTTGGTCACTAGCTTTTGAGGTTAAGGACATAGTCTTTGTATTCTTAGTTTGCTAAGAGTTTCTTTCCATGAACATGTGTTGACTTTTATTCAATGTGTTTTCTTTATCTAAGATCAGCATATGGTTTTCACAATAGAGCAAATTTGTATTCCTTGGAATAATTCAATATGATATTTGTAGAATTACCTTTTTGTATGTTGTTTGCTAAAATACTATGCCAATGATTTCTGCATCCATAGTTATGATTTAGATTGGGCAGTAATTTTCCCTTTTTGTACAGTCATTGTCTGGTTTTGGAATTACAAAATGAGTTGGGGAGTTTCTTATTTTGCAATTATCTGGAAGAATTTAAATATTATTGAAAGTGTTAGAAAAGCTGGCCTGAAATGTCATTAAGTTGTTCTATTTTATTTGGGGGAAGATTTTGATATTTGTTCATTCAGTAATTTTGGAGGTTACAGCACTCTTCAGGATTTCTGTGTCTGCCTGAGGTAGTTTGATTTTATAGAAATTTGTCCATTAGGAAAAAGGTCTGGGCTAAAGACATATCTATCTTTTTAATTCCTGCATCAAGAGCCAACACCAATTGAAGAAAGGTGCTAAAATAAAATGTAATGAACCGGCGATACAAAATGATCAGTCACCTGATCCTTTTCCCCAGACATGCTAAGGCATGGGCTTCTCGAGGGACATGCCAATGAATCCTGAGCACAGCATAGTGAGGGCCAAGGCCTGCCTTGGTCAGTGGCTCGTTGTAAGTCCTTAACTCAGCACTAAAATTTTTAATTGGAAAGCTCACTTCATTGTGTCAGCATGCAGATGTAAGGTGATAACACACACACTGCATTTTGAAATAAAGTCACTCAGAATTACTAAATGCAGATGAATTAATGAAGTCCCTTTCATTCCATCTTAGGGTTTGTGGTTCATATACAAAGGAGTTCGCACACTCTATTAATGTCTTACCAATGTAGCCATGGGCATGATGCTCACCTTAGCTACTCTCCACTGATCATTACTGCTTCCAGTACACACGTACTTCAAAGAGCCAGACAGATTTTGCAAGGTCAAACACAATGCTGGGGCATCCTTACTGGTGACTCACATGGCTGAAGCCATATTCTCTGTGGTCATAGGTTTATTGAACAGCTGTGCTGGAGGAGAAAAAGCTCAGAATTTGGAGTCAGGAGACCTAGATGTAACTCCAGCTCTGCTAGTTCCTACTCAGGGGACCATTGGCAACTCACAGAGCTGTTATGAGCTTCCTTCCCTGTACAATGAGGATGAAGTCATTTCCCTTACAGTGTAATAACACAATTAAAGATTCTCACCTCCTTTGTAGTTTAATATGAAGCCCAAAAGAGATAATGTTTGCACATATGTTCTTAAAACTGTGGTACAACATATAAAGTAATCATTTTTTTCCTAATGATGACTCAATAATGTGGATGAAGAACAGTACGGTATAGTGGGCGAAGACTGAACCTTACAAAAATAAAATATAGGTTTGAATACTTAGTCCCGCCTCTTTTTAGATACGTGATCTTGATCAAGGTACCCTTTACTTTGAGAAGTAAATGGGAGTGTATGCATAAAGCGTTGGCAGAGAGAAAGCATTTAATAAATGTTAGTTTGTCCCCTCTCCCCCACCACCACCTTTGAATTTGACCAAATTAAAATAAACACATTCCTTTTTTAACTTTTCCTGTATTCTTGGTTCCAAAGTGATCCACTTTTGGAAAATCCCCACCTGATGGAAGAAAAAACACATATGACTATGGCATTCTGTTGAATGTGTGGGTGAGAACAGTAGACCTCTTTGGATCAACGCTTGAACTTCACATAAGGTTTTTGTCTCTTAGCAAGATCTCTTAGTAACTTAGAGACGTTTATGTCCCTAAAGTTAGCTAATGGAGGATGGACTGGGGAAAGCCTGGTGGTATAATTTCTTCCTCAGATTCACCTGAGGAGATGCGTTGAGAGGGGTTTCAGGAAGCCATTAGGGAGCCCTCACCCCAAACTAAAACTGAAATGCCCTCCACTGTGGATTGCAAGTTCATTCAATGGGTCCATGAGAGAGATTAACCTATGCAGCCTCTCTCTTGGTGTTAGCCATCCACGCCCAGGAAGAAACACACAATGCATTAGAAGCTCGGTGCTGAGGCGTCAAAATCAGAAACAGGTCTTTAAAGAATTCGACTGAGTAATTTGGAGAGGATGGTTGACTAGAGAAATTTTACCACTTTCTGACATTTTAAGTGAAATCTCCTTTAGAGAAAACGTGAAGTTTCAAGTTTCTTAGCAAAAGTCTGCTAATTCCCTGCATTGTATTATCAGCAATTTGAGGACAGGGATCAAGGCTCCTCATTTATTGTTAATCCCTGTGGTGGTACGGTCATACAGAATTGCTGCTCAATAAACATTTCTCGAATGCTATTCTTCTCTCTGAACTCAGTTTGCATTGTGTGGACTTGGGCACCTGCCCCTCACCTGGCCCCCTATTTTTCCTTCCCCCATTTACTTCCTCCTTTCACTAAAATTGACTAAGGCATTCTTCCAAGACCTGGTTCAAACTCATTTCCAGCAGAAAGTCTTCCGATATCGACCATACCCTCTGTGATCCCGTCCCCCACATTTGGCATTCCTTCAGCCTCAGAGGGTTTAGACTGCTTATGGATTGCTTTACAAATGTCTTCGAACTGCTTTATTTATAATATCTGTTCCTTTCCAGTTAAAGAAAGATGAATGTCTGGAACAAGCATTTTATCATCTGCTCAAAAAATATGCATTAAAAATGGAATGCAGGGAGAGAAAGAAGAAAGGGCAAAGAAATAAGAAAGGTAGGGGAATATTCCTAATATATGAATGCCTAATATAAATATGCTCCTGTAAATACAGCATGATGGCCAGATTAGATGAATAAAATGATTCCCATTGGATTATTCTCCTGCAATAAGATATAAACAGAATGCAGAAAACCCAGAGAAACGATGAACTACAGAGAAAGAACCATGTATTGTCTGCCTCTTCGTTCAATTCAACTTCTCATCGATATAGGGACTTCACAGGGGTGTCTGTCTTCCACACTTTTTTTATATTTGGTAAACCATCATTTGTTCTTGTAAAGATCTACTTTATTATCTCCCTTAAATGCATCTGAAAGTACAGACTGTGTCAACAAGCAAGGGAGCGGGGATTAAAACCTGGTGTAACAATTACCAGGTGTCTTAGGTGGTGCTGGAGGCTGAAAAATCCAAGACCTAAATGCTAGCAGATTTGGTTCTTAGTGAGGCTCTTCCGCCTGGTTTACAGAGAGCTTCCTTTTCACTACATCTTCACAGGGCAAAGAGAGAGCTCTGGTCTCTTCCTGTTTTGGCAAGGACACTAATTCCATCGTGGTGGCTCCACCTTCATGACCACATCTAAACCTATTACTTCTCAAAGGTTCTACCTCCTATGTTTATACCTCCAAATATATGAATTTTAGAGAGACACACATATTTGTGAGTACCCTATGTTCACGAATATTCTATTCACCAAAAATCCTTAGTCAGTCCAGAAGTCACACAAGGGTTATCTGGCCATGACATATGCCATGAGAGTGATCACCAGCATTAATTCATACAGACGATGGTGGCTGACTGGAAGCAGGTTCTTCTTTCTTCACCACACTGAATTCTCCTTGAACCTGGGCTTTCTGTAGAAGAGAAAGTGTTCTTATTCATTTGTTTTTCCATTGGACAATTATTTGTTGAATACCGACGATGTGCCAGGCACTCTTCTAGGTACTTACGTTGTTCCCTCCAGGAGCATATGTTCTAGCTGGGAAAGTCAGGCAACGGGGGAATAAAAGAATGGGCAAGATCACTCCAGAATGACATATGTTATGAAGGGTAGTGTGATAGGTCATTATTCAACCCAACATATCTGACTGTCTGATCCTTTTGCTAAGGTCTCTAAATAGGCTCTTCAAGTTTATCCTCAGATAATTGCATTTTTTGTCAATATCAGGAGAATCTCACTTTTTCTTTCTGCCATCCTCATCCTTTTCCTTCCAGTTCACATTTATCGAAGCACTGAGTTAAAGGGCTTTACAACGCATCATCTTACTTAATCCTGACAACAGCACCATGAGTTTAGTATCATGAGAATAACCATTTTGCAGATGAGAATTTTGAGGCAGAGAATATTTAAGCAACTGGCCTGAGGTCATACAGCAAATAAGTGGTGAAGCCAGGATATAATGCATGTCCTCTGATTCCAGAGCCCCTAGCAAAACTAATCTGTCATCATTTTCCCCATGGCAGTTAGTCCTTCTAACAAAAGGAGGCACCAAACAGATGTCCTCCATCTCCCCAAAGGTTAGAAGAAAGATTTGTATTACAGCCAAGGAATATAAACTAGACATAGTAAAGAATGTCCAGTCATAAAAGCTAAAAACTTCCTAGAGAAGTTTAGGAAATTTTTTCTTCTGGAGATTTAAAGCAAAGGCTGGCAAACTACTCCGCATGGGTGAAATCCAGCTACCTGTTTTCCTAAATAGTCTCACAGGCCCACAGCCACACTCCTTCATTTGCATATTGTCGAGAGCTGCTTTCACATTACAAGGATAGAACTGAGTAGTTGTGACAGAGACCATATGGCCCACAAAGCCTAAAATTTTTATTATCTGGTCCTTTATAGAAAATATTTGCTGACTTTAGAATAATAGCAGGATAGATTTTGCCTGGGTTGGCTTAAATATGGTTCTTCCTAAAGCCAAGGAATGGTCTCATTGAAACTTGAACATTCCCTTCCAGCTCTAGGATTAAAGATGTATTTCTGTGGTCAAAACAGGCCATTCCTAATTGGCAGAACTCTTCCATCCAGTCCTTCTAGCTGTCTTCCAGCTCTGATTTGGCTCGTGGCTCATGTATGTAGCTGGGGCGCCTGGATGGCTCAGTTATTTAAGCGTCCAGCTCTTGATTTCAGCTCAGGTCACGCTCTCGGGGTCCTGACATCCAGCCCCACGTTGGGCTCTGTGCTCATCGGGGAGTCTGCTTGAGATTCTCTCTCTGCCCCTTCCCTTTGCATGCTCTCTCTTTCTCTCAAATAAATAAATAAATCTTGAAAAATAGAATAAAATAATAAAATAAAATAAAATAAAATAAAATAAAATGTATGTAGCTGACAGAGGTTTCCCAAATTACACTGCGGACTACCAGCAAGCACAGTCTAACTGCGGTGGGGGCTGGAAAGGAACACTAATAAGTTCTACCCAGCAAGGAATTTAGTGCGGTACTTGTCCTGATGTTAACTCTGCTTCAGTCACCATTGGGACTGGGCTTGAACGGATGACAGATTTCTGCTGTCCCACCATAACAGTGATTAATATTCTTTTTTTTTTTTAAGATTTTATTTATTTATTTGACACAGAGAGAGAGATTACAAGTAGGCAGAGAGACAGGGAGAGGAGGAAGCAGGCTCCCTGCTGAGCAGAGAGCCCGATGTGGGCCTCGATCCCAGGACGCTGAGATCATGACCTGAGCCGAAAGCAGAGGCTTTAACCCACTGAGCCACCCAGGCGCCCCAGTGATTAATATTCTTGCTATGATCTCCATTATTACTAATAAGGATATATCTTGTTTAATTTCATGTTGGATAAAAGAAAAACTAGTTGTTAGGAGCATCAAGTATTAATTGCTAAAGAATTCTTATTGATCAAACCAGAGAAGCAGAACTGAGCCATTTGTGAATTCCTTTGGAAAAATACCCCCCCACACACACACACACACCCTGGGAAAATGCACTAACTGCAAACATTTTCCATCCCTAAGAACTTCATGATTATTTTCCCAATTCAGTTCAATATTAAATGACACTCCTTTTACTTTTTTATACCACCCCTGGGAAACTGGCCTGGGAGCCTGCTTCTCACAAGCTGTGTGATCTCGAACAAGTGACTTCATCTCTCTGAGCCCCATTTTCTTCTGTGAGATGTAGCCATCAGAATGGATGCTCTTTTCCTACACACACGAGAGCCAGCATGCCTGTGAGCCCTAAATGCCCTCCATCTGTCCCAGCTGGCTCCCTCCAAGCCATGTCTCAGCATGGTGCAGTGAAAAGATGTGAACTTGGGAGCTGGCCAGACTGAGGTCCAACCTTGAAAAGCACATCTTTTATTTAGCGGTTTGGGCCTCATGCCATTCACTGAAATGGTGGCCTCTCATGCTGTTGTACACCCTCCCTGCCTTCTGCCTAGGACCGTCTTTTACTCTGCCTTGCGCACCACACCCTGCCTACGGAGGCTTCCACAGTCAAATCAGAAAGTTAATGGTCCTAGTATCTCTCTTCACCCTCAAGGAAGAGGTGGGTATTCCTGGGTCCCCTCGGGGTCTGCACCGTTAGCTGTGTGTTTGTGTGGACTCCTCTCATAGACAATGACTTCCTTGAAGTCAAGCGCTATGCCGGCAGTCAAGCAGGACTTCCACATCAAAAGCATTCCTTGAGGGGCACCTGCGTGGCTCAGTGGGTTGAGCCTCTGCCTTCGGCTCAGGTCATGATCCAGGGGTCCTGGGATCGAGGCCTGCATCGAGCTCCCTGCTCAGTGGGGAGCCTGCTTCCTCCTCTCTCTCTGTCTGCCTACTTGTAATCTCTCTCTCTCTGTCAAATAAATAAATAAATAAATAAAATCTTAAAAAAATAAATTAAATAAATAAACAAATCTTTTTAAAAAAAGCAAACATTTCTGCCACATCATGCCTATTTCACCTTTCTGTATATTCTAGAGGCCCATCTCTGCTATCATTAATTAACTCCTTGATATTGGGGAAAACTGACTTTTCTGCTCCTGGATTTCAGTTTCTTTATCTTTTAGCAAAGTGTGTGGGTCAATGGCTCATCCCAGATCTGTGATCTCATAATTCCATAGCAGACGTTAAGTCAGGCCCACCCTGACTTCCACACCCTAGGGTAATTTCCACACCCTAAGGTAATTTCAGTTTTCCCCTACCCAAAATATTCCCCACTGGCCAGGGGCAGCCTCAGATTCTATAACTATATTTTAACACTTTGAATGCCATTTAATATCTCCTAGATTCCCAAATGGGCAAGCGGCTATTATCGGTCATTTTTGCTAGAGTGTAAGTGTACTTTTCTGGTCTTTTCCTGCTCACAGTTTCAGAGAAGGGCCTGTTGAGAAAGAACAGGAAGGGAAAGTATTCAGAATGAAGCTGCGGCCTGGGTGGGAAAAGGGTTCAAAGGGAAACCAGCAGGGATAACGATAAACTACTCAATGGTCCATCTAGGACAGGTCTTACTTTATGAAACTGAACAGTAAAGGTCCAGCGAAAGTTAACTCGTGCCTTTAGGGAGCTCCAAGTCCAAAGTAAATGCCAGGTGATACTGAGTAGTCATCTCTCCAACCTGGGTTTTGACATCAGCTGTAAAATTGTGGAGTTGGCCTTGGTAACCTAACAAGGCCCTGCTGCTTTTAAAGCCAAGGTTTCTGTGCCTAGGGGATGACCCCTGTGAGTAGGTAGGGCCAGGGGAAGTGTCCATTTCAGCCAAGTAACAGAAATAGAGCAAATAGCCACACAGATCCATGGTGGGTCATATCAGCCCAGGAAGCAGTAGCCAAACATTTTAGCCTAGCAAAAAATAATGTCTTAAATTTCTTTGAGTCCTAACAAAAAATTTCAGTGGCTCTTATTCGCCTCTGGACAAAGCACTGCCTATGTGATCATATTCCCCATACATGTCAGAGGTCTTAAAATTCTTACCCTTGCCTTCGGCTGACACTGAGTCTATAGAATTGCGATTGGCTTGGTCCCCATGGTGATAACCTCCTTTAACCACCTTGCGAGGATCAACGGTGAAGGCTGAGCGCTCTGGGCAATTTTTCCCGTAGTGGACAGGCTTGCACTGGGCCACATTTATGTACGTGCCCAATACCTAGTGCAAGATATTTGTGAGCCAGTAGATAGGGTGGAGTCTATGATCTCACTCTGGATCTGTACTTGGTGGAGACTGAGTATAAATAAACAGATAAACAAGCGAGCAAACGCTCGTGACCATTGAAGAGAGTGAAGTCACCTGGATCATCAGCAGAATCCAGCCTGCAGCCGCGCTCCATTAGCAGAGCCCAGGGACAGAGGAGTCACGTGTTTGGATGCCAAGAGCGAGATAAGAGATCTGAGGACCACCTGCTGCTGCCGTGAGGCCTCCCTTCAGGAAAGGTACAGGAGCCCTGGCCTTGGGCTCCCCTGTGAATGTGTTTCAGGTGGTGTGAGCATGTGCGTGTGTTCAAAGTACCTGCGATGGTACACTTAATACAGTGATTTTCTGTCCAAGAAAAACTATATCCCCACCAGAGCCTGAATGATTAAAGTCTTGAGGTTCCTCGCATCTGCTACGAGCCTCCTATCCCAATTTCCGTTGGCTCTTGGGTGCCACCCTCTGCATCTGAGGTTACAGGCATGCCCGAACACTGCCCTGCCAAGTGGGAGATGGCTTGCTATCATCACAGCCAAGACCTGGGGAGCAGGATTCAGGGAAGAGCCAGCACACACTGTAGGGCAATGAGCTGGCGGGGCTGTCGGGTGGTCTCAACACTGGATAGCCAAGACTCTCGCCCGAGTGTAACCAGAGCCCTTCGGAGAGAAGCCAGCCTGAGGTGCTCCAGCAGCTGAGAAATTTCTCTCGTGGCCTATTATATTCTAAGTTCCTCTTGCTCAGACCACCACCACGTAGCTGGAAACTGAGTTAGGTCCAAACAGGATGAACCAACCTTCTGTTCAAGCAAAAAAAAGTTGGCCCAGGGCTGCGGAGCTTTAAACGGACCATGAATAATGCTTTATTGCCTCAGCACTGGGGTGAACTCACCCCCCACACTCAGCTTCACCTTTCACGGTGTTATTTTTAGAGATCTCATTACACCCCAGCTTAAACTAAAAATATGTTTCCCAGGAATCGCAGAAGCTAGTTTTAATTGTGCACAGTGACACAAATGCCCATGGACTCTGATTACATATGATGTTTCACGTATTTGATACCTCCTTTCGGAGCAAGGGGGGATTGATACATTTCATTTTTCCAGAACAGTGACTATTCTGGCTTTGGAGGCTGTTGGACTGAATCAAGCTTTTTCTGGGCTGGAGTTGTTTCCACCATCCAATGCTTTGGTTTCAGATCATTTAGTGTGGCTTACACAAAATAGCAGGCTCCAGGAAGCCGTGTTCGTGAGAAGCTCACCTCCAAGGTCTGATCCAAACCTGACACGTCCCTTCCCTGTGCACTGTCCCAGCGCTTGGACATGGAGGTCAAGCAGGAGAGGAGCTTTGGGATCTGACAAATTGGCAGCTGGGTCTCTAGCCTGCTTCTCTACCTCTGCAAATCTGAGCAAGTTATTAATCTTCCTGAGCCTGGTTCCTCACTGAAAAATGAGAATAATAAATGTTGTATGGATAAAATGAAATAATTTATGTACACAGCAGAAGCCTAATGAATTATCACATTATTTTTTTATTTAACTTGCTCATACACTAGTCGGATCAGTAGCAACATTTGCTGAACACTGACTAAGGTCACACTGGGGATCTTAGACGTGCCGACGTCAGACTCTGACAAAGAGCACACACACGGTTGCAAGTGGTGCTGTGCAGGGCGACTTGGAATCCAAGTTGGACCCAAGGCACTGGCCTGGACTCTGGGGCTCCCAGCAAAGAAACACTTTATCTTGGGGAGAGAAAGTCTTATGAACACAAGCTAGTCCTTGAAGAATTCCTAGGACAGTAGCACTCTCTCCCCTGGCACACCCAGAGGTTAAGTACGTGGGCTGCCCAAGATGGAAGCCAGCCCTGCCTCCTACTACCAGCGCCACCTGGAGCAAGTTGCTTAAGCTTCTCTCCTTAGTTTCCACATATCTAAGATGCAGCTAATGATAATACCTGCTGCATAATGGGGTGGTGACGATTAAACAAGCTAGGGCTAATGTGGTGCACGTGTCTTTGGTAGGTTGTCAACAATAATTCATTGCACGAATAAGAGGCTGACGAAAGGAGTATCTATTGTGTCCTGCTTGGACCGGAACATAGAGTGTACCATGTGAAAAGGGAGGCTCTCGGGTATCCTTGCACAGTTAGTCTCTGCATTCCCTTATCGTGTTCTCTGTATTTTCATCAGTGTGCGTTCAACCTCTCCACCTAGTTAATAGGTTCTCTAAAGTCAGAGGTTCCATCATCACCACTCAGAGAAAGGCCTTCTGTCTCGAAGGGATGATTTTCCATTCCTGTTTTCAGACTGCTCTGGTTTCCTCAGTTCTTCAACATCATTGGACAATTCTCAATATTGTGATAAACCTCACAATTTCATGATGACAGTGAACTCATTCAGTTTGGTGAGGGGGAGCAGGTTTGTAAAATTTCTCTCTGAGGAGAAGTCCAGAGGCCTCATCTCACCTATGTAACCTCTCAAATCCCAATGCCTCCCCTAGGAAGCAGCTTGTTCATACTAGACCTGACAGCCACATTCTACATCATGGCAGCAGGGATGGACTGAGGGATGCCAAGTCACAGCAGGCCACAGGGACACAGGGTTTCTGAATGGGTCAACCCAAGTTTAAAATGGGATCACAGGGAGGTGTCTTGGTGTCTCAGTCAGTTAAGTGGCTGGCTCTTGCTTTCAGCTCAGGCCATGATCTCAAGGCCCTGGGATCAAGCTCCCCATCAGGCTCCTTGCACAGCAGGGAGTCTGCTTAAGGGTTCTCTCTCTCTCTCTCTGCCCCTCCCACCACTTGCACGTGCTCTCTCTCTTTCTCAAAAATGAATAAGTAAATCTTTTTTTAAACATTTAATAAAATAAAATGGGATCACAGTGAATATGAATACTTTTTATAAAGGACCTGTCATTGCAAATTTCCTTGTATAGATGGCAGAATCCCTGGGTATATTTCTCAGATAATAGTTTTACTCTTTCTCCCCAAACCTAGAAGCTCACGTATGACCCCATGCAAAACCAGCAATGCCTCCTGGGTGTTGTTTGCCCCTTACAGGACTCGCCTGTCCCTGCCACGTTGGCTACCAGCCACTCACTGTGAGGGGCAGTGAACCAGGCCACAGGGAACCATTCTGCCCAAGTACCATGTCACACGCTTACTTTTAGGTTCCTCTGAGCAATTTGGTGGCCCACGTGCCCCAGCTTTCTGAGACAACTCAGGAGTATGTGAGAACAGCAGAATGGCCCAGAGTAGCAGGCAGGCAGCTGAGGCAGAGAAGGTTCAACTGCCCCATCTCCAGCAGGAGGAAGCCTGCCACCGAGGAGCAGCCTGGCTGGACAACTGATCCTTGCTAATCCCTGCCCTGTAGAGACAAACCGGTTGATTTTCATCTATCTATGACTTCGTGTTGTTCTTTACATCACCTGTTTTATTTTCAAACCTGTCAACAGTTTTCTGAAAAGGTTGCACACATGAGCAAAGGCCTGAGACTCTCCAGGAAGGAGGGCAGGAGACACAGGCCAGGCGGGGGGAAGGGCCACCACCCCACACCTGGGAGACAGAGTCAGGAAACCAGGGGCTTCTGGTTCTCTTGAGTTTTCTCTCATCACAGCAAAAATGAGGCACAGGTTTTTACACTGTGACCCCTTCTGGTGAGGGTTGAAAGCTGGCTATACATCCAAGATGGACCACACACTTACTGAACTATATTTACCAAGTTTCTTAATAAAGCAAAAGACTCAGAAGTGTATGGGAGTCAACTTTTTTTTTTTTTTTTCCTGACAGAGACAGAAGCCAGCAACAAGCAGTTTACTGTTGTTGTTCAGTTGCCAAGTGGGTGATTCGGTTAAAATAGGATCGGCCTCACATCTGTTTATATGAACCCACAGGGTTGCTATTTGTAAAGGGGCCCTACTTGTCTGACCTGGGTCGTTGCTACACTTTGTCTTGCAAGGTTGTTCCACGGTATCTAAAAGAAGACTCACAGTCCCCCCGCCAAGGGTGACATCTGCTCACATGCCTTGCTCCCCTGATACGATCACATTGTCATGACAAACACTAGACGGGCAGACCAAGGCCGCCTCTAAAGATGGTTGTTGTGCCAACTTCTTCTTCCAAACTGACCAGTGGATTCAGTCTGGGAATTGAGTTCAAGATTGTTAACGACAGAACATGAGAGTGAAGGGAGTTTTAGGGGAATCCATAGGACAATTCCCTCATTCTCAGCTGAGGAAAATGAGGACTGGTGAGCTTTTTTCAGAAGCACGAGCTAGGACTCAAAGGCTGGATTACTAGGGTGCCTTCCAATTTGTCACACAAGCCAAGAAGCTATCTGGCATCTTGAGATAGAGTCTGGTTCGGGAAACATCCCATCTGACCAGTTGAATGTGTAATGCAGCGTGGGGGAGAGGAGAATGGGGTGTCCCCGGTGATACAAGCAGCATTCTGGGTCCCCGTGTCTATGAGGGTCCTCTTGAAGCTGGGAAGTAGCTCCAGAATTTCTTTCGGACATAAGCCAAGGGGAGAATTCAGGAAACCTACAAAGGTGAAATATCAGGATAGTCCAGGGACTCACGAGTCATACAACAGAAAATGGACAAAGGGCCCTTTCTGGCAAACTCTGAAGCATTCTTCAAGTATTTAAGCATGGTGGGATGTTAAATTGGAAGCTTTAATTGGGTGTCGAGACATAAATATCAGTCATAAAACTATCCAAAAGGCCACTCGATAACCATCTCATGTTTCCATGACCATCTCTTTGGAGAAGGCTGTGCCCTGCGTACCACCCATCCCTCTAAGTCTCTTCAGGAAGCCTCAAGGGAACAACTCAGTTTGTTAGATGCTGCCTCGTAGTTAGGGGTACAATGTGAACTAGGATCTTTCTCTCAACCAACAACCCTTCAAGTGTGAGGGACAACAGGCAGAGGAGAGGGGACAGCACTAGGCAGCTTGCTCTCCTAGAGTTTGGAAGAAGGTTTCCAAGGACTAACTCTGGGGCCTGTGGGAAAACTGGCATGGGGGACCTCCATGGAGAAGTAAGCAGGAGACCCTCTGGTCTCCACGGCAGATTGTGGGGGGATGGGAAATCTGTGGTCACTGCAAGAGAGAACATTAGAAGGTGAGAAGGTCTCCAGGTAAAAGGCCACCAGCGAGTGGGGAAGTCTTACAAGGAAACTGAGAGAAGCCATCAGTCTTCAACTCTCCATAGGCTTGGAGAGCTCAGAGCCAGCTGTTGGTGGTTGGGGTCCTTTAGAGCAAAGCCTACCATGGAAGGTACAGAGCAAGGATATGGTCTCCGTGTGAGGCTGGCTTCTCACTGGCCCCACAGGGAGCACTGGTCTGTCCTGTGGAAAGGATCCAGGCTTTACCTCCATGTCACTTGGTCATTGGCTGCTGCTCACAATGTAGAGGAAGGGGGAAATCCTGCAGAAAGGGGGGAGGATTGGGGAGATGTAGGGTCATCACCCAGGGAGGTGGCTTCTATCTGACCAAGGTCAAATTCTTCCAAAACCAGGGAGGGGGGCAACTGTGGGCCTTTAGCCTCTGATACTCACAGCACCTGGGTAGTGGCTCTGGAAGGGGCATCAGCAACATTCACTCTGCCCACTTCCTGCCTGTCACCCCAGAACTTTGTGGTTCTCCTTATTCTTTCCATCCCCCCACCCCACATCCAGGGGTCAGAAACAGCTAGTAAGTGAGACAGGGGTGAGGGAGACAGAGAGGAGTGAAATTTCTCTACACGTGTGTGTACATACACGTACACACACTCACGCTCACACACACACATGCACGCTTCCTTTCCAAAAGACAAAAGACCCACCTATATCTGGTAGAGCTGGAGGAAAAGTCATAACTTTGAGTGAAATCAAAAGTTTTGATTACTGCATGGGACTGAACATTTTTAAATGTTTCATGGCAATATGACACACATCTAGAAAAGGGCACCCATCATAGCTCAATGAGTGTTCCAAGAACACACCTGTGTAACAACCCCCAGGGTCAAGAAGTGGAATTTCCAGCCCTTAAGAGGCTCCCTTCCAGTCCCTGCTCGCCTCCCTCTGCCACGAGGGTAACACCATAGCGATGGTTTTCCAACAGCAGAGTTTACTTCCGCCATCTTGACAAAACGCGGGATCCTGACCTATTTGGAGCTTCAGTTTATAACTCAAGTTGTCACTCGCAAACTGATCTTGAAAATCTAACTTCAATGCCTCTTATCATGGAACTAAGGAGGGTAGTTTTCATAATAAAAATAGATAAGAACCAGATTTTTATCTCCTTGCTTACTGTGGGGGGGGAGGTAAAGAGGGTTTCTTTTCATGTTTCTTCCACCCCACTTCCACCCGCCTTCCCAGTCCCCCAAAGGAACGCACACACACAAAAAATCTTGTTCCTTAAGTTTCACTCAAGACCAGCCTGGGACAGAGGGTATGCATTCGGAATGTGCATAAGTCCCCATTTGTAGGAAGCAGGGGCCTACAAGCGGGATGATGTGGGCCTTTGAGATCAACGGTCCCTGGAGGGGCCTCTGGAAGGCAAGCGAAGTCTTTCGTTGCTTTTTCCCACATTTTCATCCAGTCAGTGGTTTTCCTGAGAGAGTGAGGGATGTTAGGAAGTCAGGCCACTGCAGAAAGCCTTTGTTTTGGAGAATTTTCACCAAACATATCATTTTCTAATTGGGGCTATTTGCTGTAGCCCTTCTGCCTGGCTGTCTGCACTGAGTGAAGGTTATAATTATAAACAGAGTAGCGACATTTCCATTGAAAACCCGTCGTGTGGTTTCCCTGACTCATCCTAACAAACCATGAGCCCCTCAAAGTGAAAGGACTTTTTTCCCTGAAAAAAGTACTACAGTGATGACCTTATCTGACATTGCAGAATGATTAAATGCACTTGTTGTTCAATATTTTAAAATAGCTCATAAAAAGGAAGGAGAAGAGGTGAAGCCAAATGGTGTTTGTGTGTATGCCGTGAATACGCCTGGCTATTTATTGGAGACCTTTATTTTTTTTTAATTATGCCAATATTGGATGGCCATATGGCCCTACTAAAATTACTCAAATACTTTCGTTAAAGGAGACTAATTTTCATGCAAATGTAATTTCACTGCTGGACAAGCTAAGAAGAACAAAGAGGAGTGAATTAAATAAGAGGATACTTGGAAATTTTGCTTCTGTGATATGGGGAAGTGGCAGAAAGTTATCACTTGGGGAAAGAGTAGTTTCTCCTGTCTTGCTCAAGTGAAAGAAAGGATCTCAAAGGCTTGAGAAGGATCGCACAGGCTGTAGGGTTCTCCTCACAGTGTACCTCCCACTCGGAGCAGTGTCCCTGGGACAGGGGTAGTCTTTGCTTAGTACCCGCAGGAGATGGAGGACTCATGGATGGTCACGGAAACACGGGACTGGAGGAGACCCCAGAGAGCCATTCATTCCACATTTAATAGTATTTATCCAGTCCCCACGACATGCCAGTCACTCTCCTAGGCTCCGGAGTTACAGTAGTGAGCAAGAAAAAAATTACCCCTGTCTTCTTGATGCTTGGTACAAGTAAACTTAAGTAAGAGTAAGCTTGTAAGTTAAGTGTGTGAGCTCAGGCTGCTGTAAAGGAATACCACGGACTGGGTGGCTTCAACAAGAAATCCATCTCTCACAGTTCTGGAGGCTGGGAGTCCAAGATCAAAGGGCCTCAGATTTGGTTCTAGTGAGGACACACCTCCTGGCTTGTGGAGTCCTCACATCACCTTTGCTTGGTGCAAACGTGTGGACAGAGACAGACGGAAAGAAGGCAAACATTTGGTGTGTCTTCCTCGTCTGGTAAGGGTGTGCAACCCACCTTGAGGGCCCATCCTCCCGACGGCTTCTGAATCGAATTTCCTTCCAAAGGCCCCACCTCCAAATATCAACCCATTGGGGTTATGGCTTCAACAAACAAATGTGGGGGGACACAAATATTCAGCCCCAAACAGTAAGGAAATAAGTAAGTGCCTACATAAATGATGCGTTCCCTCATGCGCAGTGCTGTGGAGTGATGGTTAGCAAGAGGAAAGACAAGAGAGTGGGGAAGGGACCACATGCTCAAGGGACTGCATGCTCAAGGAGGCGTCCCTGGGGAGGAAGAGCAGGGTGGAATCTGAGGTGATTCTAGAGTGAGGTGAGGAGGGAGTCCCACTCTGACTGGGGCAGAATGGTTCAGGCAGAGGGAGCAGAAATGCCACTTCCTAGGGACAGAAGTGAGCTTGGCACATTGAGGCCAGGCCGAGTGGGAGAGGCAGGACAGTGGGCCGAGGGCTGACCATAGTGGAAACCAGGAGAGGGAAGGAGCCCCACAGGCCAAGGCGATGAACAGGAGTTCATTCTGTGGCACAGGTGTTGCTGTAGGAGGGTCTTGAAGCAAGAGGTGGCCCAAGGGTCTGACTTATGTTTAACAGTATTACTCTAACCCTTGCACTGAAAATACACCATAGAAGGACAAGCATGGAAGCAGAGAACCAGTCAGAGGCTTCTGGGGTCGCAGGTGATGGTGGCTGGGACGGGGAGAGGCCGTGGATGCAGAACGCACTCAGGTCGCAGCTGGGAAGGGACACCAAGCTGATCTGCAGAGTCTCCAAGGGCAGGGGTGCTCGCCTGAGCTCCCAGAAGGTGGGACTCCTGGGCAGAGGGGTGCTGCAAGGAAGGTGCTGGGAGTAAGCATCTCTAGCTCCCCCACCTCGGTCTCCACTGCTCGTCCTTGGTTTTACCTGCTTCCCACACTGGGGTTCCCGGGCAGCAGCCCACCGAAGATGGATCTGACTCCCAGAGCAGGTCATTTTCACAACCCTCCTCTATACACGATCATTCGTCCCAGTTCCAAGTCAGGTTGCATGTGCATTTCCCTGGGCATGGAGAGCCACAAAAACCCCACCTACTCCCCCACTCTTTATTGTCCAGATCAAGAAACTGAATCTGGTAGGGTAGGGACCTCCACAGGTTGAAGAGTCCTTGGGAGGAAGTGGGAGCAAGAGTCCCCATGCCTGTCCGTGCTCGGGAGGTGCGCGGTGACATGGTCTGGAATGCAGCAGGTCCCGCTCGGATGGGCAGAGTGCCCCCCAAATGTCGCCTGGGGCCAGGCACTAACAGAAAGGAGGAGTCGCGGGGGGTGGGGGCTGTGGAGACGGGGGCAGCACGGTTCCCACCTAAAGCCAGAACCACTGCTTAGCTATGACCAGGGGTCGCTGCGCAGGGACGCATGCAAGCAACACCGAATCCACTTTTTGTGAAAGAGCCAGAGGCTGCGGGCTCCCCTTCAGCATGAAATCCCCCACTTTTTACGTTTCGGCACAAATTCAGATTACTTAAAGGAAAGCAAAAGGTAAGGAAGGAGGAGAGGGTGGGAGGGAAGGAAGGGAGGAGAGGAGGGAGGGAAGAGAGAGAAACAAACCTCCGAAGACGGCCCCATGTGCCCCGTGTGCGTGCACGCAGGCCGGCCTACCGCCTCCGCGCCCAGATGAGGCAAACAGGTGCTCCACGTGCACCCTCCCTCCGGGGGGCAGCTCAACACTCTTCACTTCAAGGGAAGTCTCCTTGGGGAGTGGAGAGCTGGAGACTCTCTTCCCCACCCCTGCTAATCTTTTGAACCCCTTTGGGCCAACGCCAGGCCTCTGGCTCCACGCTGAGGGCCCAAGGCAGACCCTCTCCTGTCCAGGGAAGAGCTGGCCATCCACGGGCAGCACCCACTTCTGTGTGTCTGCTCCGGCTTTCTCACCACCGTTCGTGGCAGAGGGAGCTAAGCCCGCGGTGGAGCCGGGGAACAAGCAACCCAAGTTCAAGGGGCGACTCTGGGCTGCCATGAGCAATTTCCCCCTGTAACCTGTCAGGCGCAGACAAGCCGCATGAAGCTCATGTAACATTTTCACCATATGCCGTTTGGAAATAACGCTGTTGCACAGGGAAAACCTTCAAAAGACTTTTCTTTGTAAACAGACCTGATGATAAAGACGTGCAAAGTCCTGGAGCCCAGACGCTGTCAAGGGCTTTCCCTATGACCAGTTTTGTCTTCTCTCCTGGGCACCATGGAGTTGAACCTAAGCTACAGCTCAGTGCTAAATTTATTAGACATATGTCAGCATCCGTCTGTCAGAAACGGGAAGGCCTCCCTGCCAAGTGAGCCACTCTGGTTTGGGGAAAGATTGAAAATTGTCTGGAATGTTGTCTGAGGATATTGAAAAAGACTGGGTTCCACAGGCTTTCATTTCTCTGCTTTTACCCAGGCAGAAATAAGGCACAGAAGCACGAAGATTGATCATCTGGAAATGGTTTCAAAAAATAATTCACACGCGTGCACGCGCACACACGCACGGAAAGTCCAGGTGAATAAACATCAAAATGTTTGCCAAAGTTATCATCACATGGTGGAATAAAGGGTGATTTATGTTATTTTATTTTGGGGTATAACTTTTCTTTCTAAATGTTCGATGAAAACAACATTTATTACTTCGGTCATCAGAAAAAATCAATCAAAACTCTGGGGAACAAATGAGCTTACCTGATGAACTAGTTTGCTAAGTTTACCGTAACAAAATACTACAAACGAGGCGGTTCAAAGCAGCAGAAATGTATTCTCTCCCAGTTCGGGAGGCCATTAGCTTGACATGAATGTGTCAGGAAGTTTGGTTCCTTTAGACCCTCGAAGGGAGAACCTGTTGGTGGCTCTCTCCTGGCTTCTGGAAGTTGCTGACAGTCGTTGGTGTTTCTTAACTTACAGACACGTCACTCCAATCTCTGCCTTTGTCTCCACAAGGCATTCCCCCTGTGTGCACCTCTGTGCCTCCATATGACCTTCTTATGAAGACACAAGTCTTTGGGTTTGGGGTCCAGTCTTGGGTTTTGGGACATCCGCCCTCATCTTAACTACTTACATCTACAAAGATCTTAGTGAAGATTCTGAGGTCCTAGTTGGACATGAATTTGGGGGGACACTCTTCAACCCAGTATCCATGGCAACGAAGTGGATTAATCCCCCTGAAGAAATTCAGGTCTTGATTGACTGTATTAGAAGCCTTCGCTCCTGAGAAGGGGTGCTTTGGCTACCAGAATGGCATGGCCAACCTCTCCTCAGCCTCCTTTCGGGCTGAGGAGTAGGGCAGGCAGAGCTGGAGGAGAGGCGCGGGCCCGCCACACAGTCCAGCAGGACGTCTGCAATTTGTCAGACTCCAGGGGCCCCTGCGCCCTGGTGGGACTGTTGGTAACCACGAACAGCCTGGGAATCACGCCGCGGTGACAGGGTTGCTGGAGGGCCGCATCTCACTCGGCGTGTAGTACACTTCTGTAACGTGTGCAGATGCTATTAGGATTAGTGATTTACAAAGTCATTTTAAATCATTACTGTCATGTATTCTCTCTGTCAGGGGGTGCAGAAAGTAGAACGGCTGTCATGTGTGAGTCTGTGAATTATTTGGTGATAAAATGATTTCTCATAACTCAAAAAGGCTGGAAATCCCCATCCCACATTTTTATCTGTAACAGGCTGTCTGTAGGAGGAAAGGCTTCGCCATGATGTCTGGTGTATCTTGTTAACAGGCACTGTGCACAGGTCTTCATAACTATTCTTCTCATGATTGTCAAAACAATCCCAGGAGGCAATCACCCCACTTTTCAGATGGGGAAACAGACTCAGAGAGGTCACACAATCAAGCAGAGCTTTCTCGAACCTCAGCCAGACTCCCAAGCAGTTGTTAATACACAGTTTTGGTCCTTGGTTCAGTAGAAATAAAGATGTTCGAAAATGCAAGGCCGAATTAAGTTATAGAAACCTTAAGAACTTGATTCCAATTCCAATTCAACCAGAATATATTGACCATCTTCCGTGTGGGCTAAAGTGCTTGCGTGTAATTTTAGCTAATCCTCCAGCCACTTCGTGACCTCTTTTCTCAAAGCTCTTCTGGCAAGGCCAGACCCATCTGGAGTAGAGAAGTGGAAAACAGCCTCTGCTCTGCTCCAGACATGTGACCTTCTCTCCTGAGACCAGAAGGAGGATGCCTAAGCAAACACCCACGGCACCCCACATGTGGCCCCACATGTGGCCAGATTCTTGGACTGGAACACAAAGCCTCACGTTAACCTAACATTTCCCGTGCGTCAAACACCTGGCCTGGTACAGTTAGCACTGCCCTGCGTTGAAGACAACCTGCTGGAAGCTGAGGTCAAGGGGAGAGACATGATCTAGCAAAAGACCACTGAGCAGCTGAGCAGGCACACTGCGACTAACTGCCCAGGTACAACAGTGCCTGGAATCACCAGTGAGAGACCCCATTGCATGAGAATTGGGACACGGTCAGTCCAGCTGTGTTGAATGGGCATCTGAGCCAACTAGGACAGCCATTAGTATGGCCCCTACTTTCATGAACGTTATTCTCACCAATTGGCTCCATCAGTGTTGACCCTTCCTAAGAAGGGAAATTGTCCTACATGCCCCCATAAGAATATATAAAGCAGATACAGAGTTCCTGATGTTAGACAGCCTCTACACCAAGAGTCAGAGTCATTAAGGCTCCTATCACACTGTACCATAGACTCTTACACACAAGGCCAAAGTTGCAATTCATTCATTCACCTGGACATGACAATACTACGCAAGAGGCCATCCTGCCACCCTCTGGCTCAAAATTCACTGCTTTATAAGGCAAGACTTTCAACACTACTAGAATGTACAAAGCCCCATTCTTGGGTAGTCACAATTTCAGTGAAAACATCAGGAAATGAAGACAAACAAACATCCATTGAAATAGATTTTATAACATGTAGGAACAAAGACATAAAATTAATTTGTACTTACGCTCATTTGGTTGTCAAACTCAGGGGAAATGAGAAGAGTCACCAAAATTTTTCCTAGGAAAATATATTTGTATTTGATCCCAGAATTAAAAGAAATTCTTATAACAATTTAAAGTTCTTAAGCCTGGACCCTGGGAGCCCTTGAAATTCCATGCATGTGTATATATGTGCTTTTTTATGGAGGGAGAACCCATATATTCCTCCAGAATCTAAAGGGGTTTACCATTGATCTAGTGATCAGTGCTCTTAGTTGATGAATAAAAACCTGACATCCCAAAATGAATTCATATACAATAGTTGCAGAGTTTTGGCCAGCCTCTGGATGCTTACTCACCATGTGGTCTTTCAGTAGCATTGCTATTTCTAGGAAGAGTTTGGGACTTCTGGGAAAGGTTAGCCAGACTTCTCTATCTGACACTGCCCAGTAAGAATCCAGATAAATCTGCCATCAGCTTGAGGCACAGAGGGGACTAGGAAAGCAGGCCTGCTTAGTAGAAATGGGCAGCTCCATGCAACCAAATTAGTCATTATGTAAGCCTTTAAGTCTAATTCCCCAGTTTCTTAACACTTGGGGAATTCTTTGAAGAGGCTAGAAAATTGGCAGTGCATCATTTGTCCTCATGGGCATTTTTATTAAATTATAAGTGGATGCATATTCTTATATTGAATCCAGCACACGGAAGCAGCTCTATTCTGCTTGGCTCTCTGTGCAATACTCCCTTTCAATTATCAGGGTCCATACTGAATTGTCCACCCACCTTTAGCACCATAGATTGTAGAAAACACAAGGCACAAAAAGCAAAAGCAATCATTACACCATCACTCAAAACATAAATCAATAGTAACAAATGATCCCATACTTTTATGTTATTGTTGTTGGCCCATATTCCAGACCATATGGAGTCAAACTTGGCCTTTCTTCCTTTGTTTTATAATGTTACTGCCTGAAAACTAACTTTGCGATTACTCCAGAAGCTGGGGTCTTCGTTCACCCCTGCTAGCCTGCACCATTCCCAAGTCCTCGAGGTGAAAGTGTCTCCCCAGAAACTCTTTCCCATACCAACCCCCTCTCAGCCAAGCTGACTTCTAAAGTATGATTGTCTCAACGTGTGGATCACCACATCAGAATGTTAAAAGTCTATAATACAAATGGCAACAAAGACTACTAATATTCATTGTACCGAGCTATTTATTAAGAAATGTGCTGAGCACATTTATAAAAATCTCAGTTCATCCTAACAATTTACAAGGTAGGTGATTTTTTTAATTCCCATTTTACATAAGAAGAAACTGACCCTTAGAAACTCAAAGATCATAGTGTGTGGCGGCAGAGTTAGAATTTGAGCTGTCTTTCAGAGCCTCTTCTTTTCATCACCTTACCACTATCCTATACAATTACCATGAACTTCTAGGTTAGCAGTTTTACTCAGATGTGGTCCTTGTTGGTAATGGGTTTTCTAATTGGGGGGATGAACAAACACAGATATAATCTAAATTACTGAGATATATCAGAATTTAGCCATCAGCTTCAGGAGAATTTAATTTGTAGTAAGTCCACATTTAAAAGCCACTGTTTGTTGAGCATTTACTACATGCTTAATAAAGCCACTATGCTCGGTAGTTTTGGTTTATATACTATCTCTAATACTTTACTTCAAGGATGATTTCATATTTCAGATGGAAGGAAACCAGAGCATTAAAAGGTGACATGCCCAAAGCCATATAACTAGTGATTCAGGTCAGGATTTGCTAGTTCCTACACTTTCCATATTCTCCCTATGTCTCCTATACACTAGTTTTTCTCTAGTTTTATGTATGGGAAGTGAGCAGTACTAACTTCCCACCAACCTCTATTAGTGGAACACAGGGTCAGGTGGGGTCTGCCCTTGAGTGGGTCTTCTGAGGGCAGCATACCTGTTTGGAGTCAGGGAGCCCGGGTGTGGAAGGGCAGTCAATACCAAGGTATATCTCTTTCAGGTAGTTGGTTGTGGGATCAAACCCAGCTACCTTGTTCACTCTGAAGCAAACCTCCAGTCTTATAATGGTACATGCAGTCCAAATGAGCCAACGTGTAGAAACCCAACTCTTTTAAGACCACAGTGTTGTTGATCATATGAAAAACCATAGAACAGTGAAAAGAATATGGGCTCTGAAGTCACATAGACCTAGTGGTATCCTGATAAATGTTCAATGACCAGCTCTCCAGTGACAGGGAAGAAGCTCTGATTTATAGCATTTGTCAATTTCTCTAGTATAAATACTCCCATCATGGCTCATTTCAAGATGTCAGGATGATGTCACTGAGCATGGAGTTGGTCAAGATGGTAATAATTGGCTCTTGGGAGCGATGCCAGCCAGCTCTAGCATACCACTGCCGGTCAACCTTATTCTAACCTCAGCTCATAACGGCCCAGTATAATATTTGAGGCAAGCCAATGAATCTTTCTGGATACCAATTTCTACTTGTATTAGGTGGGACAGATAATACTACTAGAAAAAGAATGGCACAACTAGAGGATTATCAGTAGGAGAACAAGATCATCTCTCCCCACTCTCTGAAGAAGCTGCGCACACAAAGCATTCCGACCAAGAAAGGAAAAGGAATACTTTATGATAAGCACAACTTATACCTCTGAACTCAATTAGGAAGAATTAGGTAAGCGGCATTGTATCCTGTGGTCAAGGTCGACATTCTATCCCATCCCATCTCATCCTATCCCACTATCTTAAGCCCAAGCAGCATCTCAGGATCTGCTCACCCTCTGTCAATCCCACGAAGGAGAGAGACTGAAAAGAGGTGAGTCTCTCCAGGAGATGTGGCCAGGTCTGCCCTGGGCTAGCAAGACGTAGACCAGCTGGGTGGCATGAAAACAAGAGAGGGGCAAGAGAACAGCAAGGTACCAGGCCCCCTCGCTTGGCATCTTTTTGCCTACCCTTCCTGTCGTCTAGAAGCAGAAGCAGAGAAGAACCACCACACTCAATAACCTTCCACCCACAGTGACTCATGTACTGGCTCCAAGACCCACTCGGCACTCGGGTCACTTAGATTAGCACCTGGGAAAGGGGATGTTCTTGGCCTCTGCCACTTAGGTCGTGTGGTTGCCGGGGAGATTAAATGACATTGAGTGAAGCACAGATTTGGGCTAGAGAAGTGCTGCCTAGCTCCATCGCCTAGCTTCTCCTCACCTGAGTGACTCTGAATGAACTCTGGCTGTGAAGAATAAAAAGAAAGAAAAGAAGTTTAATCTAAATGCGGCTACCTATAACCTTCATAACCAGGACTCCTCCACGTCGGACCCCCCATCAAATAAGGAGATTAATCGACTATTCTGAAGACTATTCGAAAGGATGGGTTTACCATGTGCTCAGAAGATAGATGGAAAGGGGCTCTTAGCAAGGGCAATATTATTGTTGAAACAAGCTGCTCAATCCTGAGTTGCCCGGTCTCAAGTGAAAATGCATTCTGATGTTTAAGTTCGTATATGGTTGCATTAAAGTCAGTCACATTACTTCATACTAATGACTTTTACTTTTAAGTAGGAATCACATTAGTTCAGAGTAAATGAACCATATTGAATCAAACACAATGTGAAATCACTTCCATTCTGGGTCAAGAAGCCAATGGGGATGGGGATGTTTTTTGCTCTGATGTCGCCTTTAACCTGGTCCTCCCAGCATCTGCTGTTCCTTAAGACGCTGGTCTCCCTGTCATGACTTTGCTGATGCAAATGTGCACTGAGATCTATCAACTGGAAAGGAGTTTTCTGGGTTGGTTTGTGTTATCACTAATTCGCTGAGGCTGGAGGGCACTGAGTCCCAGTTCTGTGAAACGGAGCTGTGACAGTGTGGTGCACTGAGGAGCATGTGGGGAATCTGACTGACCTCCTTCCGTGTTCCCCAAGTCCCGAGATTTTCTGTCCTTTTAATTTCCGCCGAGAGTGATGAATGGTGGGGGGAGGGGGAGATAATCTGCCTGTCTAAAATACATCCAGAATGTCTAGGCAAAACACCTGCATAGAATATAGCTCCCTCGGCACAGAGAACTAATGTCACAGCCAAAGGAAATGGGATTGTGACCTGGCTGAGGAGGGCAGAAAAAGCGGGGAGGGCCGAAGGGGGGACCACCTACCTGGGGTCTTAGGATCCCCAGCAGGGATGCTTTTTCCACCTATGATAGGGTCCCACACTGAGGTGTGCTGTCTCAGAGGCCAGCAAATTTTAGAAGTCTAAGGAATTCTAAGTGAATTGCATGGAAATAACAAATTGAAATAACTAAAAAGCCACCCACCTTTTCTGGAACTGAAGATCCTGCATGTGTGCAGACACTAGGGGATTACAACCAGGGTGGAGCGAGGTCTACACAACAGACAAACTTTTCCACAGCTGGGCCCAGAAGCAAAATTCCCAGGCTGTCAGATCACTCAGACTCTGGGTCAAGTTTCTAAAGACGCACCACCCCATAGAGTAGTTGCTAGCTACATGTGGCCATTTACATTTAAATGCAAATAAATTAAAAGGAAATAAAAAGGAAAATTCAGTTCCTCTGTTGCACTAGCACATTTCAAGCACCCAATAACCACATGAAGCTAGTGGCTACCATCTTGAAGAGTGCAGATATAAACACTTCTATCATCACAAAAGTTCTATTGGACCACACTGGTCTAAATATACATAAAAGTCCAAGAACACTCTGATCCTTTATGGGATGCATTTTCCAAGTGAAAACCCCTTACTTGGGTTTTCAAATAATTAATCAAAGCAAAGACAGATAAACAGGATTTGTTCTTCCTTTGTGGCCAGCCTAGAAGTTTTAGGAAATTTAAAAAAAAAAGTCTTAATTTCTTAATTTCATGCAATTGCCTTTTCTTAAGTGGAAAATGTAAGGAAACCCACACAACCTATAAATACTCAAGCATACATACAACACTACCAAACTTTGGTTAGCAACTCCTCTCTTTGTAAGTAACGCAAATGTACACATAAATTACCTCAAGGAGGCAAATCTTTAAAATCTGATTCCAAACACTCTCAAAAGACAATTAAGAAAAAATGAGCACTGTGCTAACTTGCTTATCACTGACGAAGATCCCAGTGGAGACTTGCTGGGCTCCTTAGGCCAGTCTGAGTACAGAATGTACTCAAAAGTACTATTTTAGAACAGCTTCATGTGTATGTAAGTGTATGTAGGTGTGTTTGTGTGTGTGTCTCAAAATCCTGCTTTCCACAGACTGTCCCCTTCGCGGTGGAGCTAGGTTATTCTGTTATTCTACTACCATTACATTTCGTCAAGAGGGAGAAGTCTACAGCCAGGGGAGATAATCCCCTGGCAGGTCTGCAGTTGGGGCAGCCCTCCTTCTCCTGCGATTGGCATCCTGCCCTCAGTTCTGGGCTTCTTAAGGATGCCAGGTTGGCTGGAGTCACAGACACACAGAAGGCCCACCATACCCTCTGCGAGGGCGGTTTTGTGGTGACATGTAGTAGTTCTGGGGCTGCTCACCCAATGTTTTCTTTTTTTTCCTTTTTTTTTTTTTAAGATTTTATTTATTTATTTGACAGAGAAAGACACAGTGAGAGAGGGAACACCAGCAGGGGGAGTGGGAGAGGGAGAAGCAGGCTTTCCCACAAAGTGGGGATCCAGATGTGGGACTTGATCCCAGGACCCTGGGATCATGACCTGAGCCAAAGGCAGACACTTAACGACTGAGCCACCCAGGCGCCCCCACCAAATGTTTTCAACCCTCTGTCTTCCAGACAGTGGATTCCACAGGGGACTCCTTAGGACTCTGCAGGACCCAAATCATAAATCACAGGGCTACTTCCAACCAATGACCTGTAAGGAGAGGTGTCACATGACCACACGGAGCCAGAGCCCTTGACAGACTACGTGAGCCCCTTCAGAGGTCTCTTCTCCCTTGCCACAGAGACTAGTGATATTTTAGACAGCGACTTTTCTGTCAGCCCGAGCCCTAGAAGGATAATAAAACAGAACCAAACACCTTGTTCAATCACAAGAGACACTTGGTATGAGTCAAAAATAAACTTCTGCTGTTGGAAGACTGCATGATCCAGCCCCACAGGACTGATAGATGAGATAAGCAAGAGTAGGGGGTGGGAGGTGCGGACAGACACTGTTTTTAACATGGAGCTGTAGCAGGGGGTGTTCCTACTCAGCCAGCCACAGGCTTGGGTCCATTGCTGAACAAATGCCAGTAGACCAGTCCTGGGGGAGGGGGTGGGGTCCGGAGGGTGGGCCCCCTGCCCTCTAGGAACTCACGATCTAGTATAGAGGAAGAAGTCTAAAATAAAGCCTATTTTAATGGGATGAATCCTCTTCTAGGCGTGTAAACAAAATGCTATAGCAGCTCAGAGTAGACCTCAAGGGTTCATCTCACAAAATTCAAGGAAGGTTGTCATTACGGATAAACGTCCCCAAGAAGCAGACTCTGAGACAGAGATCTGCATGCAGGACTTTACTTTCCTGGGGAGGGCCTTGGGGATCAATACCTGGGGGGGGGGGAGGATCCACTGACAACAATATTCTAGTTGGAGAGGAAGAGGAAGGAACTAGGTAACATAGTCCCAGCGACCAAGGGAAGGGCAACCCTAAAGAACACGGATGCCGCAAACGATGAAGAGTTCACAAGGGTCAAGTCTGAAATGGTTCTTTGGATTCCACCATAAGGATTTCATTCTTTTCCAAAGGTCAGGGAATGGTGCTAAGGAACAATTGAACAGAGAGGAAGGGTTCATATGGGTTTCCGAAACTTTCCCACATCATGGTACACACATAAGAAATCTTTATTTTGCATGGCACACTGGCGTACGCAGACACGGGCCACTCTTGTGATCAGGTGGGATGATCCCAGGGCCCCCCTGAGGGCTGAGGCCACCAGTACTGGGAGCTCCTGAAAGCCTGCCTGGTAAAACACCGGGGTGCCAAGGCACACCAGGCAGGCAGCTCGGCCCCAGTACGCGCAGATGACTCACCTGAGATGACTGGCTGTCGGGCAAAGACCAGAAGAACAAGGGATAGAGAGGAGTTAGCAGGCTAAATGAAGTGATCTTTGTTTTCCCCACGATTAAGGAGATGATGCACCTACATCAGGAGTGAGCATGGGAGAGCAAAACAAAAACAAAAACAAAAGCAAAAACTGAAGGAACAAAACCTATCCAGGTTTAAGGGGGGAACGCAAGGGCATTTGTGGGGTGGCAGTTTTAAAGAAAAAAAGCCTTTCTATAAAATTGAATGAAAATATGAGAGTTGATAATTTAGTGGGGGAGGGGATGCTTTAGTATGGGAATGAAGGAAAATTAGGGAGTTACAAGTACTTTGCTGTGAGAAAAGGGTATTTGGGGAGGTTAAACCTAAGACCCAAGTAGTGATCTGTTCACCACGAATCTTGAATGAAGAGCTGAAATATCCGGGTCTTGCGAGCAGGAAGGGGAGTCCCAAAGCATCCCAAGGAGGATTTGTGGTTAAATAAGTGTCTTGGTCCATTTGGTCTGCTACTACAAAGCGCCATAGACCGAGCAGCTTATAAACAACCCAGATTTTTTCTCACAGTTCTGGAGGCCAGAAGTCTGAAATCAGGGTGCCAGCATAGTCTCTCTGCTGGGGTGCAGACTTCAGTCTTCCTGCTGTTTCTTTACAGGGCAAAAAGAGGGCTAAAGAGCTCTCTGGGATCCCTATTACAAGAGCACTAAATCCCATTCCTGAGGGCTCCAGCCTTATTACTGAGTTACCTCAAAGGCCCCATTTCCATCCAAGTACTAACCAGGCCCGACCCTGCTTAGCTTCCAAGATCAGACAAGATCAGGCGCATTCAGGGTGGGATGGCCGTAGACAAAGGCCCCATTTCCAAATACCATCATGGGGGAGGGGGGTTGGAATTTCATTATATGAGTGGTGGGAGGGTGGGCCTAGACCTTCGGCCCCCAACACTAAGTCTGGTGTGAAGAGGAGATTCAAGACAAGAGAGACAATGAGGAAGACCAGCTTGGAAGGGGTACAAGTACACTCCAAGTGAGAAATGAGAGCCTAAGGCATGGGTGGTGGGCACTGAAGGAACAAGTATGGGTTCAGAAGGTATCTGGCAGTATCAAAGAACAGCAAGCAGAGAGAAAATTGAATTGGACCATGAACACCACAGTGTGAGGATCCTGACCCAGATAAACTGTACTAGCATAACTATAAAATACTATCTCAACACAATATTAACCCAGCAATATATTACAAGAAAGGTACATACTATTAAGATTTAAGTAAATATAATTATTGGCAGTTCCGAGACTCAGGGGAGATCACAAAGAAACAGGATTAGACCCTATGGCTCACTCCACAGTCACTATCTCTTGCATTTGAAATTCCTTCCTTTTCATATCCTCATGGAATTTCCAAGTCTTTAAATCTAACTGTTACAGTTAGTGCATTCCAATGCATACAATTCCTATGCATTCTCTTTCACAGCTAGAGGAAAGGGTGTGCAGTTTGTTTGAGGTTTTTGTTTTTTGTTTGTTTGTTTGTTTGTTTTAACCAAGGGATGTTTTTCAACCAGCAGTTACTTTATTAAAAGGAAAGAAAAAGTAATGAGGTTAAAATCCCATTGGTTTTTTTTTTTAAGCAACTGGAAATAATCGATGTGCATCTGCAACCTGTTTCTAAATGCTCTTGGAGAACTCTGTTCTGAAATGTCCTGCTGTGACCCAGGCGTTCCTAATAGAAGAGCGGTTTTGGATCCATGCCTGATAGGAACTTATCACAGACTGAATGAGCAAATGAATAGGCAGTTGTTTGCAGCCCTTTTGAAATCGTCAGCTGTGCTCCTCAAGGAATAAGTGAGCAGAAGTAGAGACCAAAAATTTCTAGGCTGCTCTGATCTTTAGTTTTTAAGAGGAAGCCGATCTGCAAGCTCAGCCCTGCATGCTGTGACGGTGTGCTTGGCAGGGCTCTTCACGTTAATACTGCATTGATCTTTAGATTAAAGCAGAAGCCACTCATTTCTGTTTCTTTTTCTCTTTGAGATTGCAGAAACTTCAATCACAATGCCTTGTCTCCTCTTCCAAGTTTTTAACAGAATTAGTTGATTAAGCACTGTGTTGCTTCTAGCAAAGAGGGGCATTTAAGCTGCCCTTGCAAGATGGCAGGTATGACCACTCAACGATGTGATAGGTGTAAGAAGACAGCCTAACCCGCAGCCTAACTGACAGTCTGTCACTCACAGAACCCCCAGCTCTGCTCAGGACAGATTCCCTATTCCAGACAGGCTCCTACCCCATTCTGGGGCCAGCCAGGCAATCGTCCATTTGTCTAGGGGTTTGGGAGTTCACAGGAGCCACTGAATGCTTGAAATTTACCCAGCACCATTCCTGGTACAGAGAAGATCCTTAAAATGTGTTTATCCCCTTGCTGCTCTCTTTCAGGAAAGAAGGATTAGGCATCAAGAGCCGAGGTCTGGCCCTGAAGAAAGCCTGTGAACCAAGGAGCCCGAGGGAGACTAGGTTCCAGTCATACTCCACTGGATGAGCAAAAGAAATCCTTATACCACTTCCCTCTCAAAGTCCATCATAGCCGTTATATTGGCCGACATCATCATCCCCTTCATCATCCTCACCATCACCATCCAAAGGATTTTTATTTTTATCCTTTTATTTCTATAGCTCTGTTGTTTTAATGACTTCAGGCCCTTGCATCTTGGGGATGGAGTCTCAGGAGAGGAGAGGTAATTTTTGAAATCTCACACTGACTGAGTGTAATACAAGGCCAGGTTCAGAAACGCCATTCTCACGCCCAAGGCAATATATTTTTGTAAATGCCTTAAGTTTTGCCAACTTTTTAACCCATGTTGTCTATCTGATCCTCACCAAAATCCTCTGAGATGTACAGAGCACAAGAATGCCAATCTCATTTTGTAGGCAAGAGGATAAAAATTCGAGAGTTAAAACCCTTGCCCAGATTCACAGAACCCCACCTAGAACTCAGATCCTCAGCCACACCTGGCTTGTTTCTGTTGTGCCAGGCTGGAATGGACAGAAAGAGAGAGGGAGAGGTGTCCCAGTTCTCTTGACAAGTCCTGTTCTGCACCCTTGCCTCTGCACCCGTGTCAATGTCCCAGGAACTTTCTCCATCACTGCCTTCCTAGAGCCCAAGAGTACAGAAGCCCTCACCAGGAGAAATATTCCAGTTCCTTCTCTTCCAGCCTCCCAATTCAATCTTCCCATTCTCCATTTCAAAGGGTCCTTTGCAATAAGGCCTTTGAAACTTTTTATTAGGCTGTTCTATAGCCTCTCTTTACATCTTTTTTCTTTCATATTTCCTTAAATGAGAAACTCACTAAGAAGTGAATTGTGGGTCACCCAAAGGTTAGGAGGGAGAGGGAAGGGGTATGATCAGTTCCAAATCCCAGCCTACAATAAACTAATCAGGTTATACTCATATTCAGAGGGGCCCCCTCCACTTAATTAAAGACTAGCTGTGCGGTACCTAACCGCCCGTAGGAACGCAGCCCACTGCTATTGTTGAGAAGCAAAAATAATTATTTAGAAGCAGAAATGAATTCCTTACATCTATCTGAACCCCCATTGGTTTACAACCATAAGGTAATTTGCTTCAACTAACTTAATTTCTGTTCCCTGTTCAATTCCCTGGTGCCTTTTAACGAATGTTTTAATTCTCTTTTGCACTCTCTGCACCACCAAATCAAAGCAAAATTTATCTCTCTTTCATTTGCCAAAGCCAAGCAAATTTGGAAGGGAAAAAATTACTAATAAAGGACAAAGAAAATGTATTTTTCATTTCAGTGAATCAGAACAGAGTACAAAGAAGCTTAATCATTATATTAAATCAAAGGAATGTAAATCACATTATTCATATTCATAAATTGCTGACAACATGTGGCCTTTGAAAAGCTTGGGATGAGAAACCTCTTGGTGGAAGGGGGAGGGAGGGACAGACTTCAGGAGTGAGGAACCCTTCGAGCCAGGATTAGCTCTTTCTCTATATTGGTTCCTTTTTCTCACAAGGCAGCCATTTTACAATTAAATCCCAGCCTGGCTTTCAATGCTTTCGGCATTTCAACCCCTCAAGGATTGAAGACTAAGAGGTGATTTGAGTCCTGAGCATCGAGTTGGTCTGGACAATTCTAATTATGGGTGACAACATTGTGTCACCTCGATGACCAAGCTGGTCATGGTTGCTCCAAGATTTTTTTTCATGCCAGTTGAAAAAATTCATGCCAAATGAATTAATAGTAATAAGGATAAGTCAGGTTTAATAAAACATTATACATTTTTCGAGGCTTCCATAGACATCACCTTGCCACACCGGCTCAAGGGGAGTCTTTGTAGGCAGAGGCTAAGGCTCTGGGGCCAAACCGCCTGTGTGCTAACCCCCGCTCTTCCTTCTCTGCTGTGCGGCATTAGGCCAGGTATTAATTCCCTGTACTTCAGTTCTCTCACCTGGAATAAGGAAGTGATTACAGTACCTAACTCATTTTGTTCTTAGTTAAATGAGAAAATGCACATAAAACTCTTAGCGAAGAGCTCAGTAAAGATTGTATACACAGAGTTGAGTCCCGTTTTCCACAGTAGTTAATGTTCTAGGAAGTTGTCACAAAGAATGAATTCACAAACACTGAACCATTGCTCCTAGGTAGGCTTCTGCCTCTGGTAACATTTTCATCAGTCAGTCAATATACAACCACATTTTATCAGAATTTCTGTTTAAAGATAGCTTATTTAGTGTATATTGAACTTCTGGCCACCAGCACTGTAACTCAGGCCTGTAGGAAGCCTATCAGAAACACCTACTTTCGGGGATGCCTGGCTGGCTCAGTCAGTAGCACATTCAACTCTCGATCTTAGAGTCATGAGTTCGAGCCCCATGTTGGGTAAGGCGCCTACTTAAAAAAAAAAAATAGTAAAACACCTCTTTTTTCCATCAGGCACATCACAGCCTTATTACACTTTGCAACACTGAAGAACACATCAGCACTACATTTGCGGGCCTTTTTAAAAGTGAAATCACCAGGGCACCTGGGTGGCTCAGTCGGTTAAGCCACTGTCTTCAGCCCAAGTCATGATCCCAGGGTCCTGGGACTGAGCCCCGCATTGGGCTCCCTGCTCAGCAGGGAACCTGCCTCACCTTCTCCTCCCCACTTGTGCTCTCTCTCTCTATGTCTAAAATCTAAAAGTGAAATCACCAATAAAAAGCACCAGAATGAGAAAAATGTGGCACTAAATAGACTGCAGAAAGGACACTTGGTTACAGCATGGCTGAAACAAAAGGTAGCATGTCACCTTGCTTGGCCTCATCCTGAGATGGGAATGTGTGCATCAGGGACTTACATGTTCCACGGCTCTGCACATACCTGTGAATAAGCCAAGAGAGCACAGCAGGTACTGACTGGAAGAGCTACGAAGAAATGTCAATGAGTAGGCGAATTTGCAAATACAGAATCACAAATAAGAAGATCAGCAACATTGTGATTAATCACCCAATGAAATAAACAAAGTAGTTATTATTTACTTTTTAGAGTTCAGTGTGGTTGGGATGCCTGGGGGCTCAGTCGGTTACGTGTCTGACTTCGGCTCTGGTCAAGATCCCAGGGTCCTGGGATGGAGCCCTGCTTCTCAGGATCCCTGCTCTGCGGGGAGTCAGCTTCTCCTCCTGTCCCACCCCTTCCATTTTCCCTTCCTCCTGCTGGTATACATTCCTGCACATTTGTGTGCTCTCTGTCTCTCTCTCTCACATAAATAAAAAAAATCTTTCAAAAAAAGTATTTGAAGTTCAGTATGGCTCTTTAGAAACAGAATATGATTTTTATTGTGATCCATATGCTGTGGTGTGGACAAACAATAAGCAATATGTCTAATAAGATACATGAAGACAATAGAGAAACCTTTGCTTTTTGAAATCATCCAAAGGAGAGTGGTGGGGGTGGGGATGGGGGGTGGGGAGGTCAAGGAGGATTTTCCATCCTAGAGGGATAGAAAATGAAGAGCAGATAATAGATAATATTAAAAACCTCAGGAGAAATGCTTAAAGCTATTTTTAGTTCCCATTTTGATAACGTATTTTAAAAGGTCAACTGTGATATGCAGTATGCATCATTCATGATGAGAAGGAGAAAAAGTAAATTGGACTGGAGAAGGGAGTAGCTCAAAATTGTTTGGTTTTTGGTTTTTTTTTAAATGGTGTGTTCCCATCAACAAAGGGCAATGACACGCATTTTGGGGTGGACCACTTGCTTCAAAACTGGTGGTAAAGGCACTTCTTTAAAAGAGGTATCGCATGATACACAACTGAGAAATAAAATGAGTTTCTGATTTTTTTTATAAAAAGAAGTAACAACAAATCTCAATTGGCAAAAAAAAAAAAGGTCAAGAAAAAGAGAAGATGTAATTAGCATGGCTTTGTCAAGAATAATCAGTCAACTTCTAAGGCAGATTGCAGAGTAGGAAGATCCTAGCTGCACCTGTCCACTGGATTCTGCTCAAAAATACCTACATCAGTGTAAATAACCCAGAAAATGACCTGGAGACTCGCAGAACAAACTTCACAGCTAAACGTAGAGAAGGGGCCACATCAAGGAGGGTGGGAAGGGTGGAGACATGTCAGGAGCCAAATGGAGGCAGAGGACCGTCTGCACGAGGGAGGGACAGCACAGGTATGGAGATGAGAGAGGAGCAAACCCCAGCCAGAGATGCCAGGCATGGGGAACCCACCCTGGAAAGACAAATCCCCGTAATATTTGGCTTTGAAAACAAGAGGTCCTTAACTTCACAAGTTCTTACGATCACTGGGCCTTACCACCTAGAACTTTGAAAATCAGTCAGCTCAGCTCTGGGAGAGCCAGGGGGCGATAGGAAACTGAGTCCCCATCCCGAAAGGGACAACATAACCAACAGCCCACTGAGATACAGCACTGAAGGAGCAGTTTGAAAAGCGCCTGCTGTATACAGGAGGGAAATACACTTCCTAATCTCAGAGCATGTGCTGCAGGAGCAGGGAGCTTTGGGAGATTTCTCCAAGAATGAAAGAGCTGGAGGGTGCCATTTCCCTCCCCCACCTCCCAAGCTAGATACAGGGACACCTGCAGGAACCAGTACAGCACCCACACTTTCCAGCTGACTTGCTAGCAGTGTGCCCCGCCCCTGCATTCCTCTAGGGACCGGCTCCCTCCAGCCTGGCCTGGCAGGGGATTTCCCCGGCAGCTGCAGATCCCCTTCCCCGGAGCATCACTGCAGAACTTGCTGGCCCTGCACACCGGACCTCACACACCCATGCCTTCAGCAGTAATCCATCCAAAGGGGCGTCACAAGTGTAGTTCTGTGCAAGCAACCCCAACAGGAGTCAGCACCACCCCAAAATGACTCCCGCCCCCGGAAGAGGGGAAGAAATGCATACACACCAGTTCACCTGCAGTCCCAGCAGTGGCCTGGGAGCAGACAGCTGGTCTGACTGCAGACCCCGCCCATCAACAAAAGCTTTTCATGGGCCAACACAGGGAGAGCACCCTGCAGTTTTGTGCTACTGGAGCTCCGGCAAACACCTGGTCTGACCCAGCTCAAGCCCAAAGCAGTCCCAGATCAGCCCACTGACAACACAGGGACCAAACCTTGGCCACAATAGGCACAGAGAGCCATTGAAGATGACTGGACTGAAGGCAAATGCAGCTCAGCCACAACAAAACTGGATACCTGCATATAAAAGAATGAAACTTTCTTACACCATATACAAAAATAAACTCAAAATAGACTAAGGACCTAAATGGGAGACCTGAAACCATAGAAATCCTAGAAGAGAGCACAAGCAGCAATTTCTCTGATATCAACCACAGCGATTTTCATAAGTATGTTTCCCAAGACAAGAGAAACAAAACAAAAGTAAACTATTGGGGCTACATCAAAATTAAAAGCTTCTGCACAGCAAAGGAAATAACTTACCAAACAAAAAGACAACCCACTGAATGGGAGAAGATATTTGCATATGACATATCCAATAATGGTTTAGTATCCACAATACATGAAGAACGTATACAACTCAACATTGAAAAAACAAATAATTCAATTTAAAAATGATCAGAAAACATAGATTTTTCTCCAAAGAAGACATACAGATGTCTAACAAACACATGAAAAGAGCCTCAACATCAATTCCTTATCAGGGGAATACAAATCAAAACCATAATGAGATATCACCTCACACCTGTCAGAATGACTAAAATAAAAAATACAAGAAACAAGTGTTGGTGAGGATGTAGAAAAAAAGAACACTGTGCACTGTTGGCAGGATTGGAAACTGGTGCAGGCTTTGTGGAAAACAGTATAGAAGCTCCTTTAAAAAATTGAAAATAGAATTAGATGTGATCCAGTAGTTTTGCTAGTGGGTATTTACCCAAAGAATATGAAAACACTAATTTGAAAAGATATGTGCACCCCCTATGTTTATTGCCGCATTATTTACAATAGTCAAATTACGGAAGAAACTCAAGTGTCCATCCATAAATAAATGGATAAAGAATATGTAAGATAGATATATATCTCATGGAATATTACTGATGGAATATTACTCAGCCAGAAAAAAAGAATGACATCTTGCCATTTGCAACGACATGAATGGATCTGGAGGGTATAGTGCTAAGTGAAATAAGTCAGTCAGAGAAAAACAAATATCATGCGATTTCACTTATATATGGAATTTAAGAAACAAAATAAGTAAAAAAGAGACAAAAAACAAAACAGACTCTTAAATGTAGAAAACAAACTGGTGGGTGCCAAAGGGCAGGTGGGTGGGGGGATAAAGGGAAATAGGTGAAGGGGATTAAGAATACACTTATTGGGGCACCTGGGTGGCTCAGTGGGTTAAAGCCTCTGCCTTCAGCTCAGGTCATGATCTCAGGGTTCTGGGATCCAGGCCTTCATCGGGCGCCCTGCTCAGCTGGGAGCCTGCTTCCTCCTCTCTCTCTGCCTGCCTCTCTGCCTACTTGTGATCTCTCTCTGTGTGTCAAATAAATAAATAAAAATCTTTTTTTTAAAAAAAAGAATACATTTATCGTGATGAGCACTGAATAATGTATAGAATTGTTGAATCACTATATTCTACACTCAAAACTAATATAACGCTATATTATTCATTATGCTGGAATAAAAATAAATAAATCTTCAGATAATTGTAATTTCCTTCTACAAAGAATGGCAGGTATTATATATGCAGGTGGAGCCACAGATGAATTGTGTGTGGACTTTAAAAACTTCTTTATTGAGAACAGGACCCAGAAATAGAAAACCACATAAAACAATTATAGGACTCCAGGAAATATTGTAAGGAAAACACTGTTGTCTCCACCATCTAGATCAAGAACAAAAATGTCCAACCTCTGCATAAGACCTCCGTGCACCCCATTCTTTTATTTTTTTAAGATCTTTTAAATTTATTTATTTATTTATTTATTTGAGGTGGGGAGCAGAGGGAGAGGAAGCAGACTCCCAATAAACAGGGAGCCTGATGCAGAACCCGATCCCAGGAATCTGGGATCATGACCTGAGCTGAAAGCAGACACTTAACCAAATGAGCCACCCAGACAACCCATGCACCCCATTCTAATCCCAGCTTCCTTCCTGCACAAGGAAATAATTCTGATTTGCATGGTAATCGGCTTTTTGTATTTCTTGATATATTCAAGTGTCTTAATTTCTATGGCTGCCATAAAAAATTAACACAAAGTAGGTACCTTAAAATAACAGAAATTTGTTCTCTCAGTTTTAGAGTCCAAAAGTCCAAAATCAAGGTGTTTTCAGAGTTGATTCTTTCCAAAGACTAAGAGGAATTTATTCTAGGCCTCTCTCCTAACCTCCTGTTGCTTTTGGCAATCCTTGTCATTCTTTGACTTGTGGCTGCCCTCTCATGTTGCCTCTGTCTTCACATGGCCTTTTCCTGTGTGCTTATGTGCCTTTCCCTCATACGGATACCAGTCATCAATTTAGGGGCTGCTCTGAATCCAAAATGACCTCATCCCAAGATCCTTAACTTATCTGAGAAGACCCTATTTTCAAATAATGTCATATCCACGGGTACTAGGGATAAGGACTTGAGTATGTCTTTTGGGGATTACTATTCAACTCCTATATCATGTGCATATCCCTAGTCTCAATCATTTAGTATTGCCTATGTTTTATTTTTTATTTTTGTCTTGTAATTTTCAAGCCTCCCTCCATCCCCCCCCCTTTTTTTTCCTTTACAATTTTGTTGTTGTTGAAAGCCAAGGCCAGCTAATCTGTAGTTCCCACAGTCTAGATATAGCTGATGGCACACTCAGAAAAGACTCTCTTCTTGACCAAACTTTAGACAGGCTTTTCGGGGCCCTCTTTTTCACCTTGTCCTTGGACTCTGTAATTTAACCTGCCCAGTACAGCTGTGGCGAGAATCCTGGTAAGTCAGGTTAGCAAGAATCCCCCAACCCTCCACCTAATGATGTCTCTTCTTAATACATTTCATCTACCAATGCCTTTGCCCTGTTCCTTGGCTATAAATCCCCACTTGTTGCTGCATTTGGAATCCAGCTCAGTTCTATATTAAGTCTCTTTCCCCTATTGCAATAGTTTTGAATAAAATCTGTTTCTACTGCTTTAGCTTGTGTGCAGCTCTGGTTCTCTTTGACAACTCACGGCTTGCCATTCAGCATTTCCTCCATCCTTTACATTTCCTACAAATGTGCAGCGGCCTCTAGATATGGACCAAACTCAAGTTCAATTCTTTTGACAAAAGGGTAGGTGGCAGTGTGTGTTCTTTTATCAGATGTTACATTATGTTGTTGTTTTTTTTCTTTTCCTTCTAAGCCTAGCAGCCATTGGTGTTCAGTGACTACATCCTTCAATGGCGATATTCTATCATTACCCCATTCCTTTATTCAATGGAATGATTCTACAGTAATACGCTTCTATATGCTTTGCTATATTTCATATATTTACATCCTGTGTTCTATTTCATACAGGAAAAGTATGAAAAATGCTTCATTCTTTTTCTTGTTAGAATTAAAGACAATAAGTGTGTTTATATATTTATATTTATTGACCCATACTGGTACTTCTAATATATAGTCCACAGGTTTTTTTTCTTAACTTTCTGTGTGATAAGTGTCTATTTTCTTTCCTACTAAAACTCCTGGTTTTCAAGGGTATAGAGGTGATAGAGTTAGAGTAGCCCACAATTACTTACATGCTTTATCAAGTATTAACTACTGAACAATCTCAACAAAACTATTCTAAGTTAAAACTTCTTTTGCATTTGTTTTCTCCAACCTTTCCCCATTTTATTTATATTTTACTATATCTACAGATATAGTCATTAGATATTATATACTCTCCCCTCTTAGTCTACCTTTAGTCTATAGTCTATAAGTAAATAATGTATTTAAATATCACCACCAGCAATTATCAGTAATGTGTCTCTAGTCATTTTATACACTGGAGGTTAGTTTTCTAGCACATTTCCCAGGAATGCTAGACAAGAACATATTCCTTGAGGTCTTACATGTTGGTAACACTTTTTCTATGTCTTTTTCACTGAAGTAAGTTTTAATTGACATAAATTTCTTGGTTCATATTTTCTTTCTTTGATTACATTAAATATGTTACTCCATTTTCTTCTAGCAAAGGGTGCTGCTATTGAAATTCTGGTAATAATCTAACTTTGTCCTCATAAATCACTTTCTCTTTTTGTCAAAATGGTGGAAGGAAATTTTTGGTTTATGTGTTTTATTGTCACATCAAGCAGTTTTATTTTTTTTTAAAGATTTTATTTATTTATTTCACAGAGGGAGAGAGATCACAAGGAGACAGAGAGGCAGGCAGAGAGAGAGAGGGGGAAGCAGGCTCCCCGCTGAGCAGGGAGCCCGATGTGGGCCTTGATCTCAGGACCCTGAGATCATGACCTGAGCTGAAAGCAGAGGCTTTAACCCACTGAGCCACCCAGGTGCCCCCATCAAGCAGTTTTAATAGAATATGTCTTGGCATGTGTATCTCTCTGAGTTGATATTCTCAGGTATTATGCAATTGTTTTTTCAATATACAGATCAAAACTATATCTTTTTTCTTTTTAATTTTAGGAAAGTTTCTTCACTCACAGGTTAACATTTTGCTATGTTCTCTTGTTTCAGTCTTCATTTTCAAGAGTTTTAATTATCCATACGTTGGACCCTCTTTGCCTTTCTTCAGTATTTGCCATTTTCCTGGAATCCTTTTTACCCATAGCTGTTTCCCTTTTATCTTTAAAATGTTCCTGTTTTTCAGTTTCCATTTATCCTAAGGCACAATCTTTTGTGATTCTTCTGTTCTAGTCTTCTTTTCTGACTTTATGATTCTTTAGTTTCTAATGCTTTTCTGACTTCTATCATCATCTTCTGAACTCTGGTTCTAATCTGTGTTGCTTTGTTGGGGTTTGTATCCATTTCTTAATGTCATTGGGCTTATTTTGAAATACTATGTTGCAGTTTTGGTCTGTTTTGTAAATATAGCTTTCAGCTATATTTTTCACTGTATTTAGGGATGTTATTCTGCTTTTGCCCCTTTTTGCTCATAATAACTTTGAGATTTGATCTTGATATTTCCCTGTTGTTCACTTTTATGTGAAGTTAGTTCTCGAACTTTAAAAAGAGGTGTGGTTCAAGATAGCTTTTCTAACTTACAGGTTCTCTTTTCTGTTGTTTTGAGGTAATATTCAAAAATATGAAGCTTGCTACTTGAGATTTTCTTGCTCAATTTCCCTTTCCCCATTTTATCTGTACATTTTGTTTTTGTTATTTCTACTGTCCCTGTCTCACTTAAATTTGATCCCATCCCCCATGGTTTCTCCTCCAGATGAGGTACTCTCCTGAAAAAGATGACAAGTTTTAAGAATTCAGAGTCTAGACTCTTCCACACCTTGAAGACCTCACTATGAGCCCATTGCCATAAGGTCATAAAAGCTGTCCAAATTTTATTTGCTGTTCTCAAATTAGACTCTGAAATGTTCAGTGAATACGTATTGGCTATTTTGGGTTTTCCTCTTCTCAGATTTACTAAATACTTCATTGCTTTTCTTCACTTCCTCCTGAACAGACATTGATTCCATGTACCTTTTGGGCCATTTTTACTGGTTTCTCTCTACCAAGCTGAATTTTGGGGTTCTGGAGGACACCCTGTTAGTTTTATTGTAAATGTTATACATAGGGTTTCGGTTTTATTTTCTATTTTCTCTGACTTAGGAGGAAATTCAAAAACTATGCTTCTGTCTCTGTCTTCTCAGAATGCCTTTGATAATGAATATGTATCTTGATCTATATGAAGAATCTAGGTCATGACTACAAAGATCCTAGGGATGTAAATTACAGATGATGTTTACAATTCCACTACAAAGAGACTACTCCATGTGTAGGTTAAGGAGAGCACCTTCATGAGTGTCTACACAGACTCAGAAACCACTAGTAGTCCCACCATCCTACGGTACAAAAGTTCAGCCTCTCAAAATTGAGAAAAATCTGGGGCCAATATTGGTACAAGTTTCTAAAACACACACATGCTCGGGCGCCTGGGTGGCTCAGTGGGTTAAAGCCTCTGCTTTCGGCTCAGGTCATGATCTCAGCGTCCTGGGATCGAGGCCCGCATCGGGCTCTCTGCTCGGCGGGGAGCCTGCTTCCTCCTCTCCCTGTCTCTCTGCCTGCCTCTCTGCCTACTTGTAANTCTAAAACACACACATGCTGGGGCGCCTGGGTGGCTCAGTGGGTTAAAGCCTCTGCTTTCGGCTCAGGTCATGATCTCAGCGTCCTGGGATCGAGGCCCGCATCGGGCTCTCTGCTCGGCGGGGAGCCTGCTTCCTCCTCTCCCTGTCTCTCTGCCTGCCTCTCTGCCTACTTGTAATCTCTCTCTGTCAAATAAATAAATAAAATCTTTAAAAAAATAAAATAAAACACACACATGCTCACATCCATACACACATGTGTACAAGCATAGACATTTGATCGCTGACTGCTGGTCTGACCATTGGATATCATCCATCATAAAACATACCAGAACAAAGAAGAACAATATTGATTAATTTGGCCCCAGTGCACATTCAGAGGTACCTTTTTACACATTTTGAGTAGTGGCAAAAGAAAATCAAAGCATTCAATTCAGGCAGCCTCTCACCTAAAGCTGAATGAGTTTTATTGTTATATTTTGGTGTTAAAAAAGTTCAATCTGATATATTTAAAAAATGGAACAACTAGAATAACAAAGTCAAAGATTCATTTAAAAACTGCTACAAGAGGGACACCTGGGTGGCTCAGTAGGTTAAACATCTACCTTTGGCTCAGGTCATGATCCCAGGGTCCTGGGACCAAGTCCCACAGGTCCTACCTGGCTCTTTGCTCAGCAGGGAGCCTGCTGCTCCTCTGCCTGCTGCTTCTTCAGCTCGCTCTCTCTCTCTCTCTCTCTCTCTCTCTCTCTCTCTCTCTCTGACAAGTAAATAAATAAAATCTTTAAAAAAAAATAAATACAGAACACTAAGCAAGAATAAAGTTGTTTTAAACAAACAAAAATTGCTACAATAAAATAAGATAAAAAGGTATCCCTAAAACTCTCAAATACAATTAATGTGGAGACAAGCCACTGATCACTCCCCAGTCCTCACAGTATCAGAACTTATGCAAGACAAAGCAGAAGGAAGGCAACAAGGCTCTAAACAGCCCTGAAAACAGAACTCAAAACCACTCCCAGGGCCTCACTGGAAAACTTCCCATGGGGGGCCCATCTGAGAAGAGCCATCAAACTAGAAGTGATCTCTGCAGAATATTCCATTATGAAAACTTTATAGCAAAATTAGCCAGTTTCTTCAACATCAATGACAAGGGGGAAAAAATGAGACAGAGGGGAAATCTATAAAGTAAATTTAAAGAGATACATCAACCAATGACACAACTGGAAACTTTTCTGGAATCTAATTCAAATAAACAATAACAACAACAAAAAAAAACCCCAACAATTTAAAAGATACCCAGTGATATATGAATAATGAATGCATATTTAATTATATTAAAGAATTACTATTGATTTATTTTGGTGTTACAATAATGTGGTTATGCTTTTTAAAGCAGTTCTCATTTTCCCAAGATGCATATGAAATATTTACAGATGAAATGCTATGATATTTGGAATTTACTTCAAAATCATCCTGTTGGTGGGGGATGGGTGAGAGTCTAGATGAAGGAAGATTGTCCATGTAATAATCACTTTTGATGTTGGGTACATGGGCTTTAGTATAGTATTCTCTCTACTTCTGTATATGTTTGAAATTTTCCATTATGTAAAAATAAAAAGAAGAGGTTTAATAGAAGAAACATTTTGGGGACACCTGGATGGTACAGTCATTTAAGTGTCAAACTCTTGGTTTTGGCTCAGGGTCATGATCTCAGGATTGTGAGTCTGAGCACCATGTTGGGCTCTGCACTCACTGTGACGTCTGTTTATGACTCTCTCTCCCTGTCCTCTGCCCCTCCCTGCCCTCTAAAATAAATAAATAAATATTTTAAAAATATTTTAAAACAGTACCTATGATGAAGTCAGCAAAGTGCTATACCAATTGAGGGGGATGCATGTCTTCAAGGAAGAAGGAAGATAGGCTAGTCACAGATGCAGGCAACCCATAGAAAACCATGCAGACCATTCAGGATCCCGAGGGATGCTAACTAATTTCTTGATCTTGTAGAGACTGAGTCTAAAAAGAAGAAAAACTGGATGAAGACCATATTCAAGGAGGGAACTAATTTAATCATTTTAAGCACTGTTAGACCCTACAGATAAATTCAAAGAGAAATGGAAAAGTACAGTCCAGACATTCTAACCGGACAGTAATTTTTAAGGAAAAAAGGTGGTATGTGTTTAGCACATACAAATTAGCAACATACAAAGTAAGGCAGTTCAAACTGACCCTGTTTACGCTGAGAAGCTCAATTCAAAAGAGGTATTAGAAAGCATCAGCATTTTTTTTCAAGGCACGTTTGTTATGGGTAAAAATGAGAGAGGATAAGTTACATGGTATGAATGAACTCTGTGTGCATCCCTCATGAAAGAGCAGGAAGGAGTCAAGTTACCTCTCAGACAGCGAGAAGAAGATCTCATCTGGGTTCTCTCTTTTCTACTTCCTAAATCTGTATCTGAATTTTGCTGAGCCTTAGGTTCTTATTCTCCCACAAATGCTGAGTTGGGTCCAGGATTCGGTGTGGGGATTTATGTAAGCAAGTGTGCTTTGTCAACTGTAAAGCCAACACTTTCCATCAACAAAAAGGGCCTGCAGTACCTGGCACGTAGGGGTGATTAATAAATTGACACCAGTGTTGGAGTTCTGGGTCATTACAGTTTAAAGGCAAATATGAGACAACTCCTGGCAGTGGAATCTTCTGTATTACACTTCAAACGCTACCTCCATACTAAAGACTCAGCAATTTCCACTCATCGTTGTGAAGGCCAAGAAGAAATCAGGTTATAAATCAGCCTTTGGACTTTCCTTGTTTTATTTTGACTCTTGTTTGAAATAGTGGTTTAAAAAAGAAAAACTATGTCCCATAGTCTTAATGCAAAAGCAGATTAAAATCCCAGCTCCATCATTTCCAAGCTCGATGACCTTGGGCAAATAACCTGACCTCTCTAAACCTTGGTGTCTTCAGCTGAGTAACATGGCTACTGATACCTCCCTCTCTGGACTTTGTAAGGACTTGTAAGGATTTTGTAAGGATTAAATTCCATAAAATGTTCTATACAAAGCATTTAACCAGTCCTGGAATACAATAAATAGTAGCAATAATCATGATACAGCTATTGTGGTACCGTTATTATTATTATTATTATTATTATTATTATTATTATTATTATTATTATTAACAACCATGCTATAACGAGGCTATTTATCTGAGGTCTGTTTTTCTCAGATTTGTCACAGTCTTGACTAGCTCATGCTCTACTCGAGCAACCTATTTACAAGGTTTCAAAAAAAAACCCTTTTTTTTTAAACATTAATTATTTGACCATTTGTAAGCTGTCTCTACCCAGTAGTCTTAGTATCTCACTTGGCCGCAGTTTGAGAATTAGGTATTTAAGATATACGCAGATAAGAGCCTGTCTATGAATCGGGACAAAGACATAGATGCCTCCCCTTTCTCGGGCTGGGGATGCAGAAAGAGATCACCAGATATTTCACACACACTGAAAACTGAGGAAAGCAGTTTGTGTCACTGTTGCAGATCGCTTCCTTCTCGACGTTTCGCTGATTCTTCAGTAAGCTCTCACTTCCCTCTGCCACTCCTCACGTCACAGCCAAGAAGCAAGGCGACCCATAGGCTATGGCTCCTCGCGAACTGAACTTACACTGAGGCATCCCCTCAGGGTTTTTTGTTTGTTTTGTTTTGTTTTTGCAGTGATCCAAGATTCATTGTTTATGCACCACGCCCAGTGCTCCATGCTCGGGTTTACGGGAAGACTCAGGGCTGGCTTTCAGAGGAGATCCCTGAAGCCCGGGCTCTGCCACAGGGCACTCAGCCTCTAATTCTCAAACTCCAGGCTCGGAATTGGAACATGAGGAGAAGGAGTTGGGGGTGGCATGGAGGGTGGGGGATTCTCCTAGGCTCTCCAGGGATTCAGTTCAGTTCTGAGGAGGCCAAGGGAGAGCACTTCACTCCTAATTTCTGCAAGGCCCTGATGACCCTGATCATTTTTCCTCGGCGCAGCCTCTTCCAGTCTGCAGCCTGGTGTCTTTCACGTCTCCCTGGAGGGAACCTGTGGAGCAGAACAGCTCTCAAATAAACAGGACCATAGAAATTTAATATGCTTGGTTCATTTATTTATTACAAAGCAGAGTAGGGCAAAAGATAGCCACTCTCTCTTCTGATTGTTATTTTCTTTGTTATTGTTTGCAAGCAAACCAGCAGCGCTCAGCAAAGCTCATCTCCTTACAAATGTTCTTTCCCTGAAATCAGCTTTTGGTGCACATTCCTAATGCCATTCAACTCAGTGGCCTCAAGGATTCGGGCGGTGCAGCAGCCTTGCCACTTGCCTCAATCAGAGTTAGAGCTACATGACCCCACTTCATCTAGTCTAAATCACCCATTCCATCCCAATGGATCCTCGGGGAGAAAGTCCTATTGGAGAGGGTTGTTGAAGCCGTAACACTTGTCTTGCTTCTACCACAATAATGTCTGGGGACTTCAGATTTGCTTGCACATGCCAGGCCCTTGAGAGAGTAGAACTGCTGAGTTTTATGCACAGACTTCAAGCAACAACCCTCAGCCACTCTGGGGTACCGTCGGGTAAGGGAAGTAAGGTATGGCTACAGTCGTGGATATGAACCGCTTGTATTCTTCATCTCCCGGAGCCAACCCATGCCCGCCCCCAGCATACAAGAGGCAATTCATAATGCTTGCCCTAGTCACAGCTGGATTGTGGATTCCACAATCCTCTCTCACATGCCTTGCAGACATAATGTGACTGGCAAACTATTTACCCCTTCTACACAGGCGAGGCTGTGGGTGAGGCAAGCTGCCTTCTTATATGGGAGTGAGCACTTCGGCACGACGCCAGCAGACCACGATGGAGTCCGAGGGGTAGGGATGACATTATCCTGCAGGCCAGATCCTGACCCAGAACAGACTCCTCTTCAAGGGAGCTACTACCTCTGCCTTACCCTTGCAGCCAGAGAGCAAACCAAAACAGCTTATCAACTTGCTAGCAAGCCTACTAATTTGCTAGTAGGTTATGGACAACCTCCTACTCCAAATTCCCTAGCCATATGAGCCACTTCCATGGAGACAACCATTATTCACTTGGTTGCATCTTTCATTTTCCTGTAATGAAATGAATCTGTTCTCCGCTTACTCAGAATAGTCCTAAATTTCATTTTTCAAGTCTATAAGTCTGAGGGTGTCAAGAAAGTTAACAGAAAACAGAGTTGTCACACTGTCATTTTAAAACAGCATATCGGAAAGGGAGCATCTCCGAGCTGCTGTTCAGGATTAGAGTTGAGGGAGAGCTCTCGTGACCCATCGTCAGTGCTCTGCCAAACAAGCCACACTCACCTTCTGCTCTGCTCAGCACATCGACTGACTGGTATCCAAAGGAGGTGACTCTAGACTATCCATAGATTTCTGTTTCTGCAACTTGAAAAGTGACCCTGCCAAGATCCAGGCATGCTTGTGCTCGAACCTCATTGTGATCATTGTTCTCACTATAATTATGTACCTTCATTTCATAAGAAGTACATTTAAGAAACATGAGTCAAAAAGGAAAGAGTACATGTTTCTGTGACGGGGCACTGGTGTGGCTCGGTCGGTTAAGTATCCGACTCTTGATTTCAGCTCAGGTCATCAACTCAGGCTTGTGAGAACAAGCTGAGAATACAGCCTGCTTAAGATTCTCTCTCTCCCTCCTCGCCACCTGCCCTCTCCCTCTCAAAAAAAAAAAGTGTCACTGAATATCTTATGAAGATTCAATAAACAGGACTCTCTAAATTAGTACTATCCAATAAAAATACAATACAAAACGCATATGTAATTTTATATTTTGTACTAGTCACATTCAAAAGAAACAGGCAAACTTAATTGTAACTTATTTTTTTAACCCCATGTTCCAAACTATTGTCATTTCAACCTGTAACGACACAAAATTATTAATGAGATATTTTGTATTCTTTTTTTTTCCTTTCTTGGAAATCCAATGTACATTTTATACTTTGGGCGCATCCTGTGTGAGTTCACGAACAGATTTTAGCATTTTTCTGACAGGCAGTTTTCCTCTCGATGTTGTCAGTGCTTACTGTGACTTGACCAAACAATTTAAAAGTTCTCAATGAAAAGATGTAGGGATTGTACCTGATCATACATTCAACAAAGGCGAGGAAACTGTGACATCCAGAGTAGAAGGAAACCAGTGGCCAATGGTTGTTCAGTGCACACCGAAGTGCTCAGGGGATTATGGGCAAAGAGGCAAAGGGAGTTAGCTGTTCTTACAGGAAATTAGAGTTTACAGGATGGCTGTTCCAGCAGCTGGATGCAAATTAGATCAGAACAAGGAGAGGCTACTGGCACAGATCCAGGCTGGCAGTGTTCTGGTTGGGGCTGGCGTCAATGTAAGGTTCATCCCAACGTGCAAACCTGTCAACCCCTGCAAATCGCTTAGCCCTCTGAGCCTGAGTTTCCCCTCTCACAGGAGTGCCACAGGGATTACGTGAGACAAGGTAGGGGACACTCCTTAGCCAGCAGTGAACACTACAGATTTTAGGTGTGAGATATTGCTGTGATTAGCATTACCGTCAGGAAGGCATTGTTTATCCTGAGGTGAGGTAATAAAATCCTGGAAGAATGGAGTGAAGGCAGTAAAGCACTGACTAGAAGAAGTGGAAGCAAAAGACACTGAAGGGAAAGAGCCAAAGTGGGTCATTGATCGGATTGGTGGGGGGCTGGAGCCACAGAACCTAGACAGGAGAAGAAAACAATCATTTCTCATCAATCCAATCAAGGAAACCAACTTCAACTTACGCGTTTGTGGCATCAACAGAGCAGCCTTTTTCAATGAAGCCACCACTTGGATTCCCTTTCCTACCCCGTTCTATGTCCCAGTAGCCCCCAGCTTCCACCCAAGATGAGAGGTTTTCTGTCTCTCTCCCTACCCTGATACTGAGCCATGGGATGGAGAGAAGCATTCGGTTTGGTGGGCTAAAAGTTATTGTCATTTATCAACTCCTGCTTTCGAGGACAGAAATGACAAATGGAAAGTGGAGCCACTGTTACTTGTACAGATAAAATATGCTCTAAAAATTGATGGGATGCACACCCACCATTCTCCTCATTGCTGGCCACCAATATATCAACTGTCACCAAGTGATAACAGCCCACAACCGCCAGTGGCTAGATATTGATTTCTCCTGTAGTCAACAGCAGTTGAAGTTGGACACATGCACACGTGCATACACACACACACACACACACACACACACACACACACACTACTTTAAAGCTTATGGCCAAGTGAATTAAATATATTTCTCTCAGAAAAAGTATTTTCATTTTCTAAGACAAGAGTTTTTCACCTTCTAATAAGAAGCAACTGTTAAATAAAACTTTATTCATTGGTTGAAAGGAGATATAACCACCCCAAACCCACACTTACTCATACAAAAACAAAAATCTAGATTGGCATTAATCATATGGCTTTTCTCAGTTCCCTCCATGCCATGAGTAAGTTAAGTTCTACAGGTAGAACACATAAACCATTCACGGGATGGTAAAGATACTAAGAAACAAGCCTCAGATCCTCTGCAAATCCAATTGCACTTGCCTTTCAAGGCTGTCCGTTGTTTTGAACTATGTTATCCAACTCTCCTCCATTAGAGTGGATAAGGGAGCATGAACTATTTGACAAGATCTGTGATCTAGGAGCAGGCCAGGCCCTAGCAAAATTATAACATAGGAAAAATTATATTTTTAATAGCTTGGATCTCTCTTTTGAACCTCTTCCTTACCTGGCTACCCAATCCTCCTTCTCCCCCTCTGATCTCTCTTTCAGATCTTCTCTCTCCAATAATGTCCCACAATCAAGATCTTTCTTGTCTGATCCTGGGTTATCCACATCAATGTATCCTGTACTCTGTTCCTTAAAAGACATGGTCTCTGTTCGTGAATGTTACAAAGAGTTTCCTTGGTGGCAATTTAAGGCCTGTGGCTAACCAAAGAGATTTTCCATACTCTTCAAATCACACTCAAGGTACAGTGCAGGTAAAGAAAAATAGATCAGAGTGCTTGGGGAACCACAAACAGACCCATAAGTCCAAAGAATTATTATTGTCATAATTATTTCTCTGGCTTCACCAAGGATCATTGGTGTGTTGGAGCTGTCTTGGACTGGCATGCAAGAACAGATTGGGCGAATCTCTCGCCCCAGTTCCACACTCAGTGACATCATGCTGGTAGTTTGAAATCAACCATGGCAAGAGTATTTACACCACGGTAACCGGCAAATGCTACAATCAGGCCTTGGTTTTGTGCCTGCTAGAGAGCCAAGTTACCAGCATATCCCTGCATAAGATCATCTGGTTCCCCCATGTCTTTTCTGCTCACTGGTAGATGCTAGCAGCTACATTGCCTGACATATAGAACATGAAATATTCTAGTTATTCAAATGAGCACAAATAGACACACTCTAAATCTGCACACATGCACGTGCACACACACACCTATACACACACAAGACCTGCATCTGGGTATTCAGTACTCAGAACACTGAGTATATCTGAGTAATAATAAAGGGAAATTTTATTTTCAATTTTAGAATGTTTACTTGGTTTACTGCCAAAGGCCTAGAATTCCTGGAGAAGCAAGTATTAACAACTGTCAGGATAAGAAGCTATTTAAATATTGCAGAAAGGCATATTATGGTACTTTTCAATTTTAATAACCTCTTAGGACAAAAACTAATTTTTGAAATTGCAAGTTGTCCAAACAAGTCCTCTTAGGTTCTCGAGTGGTACCAGTAAGTTTCATGCGCGCATTGCCTAGCCTTATCTCATCCCTGCTTGCGACTCGAGAATCACTGCCTCTCTCCTCGTCCCCTCACATTCTCCCCACTCCTCCGTCGAGCTCCAAAGAAAACGCTTCGTGAAAGGTCACCCAGATGGCAATATCCAGCCCATTTCTTGGTCTTTGTAGCCCCTCTGTGGCACTTGGTACTACTGCCGGCTCCAGTTGGCCTCATCCTGGCCATGTCAACTTCCTGTGGCCGCCATTGTGTATCAGGACCCCTCACTGGATTCGTCTAGGCCACTGTCTACTTCACAGTGCCTGGCTCGCACTTTTTCCTTACTCTCTGGCCCTTGTTCCTCGGGTGTGCTGCACACTTGGGCTGCCCTTCCTCTACCTTGCTCATGGGATTCTCAGATGCCTGGCACACAGGAGGCTCCTGTTAGATACGTATTGCATAAATGAACACGTGTTTCATAGCCACACATACACACAAGTGCACACACACACACACACACACACACACACACACACGCCCCAGCATTATCCCTCCATCTGCTCTCTGCTGCAATGCCCCTCTTTGCCTCTAGGGGGCAACCTGTGCCTCAGTCCCAACTTGATATTGGAAAAGTCGTTCCTAAAATTCTCCCCTCCCTTTAATTACCTTGAGTGGCTCACCTACAGTCTAGGGTATAGTCTCTCCCCTCTGCCTTTCTCTTAAAGGCACAGTGTTTGTCCTCTAGTCTCCCAGAGTCATCTCACAGAATCCCATGGCTTCAACTTCATCTCGACATGCTCATAATTCCCAAATGCAAATCTGGGGACCTGAATCAAATCTCTATTTGTAGATTCTACAGACACCAAAACCTCAGGAAGTCCTATACCACACTTTTTATCTTCTCCCCCAAATGCATTTCACTTTCTGATGATGGCACTCCTACCTCCTAATTAGCCCAGTGAGAACTCCTGGAGGCACCTGTGATTCCCATCTCCCCCTCCCACAACTTCCATTCCTTCACTGGCTCTTGTCCATTCAACCTCACAGAGCTTTCTCCACTCAGTTGTCTGCATTACCACCACCAGCTGCCATAAGTCAGGCCTTGGGTATTTCTCAGGTGAACCACCACAATGAATTGCTAACTGACCACCGCACATGGAGACTTTCTTCCTCAATTCACCCACGGTACTCTGTTAGATTCATCTTTCTGATATCACTCTTTGGTATTTCCCATTCCCACGTGCAAAACAGCAATGTCTGCCTAAAGTGATTAGCAGACTGCATACGTAAGGATCACCTGGGAAGCTGGCTCACATTAAAGATTTTTTGAACGCCACTTCAAACCAACTGAATTAAATCAGTGAGCCCCAGAAAGCTATATATTCAGCAAGCTCGGGGGATGAGCCTCCAACCCAGTAAAGTCAGAGAGCCCCTGGTCTGCAGCTTCCTCCATAAGACATATAAGGACTCTTACCATCCAGCTCCCACTCACCTCTTTCATCTTATTTTCACCAGCCCCTTCACCCCAGACTTTTATGCAGGCTCTTCCTTCTGCCTAGAATGTCCTCTGGCCTCTTGCTGCCAAATCTCACTCAGGTTTAGCCCTAAGGTCACCTCTGCTGTGACACCTGTGATGCCTCTGTTTGTAACCAATCCCTAGCTTCTCGGGAATTGCTCCTTCTCCTTGACTATACCTTTATGGCAGGGTGTCTCACTGCACCAAAGTAATATTTTAGTATCAATTTCCTCGTAAGGCCAAGTACTTCTTGATACCAAGAACCAGGTTTTACTTACCTTTTTTACCCCCAAGTTTCTGACACATGCTAAGGAGTTAGTAAAATGATTTTTGAATAAACGACTGAATAAATAAACCTTGCCTTCTACCACCACAATACAAACATCAAACTCTGCAAACAGCAGGAATTACGGGAAGGAAACCACTTAAATAGAACCACAATGACGCCGATAGATCCCTGATGAACCTGAAGTGATATGCAGCCCATCAGACAAGAAGACCCGAAGTTCGTTCCTGAAACCCAGGGGACATCACAAGGACTCAGGTATATCTAGATCACTCCTCCCTGTCAAGGGCATGGACACAGATTTAGCCAGTTTGTTGAATAGAGCCAATCATAGAAAAGGCAACAGCGAAGACCTCATTCTCAGACAAATGGATAACTGAAGATATCTTTTTAAAGGGTGGCTGGGTGATGGACATTGGGGAGGGTCTGTGCTGTGGTGAGTGCTGTGAAAGGTGTAAGCCTGATGATTCACAGACCTGGACCCCTGGGGCAAATAATAATAATAAAAATAATAATAAGTAAAAAAATATTTAAAAAAAAGAAATTCTTCAGTTTCCTTGTGACTCAACACAAGATGTTTTTACATGGATTTAAATAAAAAAAAAAAAGTACCAAGCTTTAAAAAAAGAAAGTGAGAGGCAGGAACACCAAAAAAATAAGGCTCTGGATGGGCTTTGCCATCTGTCATCTATCTGACAATTAATGGCACTATTTGGAATAACCCCCGAATTCATGGATTTGTCCTGTCCTGGCGATGGGAGCAGAGGGGATTCAGAGGACAAAGTCACATGATTCCTCCTTTCCAGGAGTTTCCAGTCTCGATGGAATACCTAAGAGCTGCACATGGCAACGACCCAAGAATAAAAACAAAGTAGCTGGGTGGAAACTGCAAATCAAGCTAATAGGAAAACAAAGTCCACAGCCGCCGAGGGAATCCCAGGGAAAGGAAGAGATCAGATTTATTTGTAATTGCAGAACGCTGGCACTGGAAGGGGCCAGGGAGACCATCCAACACAGGGCTTTCGTTTTACGAATTTAAACAAAATGCAAACTGAAATGACTTTTTCCAAAGTCATTCAAATCATTTATCTAACCAGGAAAGCTTCCAGGTAAATTGAGATAAGCTTGGACAAAAGAGGAGAGCTTTGCACCGGGATATTTGGGAGGAGAAAATGACAGGAAGGTAGAGAGAAAGAAAGAGGTTTTAAGGAAGGATAAGAGGGAAATGAGCAGGTCGTGGGAGACGAAAGCGTAAAGTGCCAGGATGAAGCAGAGGACTGATGAGAAGCGAATGTGAATGTCAGGCGGGAGGCAGGACCAGCCTCTACAAAGGGGAGGCCCAGGTCAGGGAGGAGCAGGACTGGACATGCACGCGATTGTACTATGCAGTGGATCCCCACGCTATCAGAACCCAGCCCCGCGCGGAGCTGGAAGCACCTCAGATGACGACCCATGAACTCATCCTACAGAGACTAAGTGCAGGTTAAGAAGAAGGTACCACAAACATGTGGCGTTTGGAGACATGCTGATTTCTGGTTTTAAAACCCAGTTTTGTGTCTTTGAGTCCTTTACTGAAGCTCTCTGAGCTTCCTTTCTTTTTCCTGTAACATGGAGAAACACTTACCTCATGGGGTTGGTCTATGGATTAGGTGATCATACATCCTTAGCACTTGGGCCAGTGCTGAGCCCATGAAGGAGCTCAGTGAATGTTTCTTCCTCCTCCCTTTGCACCAGGAGCGGATTTGACTTGCCCAAGGTCACACAGCTGGGGGCGGGGGGTGTGACCTGGAGAAGGAATCCTATGCTCAGACTTGAAACCCAAAGCTGCCGTCCTAAAGCAGGCTGCCTCCCTTGGGGACTCCCCAGCCGGGCTTCCAAAGTTCTAAAACCCTTTTGAAGAAGGTAGTTCTGAAATTTCTATAAAAGATTCTGGAAATTCACAACCAGACCTTCATTTATCCTTCTTCCTGATGTTTGTCTCTAGTGGGTATCCAGCCTTGACAAGGGAACCCATCCCAAACAAACCAAAAATAATAAAGACAGCAGATCAAAGACAAGTCCTCCATGAAAGTATGTAGCCTGGGGACAGAGGAGGAAAGCTATTTTTTTTCCCCCAAATTTGTTTTGACTCCATGATTTCCTAGGGATTTTAATGATAATGGTCTGGATTACTAATACAATTCACATCTCAATATGCTTAATATTTTTCACAGCTTGAGGACTGGGACCAAACTATTAAAAGCCAATTGGGGCATACCTGAGTGGTTCAGTCTGTTAAGTGTATGACTCTTGATTTCAGCCCAGGTCAAGATCCCCACACTCAGCAGGGAGCCTGCTTGGGATTCTCTCTCTCCCTCTGCCTCTCCCCTGTTCACTCTCACCCACCTTCTCTCTCCAAAAAAAAAAACAAAAAATTGCCAATTAGTCTTGGCCAGGCAGAGGTGCAAAGTAGACACAGAGATTGCTGAGCTATAGGGTAAAGTAGATAAAATGTATCAATGTTATAGAAAGATCGAAAGATCTGGTTTTCATCAAATACCCTTTGGGGAAGGAACTATAGGACCATGGGCATCTAAGTTTGGACAGCATGTAAACAATAAGACTTTAAAATAAAAATTTTAATTTAATAGGTACAACTAATAATTTTATCAATGACCTAGGACAGTGCCATGGGTTTTGGGTTTTTTTTTTTTTTTAAAGATTTGTTTATTCATTTGAGAGAGAGCTTGAGTAGGGAAAGGGCAGAGGGACAGGGGAAGAGGAAATCCTCAAGTAGACTCCCCACAGAGCGCAGAGCCCAACACAGGGCTCAATCCCGTGATCCTAAGATCATGACCTGAGCAGAAATCAAGAGTCGGTTGCGCAGCAGACTGAGCCACCCCAGCACCCCAGTGCCACCTTTTTTTAATAATGTACTGCAATTCTGTTCAAATTTATTAAGCATTTCCAATGCCCCAGGGAATGTGCTGGCAGGAGCACTTTACAGAGATGAATGATAGGGTCCCTACTTTCCAAAAGTATTTCATCCCATATTACCCCTTGGCTCTAAACCCCACAGTGGCTCCCCATCTCACTCAGACAGAAGCCAAAGTGCTCATAGTGACCCAACACCAGGTCCTCAAGGCCCTCCTCAGCCCTACTGCCCTCTCTTGCTCATGCTACTCCAGCACACCAGTCTCTCTCTCTCTCTCTCTCTCTCTCTCTCTCTCTCTCTCTCGACCCTGAAAATGTCAGGCATCCTCCTGCCTTTGTGAGATGAATGGATGATACGAGGAACAATTGCAACACCGGATTTGGAGAAGGAAAATTCAGCAGCTGACCTAAGAACCTGACAACAGAGGCTTCCTTCTGAATGTTCCTGAGGTGAGTGGAAGCTCTAAGGGGCTGGCTTCTCTCTCTGAGATGAACAACCTAGCTGGCTGGGTGGCTGGATTCCCTGGAGGGGAAAACTTGACCATGACCATGGCAGGGCAAGACATCACTGATCGGCACTGCACCCACTGGGCACTTCCATCCCACATGATGCCCGTGAGTGCCAGCCTGTCTCTGCTATGCCAAAGATGGTCTGTTGTATGAGGGAACCCTGCCATGAGGAAACACTTCCGGTTTTAAAAATCTGGATTCATTAGGACAGAGCATGATCACTCCATTACACCTGCAATTGATCCTAATCCCAGGTCTGTTTTGAGCACCTCCAGGTCTACAAAGCATGGACACTAACTTCAAGTCAGGCAATGATATGGTCAAGACAACTTGACAATTTTGTCATCTGGATCCTGGGCCAGTGGATCCAGGGGTACTCATCAAGAGCCTATCCTCTATTCTACCAAGTCATCCTTCATCCAGTTGGCCTGGTCCCATAGCAGTGGACCCTCTTAAAAATAAGAGAAGATGAATTCTAGCACTCTGGACAGACAGCCCCAGTCTCCCAACAGCCAAGCACAGCTTCCATAGCCAGGTAGGAGACCAGAGCCAAGGAAAGCTCACCGGGGAGTCAGCACGACCTTAGCTTCCAAACACAAGAAGATCCCAGTGTGCTAGGCCAAGCAGTGGGTGGGGCAAGTGAGAAGGATTCAGCGGGGAAGATGTTTGTCCTGGGTCAACATTTTTAACCACCCTCCCCACCCCCTGCCTGAGCAATACACCCAATGCTTTGCGTATAAGTAGCATCCCCCACATGCCCAGGATGGGCTGACTTACTACCAAGCCCCCTTGTGCTTCCTGCTTTCTCCTCCATCTTCCTCTGCCACAGAGGCATTTGTGCACCTTCTGTCCCTGCAGCTCTAGTCTTGCTGACCTTCCCTCTCTGGTAACTTCTAATTTCAGCTCCTTCTCCTTCAGGCTTTGCCTTGATTTCTTTTCTCTGCTTTAATACATATGCAGATAAGCTATACATCAGGCCCTTCTTGGTTTTATTCAGTTCCTAAGATTCTAGGCCTCTGTTACTCTTACTGTCCAGATCTTGGAAGCAGACCCATGATCAAAGATCATGGCAATGGGGGAATCGAGATCTCGGAACAGAACTGGGCTCCAGTCCAAATACGACAAAGACAAGTGGAGACTTGTATTGGAGAAGCAGGATGGTGATCAGGGGATGGAAAATCCTTAAGAGGAAACATCAGAGACAGAGGGATTCTGATTAAAGCAACTTGACAGGATTCTTGCTGAAGACAGGCGAGGTGATAAGATTGAGGGTGAGGGAGGACAAATCCCCTCAGATATTAAGGATAGGGGACTAAGTGGGCCAAGCACAGGGCAAAGGACAGGGGCCAAATGCAGGGCGTGGGAGTTTAGAGAGGCCTGACTCAAGTCGGGTCCAGGAGAGCTCTTGTCCTAAAGCTGCAACATGCCCACACCGCCTCATGCCCTTCTGCCCTCCCGCCCCCGCACACAATGCTCTTGAGAAGGTCATGACACATATTTCTTTATGGATATGGGTGAGATCCTTTTGGGGACATATTCCCAGGAATATGGCCCTATGAGGTAGGTGATGTAGAGATACAGAGACATACAGGTCTAGATATAGGTGTATAGGTGTACACGGGTGGGCATGGATGAGTAGGTGTGGATCGATAGGTACAGATGAGGAGATGTAGGTGGGCAGGTGTAGATAGAAGTATGGGTAGATATAGATTACGAAGATAAATATAGAAATATTTAATCTATACACTTATTCTGACCAAGATATGCTATGCCATCAGAACTGCCCCCTACTTCCTCCATGCCCCTTACAAGTTTCTAGCATTTGCTAGAGCACCCAGAATAGGAGGAGCCCCTGCTCACATATCTCATACTCAAATCATAACCAGATTTCAAAGTTAAAATAATAACTTCTCTACAAAGTTTTCCTTGATCCCACCAACTAAAACAGTGGTGTCCAAACTCTCAGTACTTGGTCCCTGTGGTCTGACAACCCAAATCTCTCTAAGGACACAATCTCCCCTCCAAGATCTAAAAACCTAAGCCAGGATTCCTGTGTGAGTCATCTTGGTCCGTTGGTGGTTAGAAACATGGGCTTTGAGATCTAAGAGAACTGAGGTTGATTCTCCCGCCTGTCATTTGAAAGCTGTGTGGCCTTTAGGCAAAGTTCATTCAACTCTTTGCCTTAGCTTCCCCCTGCGGATGCTGCCTATCTAAATGAACTAAGTGAAAAGCTGCAAATAAAACACAATTCCAGTGCCTAACACATAATCCAAGCTCAGTAAGTGACAGTTCACATCACAACTGTTGTCCTCTTTACTACCAAGTACCTGCGCAAAACAGTCCCTTCAATACTGGGCACTCAGGAATTGTGCAGTAAATGAAGGAGCCTCAAAAGTTCAACTGCCTTGCCCAAGGCCATCTGACTGGTAAGTGTCAAGGCTCTACTTAAACCCAAGTCTTCTCTGTGACCTATCTTCTCTAAAACTCTGCTTGCTGAGACTTTGGGGAAAATAGCTGTTTATAAGGCTTAAACAGTGAGACAAGAGGGACTTGGGGAATTTTCCCATCACTTCAATTAGAGAAGTAGGAATCGCATGTACGGTAAAGGGCTGTGTCAATCCTCTATCTCCCAACACCCCAGCTTGGTGGTGGTGGTGGTGGGAAAATTCCACGAAACAAAAAACACATGAAGTACTTGGATCTGTGTCAACATATACCAAGTATATGAATTTCTGTGATTATTATTACCCCCTGGGCCCACAAGCACAGGGTTTTGGCATCTTCCCACATAAAGCAACCACCTCCTCCACCTGAAGAAAACCTCAATTTGAACAGCTTCCCAACTCTTTTTAAATGAGGCTGTTCAGATTCAGTAAAACACAATCTTTGTGACCCAAAGAACACTTGGAAGGTCGTTAAAATGTTCCAAAGTCTTTATGAACATCAAATGCCTTTTTGCAGTCAGTATTTTCATGCTCTGGAGTGAGAGAATTACAATCATGAAGATCAAACATAAGAAAGAAAGAAAGAAAGAAAGAAAGAAAGAAAGAAAGAAAGAAAGAAAGAAAGAAAGAAAGAAAGAAAGAAAGGAGGGAGGGAGGGAGGAAAGAAGGAAGGAAGGAAGGAAGGGAGGAAGGCAGGCAGGCAGGCAGGCAGAAAGAAGGAAATCTGTCTAACTGAATGGGAAGAATTGAGGATTCACAGAACACCAGAACACGTGTGGGGAGTGACCAGGTTCTACTTCCCAGGAAAGGCCCAGCACATTGGTCAGTTCATGTCCACAGGCCCTGGGCTGAGGGAGGGGCACCTGGAGACCAGGCAGGACCACACAGGTGATTTACCCAGAGCCACCAGATCATGGATCACAGCTGAGGAAGGAAGAGAAGTATAATATCCAGAGAAAATTTGAAATGATAGTGTGAATAAAATTGTATCTTCAAAATCAAAAGTCTAGGTGACCAGGAGTATGTCACCATACAGGGCTCAAAGAAGGTCAAACAATTTGGGAGAAAAGGCCATGAATTGAGCCCAAAAATCAAAGGCTGCCTTTAAGTGAAGGAGGTCTACAAAGGGGAAGATGGGAACATTTGTACCAACCTCAAGCTCTTCTCAAATCCTTGGAAATACAGGCTCCATTTTCTTGTGGTGGCCAGGATCCCAAAAACTATCCACCCAGACTGCTGAAGGCTAGCTAGCAGATATGAGTAAGTGAGTGAAGGGGATACTCAGTGTCACACTGAATGCACACAAGGCCAAGAGTGGGTCTGATTTGAGAGCATGGAGTTTCTTGGGGTCCCTATATCCCACAGGGTAAGGGCAACAATGACATCACTCAGTTACACCCCAAGGGCCTGTGGGATGTTCCAGTAGAGGCAATTTGGCGGAAAAGGGGAGAGTTAGTGTATCCCAAGGCTGTCAGTCAGCAGAGATCTTTCTGGAACACAGGGCTGGTGAACTCCATTCCCTAGAAAACAGATCAGATGCTGTCCATTTCTTGCATGGTTTTGTTGTGGTTGCCCCAGGAGGCCCACTGGGACCCGCAGGCTCAGGTGACAGCCTCAAGGACGTTTTAGCTTCTCCAGTAGATCTGCTCCCAACCATGGCAGGGATGGACCTTCCTGGACTGACAGAGACCCAGATCTTAACAAAGGCCTATTTCGCATGGAATAGCAAGTCCAGGCCAGGGAGAAGAAGCTCTGAAGAGCTCCATGAAACTGTGTTCACACTTGGCAAAGGCAAACCCTACTGTAATGGGGGGTCCTCACTGGTGCCCTCCCCCCTTCTCATGAGCTGTCATCACCCACTGCAGCAGAACCACCTCCCAGACGGTGTGGGTCCTTAGCACCAGGAGGCACAAACAAAGGATCCTGTTTCTCTGCTCCTTTGCCCCATATACGCCCAGGGTATATTTATCTCAGAGGCTTCCTTCAGACAGAACCCTCTAGCCCCACCTCCCGGGCTGGGGTGGGGTGCATTACCAGCCCATCCATCTTAACGCCATGCCTGTAGTCAGGGCACAGAAGGACTTAGACTGCAGTTGAGCACCAAGTAATCGATCCAATCATTGGTGATAAATCCAATCCAGGCACCTTAATGACCGAGAGCAGTTAAAGATACCCAGCGGCCCTGCCTCGTCGCGGCTATTTTCGTCTCGACTCTCTGCATTTGTGTTCAGGTTGGGGGAGGTTCGGGGCCCCACGCTGACCTCTAAGCAGAAAAAACAAAAACAAAAATTTCTAACACAACAGTGGCGTTTTGCTCAGTTCCCCAGGTAAATGTGCACCGCGGCTTCTTGCCGCAGTCAGACATTTTGCCTAGATTGGGAGCTTGTTCTCAGAAATAAATGATGAATTTGCCTGGAGCTGGATCAGGAGCCGGAGCTGTGATTTACTGGGTGAAATGCAGGTCACCCTTCTGTAAAAGTCAGTTATTCTCAGTCGGTATGAAGACTGCCTTGCGGGCTCCACGCCATATCTTACCCCATTTTGTCCCCCACTCCTCATCTGCCTGCTTTGTTCATCCAAAGGATTCGATGAGACCCAGTGGGTTGGAAGTAAGCAGCAGACTGCGGGAAGGAGGAGCTCATCCTACTGTAATGGCAGGTGCTTCGGTCACTGGCTGGTTCTGAGTCAAACAATGACGTCACTGTCATCCGGGGAGTGAAAGAAGGCACAACTTCTTCCCTCACCACGGGACCCATAACGCGCACACCCAAAGTCCCATTGTCTTCTGGTTCTGCTTATTATTCCCCCACAGAAGGCAGGGCTGTGGCCTGCTCTGACCCAGAGCTGATGAGAGATGGCAGCACCATCACCCCTTCTCTCCCACTCTCCTAAGCCCACAGCCCCAAGCAGAGGGTGGGAAGCCCAGGGAGCCGTGGGCGCATGGGAGTCACTGCCGACGCACACTTATTTGCAAGAAGCAGAACAGTGTGAAGTGAATGAGGACAGGAATAGATCCAGAAATGCCCCAGCCCTGGGAGGCTGGAATCACCAACCAGAGCAATCAACGCATCGGAATGTGGGGCCCTATGTACGGCCCAGGAAACACTCTAAAGCAGGTAACCCGGAGGGTCAGAGGTGCGCCGCCTGGGAGAACCAGGCTGAGGCCCCCGCCTGCCTTGTAGTTCTTGGTAACCCTGAGCAAGGCAGGCAGTGTCTGAGCCTTGGTCTCCTCGTCTAAAAAACGGGATCTGCTCACATAGCTATTTATGAAATGTTTACTCACTGCCTCCTGGATGTCAGGCACTGCTTATCCATACATACTCAGAAGAGACAAAGTGCCAACTCTCCCGTGGCCCATGACCTACTGGGGGAAGTAGGTCATCAGCCAAGAAAACACACAGATCCAGGTCATGTAGTGATACATTCAATGAAGGAAGACAAAGTGGGTTAAGAGAGGCAATGGTGAGGGTGATTCTTTACAGAGGGTTCCAAGAAGACCTCTCCAACAATATTATGTGGGTATATTGGGGGGCAAAGTGCTTCAGGCAGAAGGAAAAGCCAAGTGTACAGGACCTGAAGACAGAAAGAAGGTTGGCTGGTTCAAGAATAGAAAGATCAGGGCGCCTGGGTGGCTCAGTGGGTTAAAGCCTCTGCCTTCGGCTCAGCTCATGATCTCAGGGTCCTGGGATCAAGGCCCGCATCGGGCTCTCTGCTCGGCAGGGAGCCTGCTTCCTCCTCTCTCTCTGCCTGCCTCTCTGCCTACTTGTGATCTGATCTGTCTGTGTCAAATAAATAAATAAAAAATCTTAAAAATAAATAAAAATAAAAAAAATAAAAAAAAAAGAATAGAAAGATCAGCAATACCTTCTTCGCCAGGCTGTCCTGGAGGTTGAGTAAGGTTATCGGCATCTTTACTTCATCTGAGCATACACGTGATTTCACTTTTGTCAGGAGCTTGGACAGACAAGTCAAAGCAGAACAAGGAGCAGGGAGAAGAACACAGGCCATAGCCTTACGGGCATCCAGATAAGGCAGGAGACCTGGTATGAAGTGGATGGGATGAGGACAGTAACACCAGCACTTGGCTCCGGACTCTGCTGCTTCCAGGGCTGTGCTTCAGGTAAGCGGCAATTTTGCTGGATCTCAGTCTGCACCTCTAATAACACAGAAGGACCACACATGTCTTAAATATTAATGTTCATCCTCACAGATCAGTGAGCTATTTTGCCTGAAACTATTCATGTACTTCTTTTAGTCCTTACAACGCTGCTCTGAGATAGGTCTCATTTTACAGATATTTTGAGGTTTGGAATGTTTAATGATTTCATTATTTCATTGTAACTTTCCCAAGGACACACAGGTGTATAAAAGAGAAAACAAACGGAATACTCGAGCTCCCCAAAATGGAAATTATTTAACATCATTATTCTCTCTTCTTAAATTTTTTTATTTAAATTCAATTTAGTTAACATAAAGCACATTATTTCAGGGTAGAATTCAGTGATTCACCAGTTTCATGTAACACCCAGTGCTCAATCCATCAAATGCCCTCCTTAATGCCCATCACTCAGTTACCCCATCCCCCCACCCACCTCCCCTCCGGCAAACCTCAGTTTGTTCCCTATAGTTAGTAGTTTCTTATGGTTTGCCTCCCTCTCTGTTTTTATCTTATTTTATTTTTCCTTCCCTTCCCCTATGTTCATCTGTTCTTTTTTTCTTAAATTTCACATATAAATGAAGTCATATTGTATTTGTCTTTCTCTGACTGACTTATTTTTGCTTAGCATAATACCCTCTAGTTCCATCCTCATCATAGCAAATGACAAGATTTCATTCTTTTTGATGGCTGAGTAATATTCCATTTCATATATATATATATATATATATATATATATATATATAACACACACCACATATTCTTTATCCATTCTTCTGTTGATGGACATCTGGGCTCTTTCCATATTTGGGCTATTGTGCACATTACTGTTACAAACATTGGGGTGCAGGTGTCCCTTTGAATCACTATGTTCATATCCTTTAGATAAATACCTAGTGGTGCAATTGCTGGGTCATAGGGTAGCTCTATTTTTAACTTTTTGAGGAAACTCCAAACTGTTTTCCAGAGTGGCTGCACCAGCTTGCATTCCCAGCAGCAGTATAAGAGTGTTCCCCTTTCTTTGCATCCTCACCAACATCTGTTGCATCCCGACTTGTTAATTTTAGCCATTCTAACTGGTGCGAGGTGGTATCTCATGTGGTTTTGATTTGTATTTCCCGGATGCCAAATGATGTTGAGCATTTTTTTCATGTGTCTGTTAGCCATTTGTATGTCTTCTTTGGAGAAATGTCTATTCATGTCTTCTGTCCATTTCTTGACTGGATTTTTTTGGTTTTGGGGTGTTGAGTTTGGTAAATTCCTTATAGATTTCATTATTCTCAAATCTAACATCAATGTAATCCTTTCTTCTAATGAAATGTTACCTGAAAGCCCAGTGAATGCTGTGATATGGATTTAGAAGCATTGGTTGTGTTGGAGAGAGGGGTCCAGCCTTGCCTGTGAGATATCCACCTTCATCTTCCAGCAGATCTCGATGCTTAGGTTTTCGTGGGCTGTGGTTGGAAAACTCATCTAGTTGGATCCTTCCTTTGCTACAAAACACTGGGGCCCAGGGACATGGTCACTACAACAGAGCTCCAGGGAAAAGGAAGGGACAGAGAGAGAGAGAGAGACAGACTGAATTGGTCAAATGATGTACATGCAAAAAGAAAGGTTAAACACCATGCTGACAGGTTCTTCCCCCTCACAGTGAGGAATGGGGAGACAAAATGTGTCCAAAGAGCAAAGCTGGGGAAGATGAGCAGTGTGAGGGGGTGAACTCAGTTGGTGACTGCCACCCTGCTCAGTCTACCACACTTACAACATGTCTGCCATGAGTCATCCCACTTGAGATAGGTTGATGGATCTCAATGCAAGGCCTGTGGGAAGGAAAGTTCACAGTAAACAAGTAAATGCGTGCCATTTGTATCAATGATTTCCATGCATAGAACACTGCTGTTTACAAACCACTTTCACAATCTCATCTGCATTCAAAGGCTCACGGGGCAGGGTGCCCTGGGCAGAGATGCTGCTGCCCTGAAGTCACGTCATGCATAGTCTATGAGAGATGCAGAGCACATCCTCAGCAACGCCCCAGGACAAGGAATCCGGTCCAGGCAGGGTGGGTCTGGGGGACACTCACCTAGCTGCAGTGAGGATCCAGTGACTATGTCCATCAATCACTCACCTCCATTCTCCCAGCCTGAGGCATAGTCCTGGGACATCTCCAGCCTGCTGGTTCAAACTTTCACCCTCTGGTCCTCAGGCAACGGCGAGCTCAGACAATCTTATAATCCAGGGAATTCAAAATAGTCGTGTTGCCCTGAAGGAGGCAGGTAGGCTAGCCATCAGAGGGGAGCGCAGTCTTGCCAGAGGCAGTGGGACCACCGTCGGGGTTTGGATCAAGGGGCTGTCTCCCGCCCCCAATAACAGTGTCATAGACAAATTCAGAGTGAGACTCCAGTCCCAGGGTAACAGGTGGGCAAAGAGTTGTCAAAGTATATAGACCACAGTGCATAGAGTGGACTACAGGGAGGAAGAGAGGGTCTGGGTAAAGTATACAGGTGACCTGCCCTCTTAGCTCCTCCTGGGCTCACGCTGGATGCTGCTGCTATCTTTTCTGCCCTGGACAGGGTAGTCTGGGGACAGAGCCAGGGGGAGGCTGCAGGGTCTCCCTGGAGAAGGCAGGGGCAGCAGCCAGTACCGGGACAAGAATCACTTGCAACTTGCTTTTGGTCTCTGCTGTGAGGTTCTCAGATTCCTGGGGTCTCAGACAGATGGCCCTCTGGCCACATTGGCAGCCTCCTCCAAGCATCCCCATGCTGGTCGGAGGGGTTCGGCTCTTCATCTGAATCACAGCTCTAATTGCTCCACGATGCCATGACATCCTTTTCCTTCCTGCTGCTGATTAATTTTGCTCATTTTCCTCCCTTGGCAACTCAGCTGTTGTAAGAATACTCTGGAGCGTTCCATCTGTCTTGGGTTTGTGGTAAATAATAAGCTGGCTCTTCAGACATTCTCATCACCTTCTGATCTCAAGGACCTTCCTTTGAATTCCAATGTAGAGGGGAGAAATGAGGACTTCTCCCAGGGACACAGAGCCCTGGAGTCAAGTACAGAGAGACAAGGCCAGTTTACAGGGAGTAGGTGAGCTCCTGGGTAAACCTGATCCCAGGACTCAGAAGCAAAAATCTCTTCCCCTTCAGATAGACAAATCATGAAGCAAAGTAGATCTCAACCCTGAATACTCATTAGAATAATCTGGTGTGGTTTTTTAAAAACCAATGTGCAAACCCCACACTCCCCTTGACCAGTACAATTAGAATGGCTGGTAATTTGAGCTCATGAGTTCATACATTTAAAAAAAACTCTCGGGCGCCTGGGTGGCTCAGTGGGTTAAAGCCTCCGCCTTCGGCTCAGGTCATGATCTCAGGGTCCTGGGATCGAGGCCCGCATCGGGCTCCCTGCTCAGTGGGGAGCCTGCTTCCTCCTCTCTCTCTCTGCCTGCCTCTCTGCCTATACTTGTGATCTGATCTCTCTCTCTGTGTCAAATAAATAAATAAAATCTTTAAAAAAAAAAAACTCTCCACATAATTATAATGGATAAGAAATTGCCTATTGACAAATCAACTCTTCAAGGAATTCCACTAATCTCAGCCTGTGCGTTATTTCCTTCCCATCCCTCCATTAACTATTGCACCTTACAATTACACAGTGCAATATAAAACATGTCCACATACATATTTCAAAATCAGGTGATCCTCCATCACACCTGTTAAGGGAAGGGACTGAATCTTATTCAGTTTAGTTCAACCATCTTGCCCAATATCTAGCATGAGATGGATATTCAATGTCTATTGAGTAATTCTATAAGATCATTATATTATAACTTTATCATCACACTTTAATGATTTATTATCATGACTTTACAGTTGAGAAAACTGAGGCCAAGAAAAAAGAAATATCTTTGCCCAAGATTGTACAGCCAGTAAGAGCAGAAGCTGGGAGTAGCACCGAGGTCTCCTGAGACTGGCATCGGCATGATTTCCATAGTCGGCCAGGGCATAGTCTTTGCCCAGGTCTGCCCATGACCTCCTGTTAACCTTAACACTCTCCTTCAGGAATATGAAGGTTGCTGAGCTCCGGGCCACAGCCCAGAGAAGCACCAAGGCCACAGTCAAGGAGCAGAGCTCATGTACCCCAGACAGAACAAAAAGCCCCCCAAGTCTGGTCTCAGGGCTGAGATGAGATAGGAAAGAAAGCAGTGTGAGTAAATCTTGATCTTGTACTTGACCATAAAGGCTTGTGGATAACGAGGGTTGTGGCAGTGATGGTAAGAATGAGGAACTAAATCACTGCCCTTCCATCGATAAATCAAGGTCTCTGCTCTGTGGTGGCAAGAAAAGTCCCCAACAGGCAGGGTTATGAACGACATGGAAGGAAGCTCCACAGAAGGGGGTTCCAACCTGGGGATTCCCTGAGGTCCTCAGTTTCCCCTTTGAGAAGTAAACACTTGTACTAAGATATGGCCCTGCTTTGAAAGATGGTAAAGTGTTTTGGGAGACAGTGTGGGGTAGCACAGTGGTTCCCACTCTATGGCCCTTGGACCAACAGCATCAGTATTAACTGGGCACTTGTTAGAAATGCACGTTCTCCCACCACCCCAGACCTGCCGGTCAGCACTTCTGCTCTGGGGATGGAGCCTGGCAATCTGTGTTTTCTCAAGTCCTAAAACATTATACTAAGTAAAACAAAGAAAACACAAAAGACTATGTAATCCATGCTTCCATTTATATGAATTTCTAGAAAAGGGAAAACCATCCAAAGAGCAAGAGGATCAGTAGTTTCTTGGGACCAGGCATGGCGAGGGGCATTAACTCCAAAGGTATCCACAAGATCTCCAAAGTGAGGAAATTAGTCTATTTCTTCATTGTGCTGGTGTTTACAAATTGGTATATGATTCCAAAATTCATCAAAAGTACATTTAACATGGATGAATTTTACATTTAATAGGGGTGTAAAAATAACGTGTAAAACATAATACCGGGTGCCTGGGTGGCTCAGTGGGTTAAAGCCTCTGCTTTCGGCCCAGGTCATGATCTCAGGGTCCTGGGATCGAGGCCCGCATCGGGCTCTCTGCTCAGCAGGGAGCCTGCTTCCCCCTCTCTCTCTGCCTGCCTCTCTGCCTCCTTGTGATCTCTCTCCCTCTGTGAAATAAATAAATAAAATTAAAAAAAAATAAAACATAATACCTAATAACATAATAAATATAATGACATAAAATACATATTTTAAAAGCTGGCCAAATCTACCTCAGAGGGGAAACTTGGTGTTGAAGAAACTCACGGGGATAGGCCAGCCACCACAACCTCTAGCCAGGAGCCAAGCCCCCAAGCCTGGTTTACATGGCCTGCTGCTTCCACCCCAGTTCGGAAAGTTAGTTTAAATATGAACAACAAGAACAAAAGATTTTAAATTCCAGATTGTGCCGAGTCAATGAATATTTGTGGTCTGCTTTGGACTAGTCCCTGCTCTGTGTGTGTGTGTGTGCGCGTGTGTGTGTGCGCGCGCGCGCGTGTGTGCGTGTGTGTGTTAATTCTAGCTATTCATCTCTACTGAATGATCTGCTTCTGGAAGCGGAGATGGTTTTAACTCAGAATATTTGATTATTACTATTGTCCTTTAAGTTCAAAGGAGTTACTGATGGAAATGTTATTTAAATATCAACCAAAGACACTATCAAAAGGGATCTTGCCTGCTGCACTTTTCCTCCCTCTGTATTCAGCAAAGTCAATCACCCTGGAGGTTTTTAGTAAATGTTTAATAAATAAATAAATAACCTACCTGGACACCTGACGACACAGGAAAGGCAGTCAGGTCTGAAGACAAGCCGGTGCCTGGACCTATTTTCAATGCGATCATTTATTCATTGTTCCAGCAAGCCTCCCCAGTAAGCAGACAAGGTGCTGAGATTACATACATAAATAAGACAAGGCTCCCACTCTTACTGAACGCACAAGAGATTCCCTAGGCTGAGTGTCCTGACAGAAGTTACCAGGAGAGCGGCGCCAGTGAATGGGTCCCGAGGAGTCCAGCTCTATAGCGACATACTACGTTTTCCTTCCAGGGAGAGCACTGCAAGCATTTCCTTTTCCCCTCTCAAAACCAGATTCCATTCTGACACACTTGTAAACCCAATGACTCTAGTAAAACCGGGGGAAAGAAAAAGGAAGGAAGGGAAGGAGAGAGAAGGGGGAGGGAGGGAGGAAGGAAGGAAGGAAGGGAGGAAGGGAGACGTAGCAGGCTGGCCTTAGTCCAGGGGCTCTATTTCTGATCTCCACATTAGCTAAGGGATCGTAACTAAGGGGAAGGAGGGAAGAAAGAAGAAAAGAAAGAAAAAGAAAGAAAGAAAGAAAGAAAGAAAGAAAGAAAGAAAGAAAGAAAGAAAGAGGGAGGGAGGGAGGAAGAAAGAGAGAGAGAGGGAGGGAGGGAGGGAGGTGGAAGGAAGGAAGGAAGGAAAGAAAGCAAGAAAGCAAGCAAGCAACCAAGAAAGAAAGGAAAGGAAAGAGAAAGAAAGAAAGAAAGAAAGAAAGAAAGAAAGAAAGAAAGAAAGAAAGAAAGAAAGAA